>LPNX010822875.1:794944-871747 GCA_001517045.1 Pseudotsuga menziesii
CGTATGGATGTGTGTCTATGATGTAGAGAGAGTGGATGGGGGGTTATATTTGTAGGAGGTCACCTATGGATTTTTGTGGGTGTTTGTGTAATTTTGTGTGTGAGAGAGAGAGCCAATCAGGTGGTGTTGTGTTAGGAGGTTGGGGAATAGATAGGAGTGTGGGGGTTAGGTGTATTTGGATGAGTTGGGGAGTGAGAGAGAGTGAGATAAGGGGTTAATAAGATTTAGGGGGGTGAGAGACAGAGGCAAGTGTTTGTGGTATGGGGAGGAACTTAGGGTTATTAGAGGGAAATGGGGGTGTAGCTATGGATTACGGGTGTTTGAGTTAGAGAGATAGGGATAGGTGCGGGGGGTGTTGGATGTAGGGGTGACATATGAATGTGTGTGGGTGTATGTGTGTGTGTGTGTGTGTGTGTGTGTGTGTGTGTGTGTGAGAGAGAGAGAGAGAGAGAGAGAGAGAGAGAGAGAGAGAGAGAGAGGGTTGGGGATTGTGTAGATGGATCAGTTGGGGAGTGAGAAAAAGTGAAAGAAGGGGTTAGTAATATTTAGAAGGGATAGAGAGAAAGGGTGGGGGTTATGGGTTTTGTTTCGTCACTTAAGGTTAGGATCATATGTAACATTAACATGTAGGATTAGGGGTGGGTTAGTAAGAGTTGGTGGGAATAGGGGGTGTTAGTATGATTTAGGAGAAATATGGAATAATAGGCTTCCGCAGTCCAAAAAATTCGTATAGGTTAATGTTTTGCATAAGCGAGAAGTGAGAAATAAATTTATATAAATATTTTTCTATCGAATGTATCATGCGGAAGATGCAAGTAATGAGATGTTTACAACATTTAAAATGGGTGGGAGACTGTACTTGTATAGTTCAAGCATTTGGAGATGACTGCAATAGAAAATTTTGGGTGGCAGTTATTCGCTTGATGTGTAATTATCACAATGACAGAGAGTGAGAGTGGGGTGTTGGGAATTATTCTGCACTATAATCCTCACCCATTTCCCTATGCTTTGAAAACTAAATTTCCATCAAACATAATACCAAAGGTGAAGGGGAAAATTTTTGAGGTCTGAGGAATGCATAAAATGAATGAGGGAGATTATATTCTCCACTATTGAATTGACATGAAAATCCACTAAGATAAATTCAAAATCCTCGTTGTCATCATCTGAAAGTAGGAGAGTGGGAGAGACTCAAACTACCCACTAGACATAGATCTAGATGTAATGCCTGATGCAATCAGTGAATTGAGTGTGAGTTGAACCTAACTTGTGGTAGGTAGGTAGTTAGGGTACATTAGATGTTGATGTATTTGTAACTTTGGAATGTATTCACTTGTATATTTAATGTATTGTACCCCGATTTTATTCTAGGAAGTATCTGTAATGTAATTGAGTCATTTCATGCCCCAATGTTCCTATTGGGAGATTCAATAAT
Source organism: Pseudotsuga menziesii (assembly GCA_001517045.1). NCBI lineage: Eukaryota > Viridiplantae > Streptophyta > Pinopsida > Pinales > Pinaceae > Pseudotsuga > Pseudotsuga menziesii. Next base: position 796,380 of record LPNX010822875.1, read on the forward strand.
GTAAACAAGTCATGTAAATTCATAGATGGTAACCCTCCTTATTAATCAAGGGTTAAATTCCCCGAAGTTGTGGGGACCTAGGGTTATTATACTCTCCTAGAGAATTTGGCCCTAGTGAGTTATTGTCAAGTCAGGAATTAGTATAAATAGAGAGGGTGCCTCTCTATTTATCACACATTCACTCGCACTCAGTTGTATCGCATAACTGAGAGAGAAAGAAGAAGCTAGGACAAGAGAGAGAGAGAGAGAGAGAGAGAGAGAGACTACTGTTGTCGAGAGATCATGTTACTATTTTTAGGTTTTACTTTTGGTGTTGATTCTATCTCTAAGGAAGTTGTGGGGTTTTCTCTTTTATGGTTTCCCTGAGGAAAATATTTGTGTCTATTGTCTCTTGTGTTTGATTGTTGTGGTTGTTATTCTCTCAGTTAAAGATCCTAAGATAATGCTAGCTTAAATGTTAAAATTCTAACATGGTATCAGAACTAACCTTAGAAGAAGACACTGTGCAGTTGCAGAATATAGGGCTTCCTACTTTTGTATCTCTCTCCATAGATTTTTAGCAAAAGGAGGATGGGATGACTCTCCTCTCTAGGGAACATCTTTTTGTCGAAGCAGAATCTGATTCTAAGCATTTTTCAGATTTTGACCCTACACTACTACCATGAATTAGGGCTTTCCACAGAATTGGAATTTTTGAATGACCCTAGGCCTAGATTGATATCTTACAAAAAATAAAAGTTTAGAGATCAAGATCAAATTTTTTGGTTGGGTAGACCTCCAGGCAAGTCAAACCCTAATCTACTCCTGAACGAGCTCTACAGAAATTTAGCTCTACATCGAGTTTCGACATCTCAAATTGGTAAGATCTAAATATTTTGTATTTCCATTTGAGGTTCTCAGTTAATATGTCTCATCATACCAAGCTTGATGAAAATCTTGCAAGAGATGATAACTTTCGAGCCTAGAACTATAAGATCTCCCTGGTCCTACAAGAAAATGAGTTAGACTCTTACATCAGTGAAGAGGTTCTAGTTCCAGAGGGACATGAGGCTAAGGCCTTACATAAGAATAAATTGGTCATGGCTAAGAGGATTATTGCTGATTCAATAAAGGATAACCTCATACCATAGGTGTCCTCCCTAAATACACCTAAAGCTATGTTTGATGCCCTGAAAAAACTGTTTGAAGGGAAGAACATAAACCATAAGATGAATTTGAGAAACCAATTGAAGAATGTAAAGATACAGACCGTAGAAACCATCCAGTCTTACTTTACAAGGGTCTCTCAGATCAAGGAAAATCTTGAAGCAGTAGATGAAGAAGTAGAGAATGCAGAAATTGTGATGACCACCTTGAATGGTCTCCCTAGATCATGGGACTCCTTTATTGAAGGGATTTGTGCAAGGAAGAAGCTAGTCAATTTTAGTAGGTTGTGGGAAGAATATTCACAAGAATAAGCTTGAATAATATCCCAAGAATAAAATATGGGAAGTGAAGATCAATATCTCATAGTACACTCCAAGAAAATCAACATAAACCATCACCAAGGTAAGCACTTCCACCCTAGAAGATCTAGCAGAAATTTACCTAAATTCAGATGTTATACATGTGATGAAAGAGGACACTTTGTCAAAGATTGTCCTAAGAACAAAAATTGTTCTCACAAGAATAAGGGAAACAAGAAAAGACATCATGCTCATGCTGCAGAAGATGATGAGCCTTCCAAGAAGAGAATCAAACAAGACAGTGATGATTCTTCAAGTGATGAAGAATATGTTTTGATTTTCGCTCTCATGGGAAACATTACACATAGAAGCAATGATTGTCTTACAGACAGTGGGGATTCCAAACACATGACGGGATTCAAAGAATCATTTGTGAAACTATCAGAACATGAGTCAACCCACAAGATGAAACTTGGGGATGACTACCAGTATCCAATAAAAGGTAGTGGTGAATCCTCCTATAAGCTAGACTCTGGAAAGTCTATGAAGATGAAGGATGTCTTGTTTGTACCGAGACTAAAGAAGAACCTCCTATCAATATCTGTATTTAATGAAAAAGGCATGAGCGTTGCATTTGTAGATGGCCAAGTTTTTATGTGGCCAAAGGGAAAGACTATCGATTATGCAGTAGTGATTGGGGAACAAGAAGGATGTCTATACAAATTGAAGGGTCAAATAGAATAAGCTTTGGTTTATAACTCAGTAGAGCCAAATGAACTTTGGCATAGAAGGCCTACACATGTACACTACAAAGCACTACCACTTGCAAGCAAAGCTATTGAGGGTCTTCCAGAAATACAGGCAAAACATGAAGGGGTTTGCAAAGGATGTTCGAAAGGAAAGAACACAAAGAATAAATTTCCAAGTAGCGAAAGCAAAGCAAAAGGAATCTTGGAAATCATTCACTTTGATGTGTGCAGATCGATGTCATCCAGCTCATTAAGCGGGTATGTATACTATGTTTCTTTCATTGATGATTTTTCTAGGAAGACATGTATATACTTCTTGAAGAACAAAGATGAAGTATTTATCAAGTTCAAGGAATTCAAAGCCTTAATTGAGAACCACACATAAAAGAAGATCAAGACATTTTGATCAGACAATGGTGGAGAATTCACATCAAATGAATTCAAATAGTTATGCAGAGACTCAATGATTAAGAGGGAATTAACCACTCCATATAATCCACAACACAATGGGGTTGCAGAAAGGAAGAATAGAATGATCATGGAAGCTGCAAAAGCAATGCTTCATGATCAAGATCTTCCCATGCATATATGGGAAGAAGCTTCCAGAACATCGATGTATGTACAGAACCCAACACCACATAGAGTGCTCAAGAACAAGACACCTGAAGAAGTCTTTTCCAGCAAGAAACCATAAGTCATCCATCTCAGAATATTCAGTTGTCCAATATACATACACATTCCGAAAGAAAATAGGACAAAATTAGATCCTTTTGGAAAGAAGGGCATATTTGTGGGATACATTGAAAGCTCGAAAGCTTATAGAATATAATTCCCAAGATTCAATAATATCGACATAAGTAGAGACGTAACATTCAACGAAGATTCGGCTTACAAGAAATCCAGAAAGACACCAGTGAAGAAACATAAGTACCCAGAATTTAAGATACAACCATGAATGATACAAATCAAAATGAATATTGAGAAATAGAAGAACTCCAGGAACCTGTAGATCCACCCCAAGAAAAGAATCCTCACAAGAGGAAACCTGCTTGGGTATGAGAGGCTATGCAAGGTGCAGAAAGATATGGGGCTCCAGAAGAGATACACAAAGAGAAGAAAAAAACGAGGTCCTAATCCGGCTACGTAGCTTTATTATGTTCCTTCATTGATAAAGAACCTTACAAATATGAAGAAGCAGTAGAAAAGAAATAATGGAAGGATGCTATGATCAAAGAGTATCAATTGATCATGAAGAATGATGTTTGGGATGTTATCACAAGGCCAGAAGGGAAGTCTGTTGTGACTTCCAAGTGGATCCACAAGATCATGCATGTTGCAGATGGTAGCATAGAGAAATATAAAGAAATATTTGTGGCTCATGGCTTCTCCCAGAAAGAAGGAATATATTATGAAGAGACTTTTGCACCTATAGCTAGATACACTTCCATCAAATTAGTACTTTCTCTAGCTGCAATAATGAGATGGAAGATACACCAGATGGATGTCAAGACTTCTTTCTTGAATGGTGTAGTAGAAGAGGAAGTGTATGTGGAGCATCCACTCGGTCTTGAGACATGTGACAGGGAGACTAATGTGTGTAAATTAAAGAAAGACTTGTATGGTTTGAAAGAGGCACCCAAGACATGGTATGACAGAATTGACAGCTTCCTATCTAGTTTGGGCTTTACCAAGAGTAAAGCGGATTCCAACCTTTGCTACAAGGTTGAAGAAGGGAACCTAGTGATACTTATACTGTATGTAGATGATCTATTTGTGAAAAGAAAAGATGGGTTGATTGCTGATATGAAGAGAAATCTTGTTGCTAAGTTCGAAATCAAGGACTTGGGTATGATGCATTATTTTCTAGGCATGGAGGTGTGGTAGAATGCAGATGGAATATCCCCAGGATAAGGGAAGTATGCAGTAGATATCTTGAAGAAGTTCAGGGTGATGAACTGCAAGGCCATGACCACACCTATGGCATCGAAGCTAAAGCTACTGAGTGATGCTTCATCCAAGTCAATTGATGCTATGATGTATCGTCAGATGATTGGATCCTTGATGTACCTGATGAATACGAGACTAGATATTTTCTTTGCTATGAACACATTGATACAGTTCCTAATGGATCCAAGACATGTTCACTTGATTGCTACAAAGCATATTCTGAGGTACCTAAAGGGTACAGTTGATTATGGGCTCAAGTATGAGGTGAATCAAAAGATTAACCTGGAAGGTTATGTGGATTTAGATTGGGCAGGAAGTGCCATTGATAGGAAGAGCACTTCAAGGTGTTTCTTTAGTATGGGATCAGGTATGATCTCATGGTTTAGCAGGAAGCAATCCTGTGTGGCACTGAGTACAACCGAGGCAAAGCATGTCACAAATTGTTCAGCTAGCTCTGAGGCAGTGTGGCTTAGGAAAATACTATTTGATTTGTTTGATCTCTAGTTGGATGCTACTTATATATATATATATATATATATATATATATATATATATATTGTGACAACCAGAGTTGTGTGAAGTTGTTTAAGAAGCCAGTGTTCCATGACAAGTCGAATCATAACGAGATCAAATATCACTATATCATGGATATGGTGCAAAGAGGAGCAGTGAAGCTCCCGTATGTTGTGACGGACGAATAGATAGTTGATGTGTTTACCAAGCCATTGGCTAGAGTGAAGTTTGAGTACTTTAGGAAGAAGCTTGATGTTCTCCAGATCAAGGTTCCCTCTAAAGGGAGGTGATGAGTCCGAGAGCCTTTCTGACATGGTAGGATTGGATCCTTCCATGATTAGATAGAAGTGCAGAGCCATTCTGATGTGACTGTGGGATGTGTTCCCACATGATCAGATGTAAGTGTAGAGCCATTTTGATGTGACCGTGGGATGTGTTCCCACATGATCAGATGTAAGTGCGGAGCCATTTTGATGTGACTATGGGATGTGTTCCCAAATGATCAAATGTAAGTGCAGAGCCATTCTGATGTGACTATAGGATGTGTTCCCATATGATCAGATGTAAGTGCAGAGCCATTCTGATGTGACTATGGGATGTGTTCCCACATGATCAGATATAAGTGATGAGCCTTCTAGCATGGACAAGGGATGTGTTCCCCACATGGATAGATATAAGTGTTGAGCCCTTCTAACATGGTTGTTGGATGTGTTCCTCCCTTGGTCAGATATAAGTCTTGATCCTTTCTTACATGGTTGTTGGATGTGTCCCTCCCATTGTAAGATGTAAGTGCTAATCCCTTCTTACATTGCTGTTGGATGTGTTCCTCCCATGGTAAGATACAAGTGTTGAAGCCTTTATAACATGGTTGTTGGATGTGTTCCGCCCATGATCAGATGTGACTGCTGTGCCTTTCTGACATGGTTGTGGTATTTGTTCCTCCCATGGTCAGATGTGAGTGATAGGCGTGCCTTTCTGACATGGTTTTTGAATGTGTTCCTCCCATGGCCAGATCTAAGTGCTAGGTGGGTCGTTCTAACTAAAGGTCAGATATAAGCACTAAAGAAGACATACATGGAGGCTAGGCCTACAACCAACATGAAAAAGGGTTGGCTCTATAGAACTTCCTATGACAAGAAGAATCAAGAGATGGCACCAGTGATGATGACCAAGTGATGATCTAGATCCAGTGATGATCCAAATTTAGTAATGAATATGAATTGAAGATGAAGATGACTTGAGGATGAAGATGACTTGACGATGATCCAAATGATACAAAGAAGAAGACTTGTGCTGATAAATTGTGTCAAGAGAATACCTTCCTAGTTAAGAGGGAGTGTTGATGTATTTGTAACTTCGGAATGTATTCTCTTGTATATTTTATGTATTGTACCCCAATGTTTATTCTGGGAAGTATCTGTAATGTAATTGAGTCATGTCATTCCTTGATGTTCCTATCAAGAGATTCAATAATGTAAACAAGTCATGTAAAGTCATAGAGGTTAACCCTCCTTATTGATCAAGGGTTAAGTCCCTATAGGTGTGGGGCCGTAGGGTTATTAGACTCTCCTAGAGAATTTGGCCCTAGTGAGATATTGTCAAATTGAGAATTAGTATAAATAGAGAGGGTGCCTCTCTATTTATCACACATTCACTCACACTCAATTGTAGTGCATAACTGAGAGAGAAAGAAGTTGGGACAAGAGAGAGAGAGAGACTACTGCTGTCAGGAGATCATCTTACTATTTTTTGGGTTTTACTTTTGGTGATGATTCTATCTTTGAGGAAGTTGTGGGATTTTGTCCTTTATGGTTTCCTCAAGGAAAATATTTGTGTCTATTGTCTCTTGTGTTTGATTGTTGTGCTTGTTATTCTCTTGGTTAAATATCCTAAGATAATGCGAGCTTAAATGTTAAATTCTAACATTAGAGAGTTTCAGTTTCAAAAATAGCAGTGACAGTCAAGGACGATGCATAAGTCAGTTAACTAGTGTCTATTTGATGTCATGATTGTGAAAAGGACTCGATAGATGGATGGAATTGAGAAAGGAAACATTGATCCCTAAAATAAAGGAAAATGGGCACATTAGCTCGAAATTGTCATGCATGGATAATGAAGGCTAGGATGACAATTGGATAGTCCAGATGATCAAAAATAATGAGTACTAGCACTAGGAAACTAACTATGGGTTCAACATCTAGGTCTAGGAATTTAGGAAGATCAATTAATGAATAATACTGATGTCTATATGTTTTGAATATTCCAACACTTTGAATTTGAATCTATACATGTATTATTTCTTCTTCTCTTTTTCTGAGTGGCTAGAGAAACATTCTTCTCATCATCCTTCCAATGGCCTCTAGATAGAGACTTCTCGTGAATATCCTCTTAGAGGAATTCATCACAATCAAGAAATTTCTCTTATGGGACAATCCATATGATGAAGGGTTCCCATGTCTTAATGAATCCATTTAGATCAATACTTAACAAATCTATATATGAGACTATACCCCCAATTGTCACCGATTTATCATGAATCTATGTGATTCTAGTGAGATAAGAAGCTACATTATTGGTCTTGGACATCTTGGTTTTTCTTAGATATCCTTTAGTTCCATCTTCATGTTTTCATTATTAATTTGATATAGGCTTGTCATAGCATCCCACATACCCTTGTTTGACTGATTATTATCTATTTGAGGGATAAATTGATCCTTCACCATTTCCAAGATAATCCTACAAGCCTTCACATATTAACGTTTTGATCATCTAGGTCCTTAGGATCTATTGGCACAATCACCACTATGCATGTAAACTCCCACAACTTGTTCTCCATGACAACCAATGTGACCCATGCATTCCAAGTCATGTAGTTGGAGGAACTCTCCAGCTTGTCTTCCTATCATATCTTTGTTGCATCCATCTTCACTGTTTCCCAGAATTATTAGTTCTCAAACTTATACTGCCTCAATCTAGACTATACTATTTCCAAAGCTTATCTATGTTTCCCAGAATTCCTTTTGGGTTCATTGACCTGTTTTATGCACTTCCCAAACGAGCCTTTCAATAACTCCCCCACCACTTATTGAGCTTCTCAAGTCTTCATGGGTGCTTCCTGGGGCATATTTCTGGGCCACCTAAGGCTACCCTATTCTCTATATGGATAATTCGTCCTTAATTGGTACTACTAAAATTTTTATGGGAACTATTCTTAGGATGCATGGTTTTTCCTCATAAGATTCCTGTCGCTATCTGAGGCCTACAAATTTATCCATTGACTATTTTCTTGCTGGAGGCCTCTGTCTGTGATGGTATGGTGGTTTCAATGACCACCTACTGCTAGCATGTCCTCGTTATTCACTGGTAGTTTCCCTATTTTAGTAGTGTTTCTCTTTCTCCCTCCACGTCGTCACCTCTATCGGTGTTCTTCTCTTTTCACTTTTGGTGTACCTCAAAATGGAACTTCTCTGTCTAAGTGATGATATGATCTTTCAGACACAAAAATGACATACGTGGATAGAAGAGCCAGATTGTATAGATGACCATGGCCTAGATCACCCCTTATGTACTCTAACATTTTCCTCTTTTTATCATGACATTAGGGCATACATGCTTATGAAAAGCTGAAAACCTATGTCCCGCACACTGTTTGAATTTGTTCCACTAGTGTTTTCCCTCAAATTTTGGACACACAGTTTGCATGAAAGAAACTAGGTTTTTCACATGCTAGTTTCTCTTATCCCACTAGCGCGTCTCTTAAAAAGTTGTTAACATAAAATAGAGATTAATTACAAGGTGATCCCAATTGTTATATCCTTGAAACTACTCTTCCCATACTTGTCTTAAATACAAGGGAGATGTCATGAAGAAAAAGGGATGACACTTGAATTAATGTTATGTTGGAGAAATTATTCCATATTGAGGAGCAAGGTGACCCATATCAGAGTTTTATAAGTGCATGATTAGACTGATGTATTACATATTTGTTGCAAGTTCTTTGATGAATAAAAGATATGTTCCTTTCCCACCAATTTTTTGTACATTTTATTATGTATAATTTTTCATCATGAGATTTGATGTATATGTTGAGTATTTATCTCTTTATTGTATATGTTTCATATTCATGATTGTCAAAGGAATATGAGGAACGTGTTCTGTTGGTGTAGGTCTTGAAGCAGAGATTTGGAGATTTATTGGGAAATTTTTAAATATTGGATCAACCTTCATAAACATGGTTCTTGATCTCTATCCTTAAAACCCTTTATTTTATATAATATATGTTATGCTCGATTCATTTCTACATTTTCTTTTTCTTAATGGTTTATTGTTTAAAATTTGAAATTGTCTGTCACGTTAGTAAGATATTATAAGATGAGCTTCCACTTTGTTTAGCATAATATTTCATCATTTCCCTTCCTAAAATAGCCAATTAACTGAACTTGTTGTGCCTTCTATGGTTTGGGTACATTACAAACTGCTACAATGGATTGATATCAAAATAAAAGTAATGGATCAATATGTATTCATAGGATTACATGAAATTCTCAATAATGATAAGCATATTCACCAACAAACTCAAGGTCAATAACGTGGAGAAACATATACGCAATGATTTACAAGATATAGCATATAATGTAACAAATATGATCAAAGCATCCATCTAGCACTAAAATGCAGAAACATATACACAATGACTTACAAGATATCACATATAATGTAACAAATATGATCAAAGCATCATTCTAGCACATTGATTACATCAATATGGGTATGACCCTACAAAACGTTATCATGGAATGATATTCTATGAGTGGCATATATTATTGTCAAGATATGGATCTTCAAGTTTGATTATAGCTATATCTTTATCCATAAGAAGATTGTAATTTTAGTTAGGTAGGTAAATACATGAATCAAGTCATTAGACTATGCTATTAAATTTCAAGTAATCATTGCAAGAATCATTCCAATGGCTGCTACAACCATTAGTTTGTAAGTGTTTGGAATCTAAGTCATTGTTACGTTTGTTACCATTACACAAAATTTTCCTAAGATTTATTATTTATTCATCATTGAACTCCTCTAGCCATTTCTCCTTTAGTAAACTGAATTGGCCTAATCAAGCATCCTATGTTTATTCTAGCTCAATCTATTTTCACTCAATCAAATTTTGGATCAACATGTTGGACACCTGCACCAAATCCAATTACATTTTGTATAAAACAAAAGAAACACCTTATTACAGCTGATTTTACCACACATGGTTGACCACAAATTTATGGCCTTCCCTGTCCCTCTGCAGCCTCTTTGGACCCCATGGACCAATATTGTACCTTTGATGTTTCCAAGATCATCCCTAAAAACACCTATTATTGGTTGTATGTGACTTTTAACCCCTTTCTCATGTATATATGCGGATATTACCATTAAACCCACGTATGTCATGATGTGTGCATAAATCCAAATAATTTTGGAGTTTTTCTTGATGTGGATTTGAGTCACTTGTCTCTTGGCCTTCAATATGCCTTGATATCACTCGGATTCGACCTTCCAATATGCCATTGAATCACTATATAAGGAACCCCTTGGATACTTTGAAGAGGAGGAATTGAAGAGCAAGAGAAGTATAGTCCATTGTTGTCGTAGCTTGCTTGTATTTGAGTCTGCATCCCTTTGTCCCTTGAAGTACTTTGTGTTCTTCCAAATATTTCCTTTGCTTGTGATCTTGCTATTGAGAGATGGAGGATTGAGGTGGTGGAGGCCTAAGTGGAGGACTCAATTTCTCGGGTTCGCAGACATACCAATAGAGATTGTCACTTTTGTAATCTTTGTTTATATTAATAGAAATATCTTTTCCTATCCAATAATGTGCATTTAAATTAATATTGTATCCATGGATGTGTTTAATTGCTTATACATTATTGATTATATATGATAGAGTAGACCTAACAATGTATTATATAACATGCTTGTCTTGTTTGATGTTGTTGAGAGCAAATTGCTAACATAAGCAGGATTGGAAAAATCTCAATGGGGATCTACTTCAATCGTCCGCAATAAGGTATGTTTCGAGATCCTTTAGTGTTAGATATTCTATTTCTCTTGCATATTGGGAAGGGATTGATTTCTATGGTTTCTTTGTTTGTTGTGGTACACCCCAAGCCATATGAAGTTTTCTGGGTAACAAAATTGACAACCATACTGGGGAGGTTCCTAGTTGTTTTCTTTGGGGGTTTTTTGGCATTCAATGTGCTTGAATTGCTCCGATTTCTCTGTTTCTGTGTCGGGTATAGGGGCATGTTTTCCCGTTAGTGTCATATAGGAGAAAATTTTATCTCATATTGTCTATTTTCCTTATTTTTCTCTCTTTTCCCTCCTGTACACGGGTTTTTCTTTCACAGTCGCGTGTACACACAGGTTTTCCTAGAACAGTCGTGTATGTATGCAGGTTTACTGAGAACAATCACGTATGCCCTGATTTTTTTATTTTTGGGGAAGATTAAGTGTCGCTGGGTGAGTTTAGATGATTGTTGAGTCTTCTTTGATGCTTCTGGAGTCTCTCTACATCCCTGTTTCTGACCAGAGACTTCTTTTATTTTGATTTTTGAAAATGTTCTTGTCATTCCATTTTCAACTTTTTGTTTTCAAATTAGTGCATTAGGTCACTTTTAACTTGGTACTTTACTTGGCTGTTGTTTGTGAGTGGTTGCAGATTCTGAGGATTGTAGAGTCATACTTTTTCTTTTTATCTCATTTAATTCAAAAATACAAAAACATTTTGCTTTTTGCATAGTTATGCATTGTTTGCATTTTGCATTAGCATGGTACTTGCATTAGGTTTACTTGGTGAATATTAGTCATATTTTTATATTGGAATGACTGCATATACATCTGAAGAAAAAAATTTGCACTTCACGCAGTAGCATATCCTATTTTTCATTCGACACAGTGCATTTGCATTGATTGTTAGGTGTGCATTTTACTTCTTGTTGTGTCATAATGATCATTAGTTGCACGTCCATTTACCCTTTGACTAATAAATCCAATTAAAATCAACGCATAATAAAATGAATTACACTCTCTTCTTTTCTATGGTGCACCAACAAGACAAGGTTTCAAGGTCTTGGAATAGTTCATCGTGACTTAATTATCCAAGACCACTAAACAAAACAATTAGGTGTCTATCCAGGTGAGAGTGTGAAATCCTTTATATAATTAGTGTTTCTCAGGTCCTCCCCTTACAAGGGAGTTAAGCATGAGGTAGTGTGCACAATCATCATTGGGATTGAGGTATTGACTAGTGCACCCGTGGGGTACTAGTTGTGCTATCAGGCTTCGGGATTTGTTACCCTACCCATACGGTCAATCTCTCCTATGACTGTCTGCCTGAGCATTGGTTATATCAAGGTGAGCTTAGTTTCCTTAGGTTATTGAGGGGGTATTTGCAGAGGTTATTATGCATGTGTCCTATCTAGGTAGGGGTCAGAAAGCACATTCGCTATATGCGTTGAAGCTGAGGGCCACTATAATTGGTTACGAACCTCTGCTTGTTGTGTATGGGCATCTCAAGCCTCTCCTAGGAGAGACATACCTGCTTCATTCAGGAGCTCTCATATCCTACCCTTGGTTTGCTTGTGATTTGGACTTACATTTTTAGGTGTATTCTCTATGCATGTTAGTTTGCCTAGGGTTTTCGTAATTAGATTGAGTATTTTATTTTGTTAATTCATTATGGATTCAGGAACGACACCTCATCGTTCTTGTCGTTTAGCAGGACTTCTACCTTATACGTCTCCTCCTCCTTTGGGAGAGGAAACCAGATAGTCTAGGTAGACTACTTCTCACTTTGATTCACACACCATGGGAGATCATGAGGATGAGATTCCAGAGATGTCCTCTCCACCTCATGAGGTTAGGGAGGAAGATCCTACTATCACATATGATGCATCACATGAACAACCTTCATGATCTGGTTATGATCCCTCATTCACAGGTAACCAGTATTGACTTCCATACAATGAGACTCACCATGAACTCATAAGAACTAGTCATTTTAAATATGACATGCTTGATATCCCTGCACCTGATCTAGCATATCATGCTCAGTCGAAAATTGACCCTAGCACTACACCTGGGGGCACTCCCATTCCTTTCCATGAGGAGAAATTTGGGGGCACTAGTCACATTGCACCTTCCATCCCTGTGGTGGAGGCATCTTCACATGCTCATCCTAAACCTAGTGTTAGTAATCCTATGCGGATACTAGAACTGAGACGAGTGAACATTGGGAACACCACTTACATTCCTTCAAATGTCCCTTCATCTTCGAACCTTGTTGCTTAGAATGTGTTCCTAACGTCACATCCTCCCCCTAGTTCACATGGGCCTTCAGGCCGGAATGTTGCTACTAGCCATGTTCATTCTTCGATTGCTAACACGGTAGTATCTCAGAGCCAAGTACCTCCTGTTGTGTCAGCAAGTCATGTACCTATTTCTGGATCGTCTCATGATATAGCTTATGGAGCTTACCATATCCCTAACTATGGACATTCTCGTGGTACATCCCATGGAAAACCTTATGGAGCTTCCCACGGACATTCTTATGGACCAAAGTATGGACAAAACTATCAACCGTATGGGTACGGGTATCAACAACCCTCTTACTCTTCCAATTATGGCTTTGTAGTGCCCCATAATCAAGGTACCCCACATCACAATTCTTCCATGAAGGCCTTCATGGGTCAAATGGGAGGAGGTTATTATGGGCAAGGGCATGGCATTTATAGAAATCAACCTTACATGAATAAAAAATACCAGGGAGAGTGGCATCGAACAGTTCAACCTAGGCTCCATTTTCTTGCAAATTTGAACTTACCTGACTATCGATATTGATGAACGATCCTGTGTCTCATAAACCGGCATGGCCGGAAATCCCTAATAAGCTTCCTTGGGACATTTCCAAGTTCGAAAGTAAGTCTAGTGAAGATCCTGGTGAGCATGTCACCACTTTCCACCTTTGGTGCTCTTCCGTTTGAGGCTATTTCAACGCACCCCCACGGTTCCTGCGGTGAAATTGTATATAGAGTTACCAGGGAGGGGGGGGGAGGGGCTTATTATACATTTGATGACCTTGCCATGAATTTCCTTAATAATTTATAGATACTCGTATGTTACGACGTCGGTACCGAACTCTTTTCGACCTTTCGGCAAGATAAAGCCACACACATTTCAGATCATATTCAAGAGCGGCGTAGATGGAAGAGATTAATTAAAGCATTTATACCACTGGATTTTCTTCTTGAGTGAATCCTCAAATAATTGTTACCTTACATAGCGAAGGATGTTTCTACATCCGAAGATCAAAATGAGGAAAAAGCTATATTTATGGCACAAGAGTTGGATTCGATCTATGCTCAATCCGAAATTTTGTATGAGATTATACCTAATGCTCCTAGATCTAATTTAGACCCCAAGGTCAAGCCTGGGCCACATGCCAATGGTATTATGGGATCTACAAGTACTGAACCTGTGGACTTGGTTGTGAAACAAGTGAGCCAATTGTGGTAGATTCCATTTTTCATCATTGTTTAACCCATGATGAGGGTGAGGTTGTGCTGAATGATTGCCATGGAGGGGCGTGTGATGGTGATTTATCTGGGATTTGTACAGCCCAAAAAATCTTGAGAGCGTGTTATTTTTAGCCATCCATCTTTTAATATTGCATTAATGCAGTCAAGAAGTGCCACCCTTGCCAAGTGTTTGCATGTAATATGCACTCGAGTCCAGTCCCATTACATCCTATTATCACCACCGGTCCCTTCACTAAATGGGGGCTTCATTTTATGGATTGGAACCTAGCTTCGGCTCGGGGGGCATCATCATATTATTGTGCCTTTCGATTACTTCATGAAATGGGCAGAGGCTATGCCCATAGTTAAATTTGACTGTGAGACAGCCACACATTTTGTTTTCAACTAGATTATCACCTGGTTTTGCATTCCAAAAGAGCTTTTCACTGACCATGGTAGGAACTTTAAGAATAAAATGATGGAAGATTTGGATCCTAAGTTAGGATATAAGCAAGAGCAGTCGTCTTCTTATTACCCTCAAGCGAATGGACAAGTTGAAGCAGTGAATAAATCACTTAAGTCTATTCACCAACGAACCATCAAACAAAGCAAAACTAATTGACATATCACGTTATATCCTGATTTGTGGGCCTATAGAACCGCGGTTAATACTACCACCGGTTTTTATCCATATCAACTTGTACATGGGGTAAATTCAATTTTTCCGCTTGAATGTGAAATCCCTTCTCTAGAGCTAGCTATGGAGCTTTTACCAAACACTTCCACTTTGGAAGAATGTTTAGTCCACTTAGAAAATCTTAATGAGCAGTGCTGAGATTTCTTAGTGGCTCTATAGGTTAACAAGCATCACATCAAGGTCCAATATGATAAGTCTGTCCATCCAAGGAAGCTTAGTGAATATGACTTTGTCCTTTTGTTGGATCAAGATAAAAAACCCTTGGCGGTAGGAAAATTTACCGTGTGGCATGGTCCTTACGTGGTTAAATAAGTCTTAGATAAAGGATCCTATGGGCTAGTTGATTATGAAGGGACAACCTTGGTGGAGCCTAGAAATGGGATCTTTCTCAAAAAAATACTATGCATGATTTTCAGCAAAGGCTGATTTTTGTATGTTATTGTACAGTTTTGCATTACATAGTTAGGTTTTCTTATGGTGATCAGGTTTGTTGATTATCTTTCATTTCTTATGGCAGATATCGATGGATTCTTCCATATACATAGGATTCGGTGATGGTGATAGCCGCCACACTCAAAACTCAGCTTCGGCTACTTGGATGATCGATACTCATATGGGTCAAGTATTGTCTTCAAGAGGTGTATGTTTACGGCCTTCTTCAAACAATGTTGCTGAATATAGTGCCATGATTGAATTATTACGTGATTCCATTTCACATGGTGTTCATTCTCGTTAGGTAGGTCTTGCTTCACAGTTAGTGTTTTCACGGCTTAATGGCTTGTATCGCATTAGGGATTTGACATTATTATGAAGATTCTTACATGTTAGATTGCTAGAACGACAATTTGAGAATATAACATACATTCATGTTCCAAGAAATTTTAATCAAGTTGCTGACTCATATGCTAACTATGTGTTAGATTGACATTTATTTCATAGACCATAAGCATATCACAAACACATTTTACAAACATGTAAATAAAATAAAATCGATCATCATTAAAAAAATTTCATTAACATCCAAAAAAAGTGATGTCATAATACATAAGTGTCATATACAAAATTGGGGCTTCCGAGCCACCAAAACATAATACATGGTCATACAAAAATGAATACACTTAGGTCTCTAAGCCTGAGGTGGAGGGGGGTTCTGATCATGATAGCACACTACGTCTCTAGCTAGTGGTAAAAATAGTCGAACCCATGCTCGTGGTACAGCAACCACCTAGCGCTGCATGGCCTCAGAAAAGTCCTCAACTTGCACCATGGGTACTCTATGTGTCAAACAAACAAAGTTCATGTGGATGATTTGGAGCATCCGCTCTACATTTGCACCCATCATATCATATCCTCTTCCCCTCCGTCGATGGCGAGGGAAGCCATCTAGTTGTCATGGTCCCACATCTGCATATACATGACAGATTGTCACTATGTTCCGCCACACCAAAAACATGTCTTTTGAGTCAATATATCAAAAAACACAAAAATAAATAAATAATTCAACTTAAAAAGTGGGTTTGGAATTCTTTACCTATGTCACCATAAGTTGATCCTGGTGGTAGGGGCATATCTGGATCTTCGCGGAAGTCTATTCCTGCGTAGGGGTAGTCGACTATGGCGACGATCTATCTCTGCCACCATGGAAAGAAGTCTGTTGGGTAGGGGTTATCCCCCCTACAGCTCCCATTTTGCGCATGATATTTTCCCAATGTCACTGAGCTGGATCTCTGACTCCATGTGGAGCAATGTATACCCTAGGGCTTAGCCCTGGAACTCGTTCAAAGAAAAACATGCTCAGTATACTGCTGAACCCAAAGTTGCGCACCCTACCCATCTTGCAATCACTGAGCTATTGTTTCATGTTTCTCAACAATGTAGTACTCCGATCATATACCATAGGTCACATGCACTCTATCGCATAGAACATCATTGGTCATGAGGCCTAGTGGAGAGAAGCAAACCCTGCAATCCTACCTAGTGCAAAAGGTATGGCTTTCAATCCTAGAATCTTAATAGAGTTTGTCGGGAACTGACTCCCAAAATGTTTTGTATCTGAAAAGCAGTACACAGCGATGTACTCATCTATGGTCAGCCTGCCTCCTGGCCCACGGGATCAGAGATTCACCATCTCCCCTCATCGGGATAAACCTGTGATGAAATATATGTCCTCAACTTCAATGTTGAGCGACATCCCATCTATCTGGAATGTTTTAGAATCTAGATCCCAATAGTCTACCAGTAGCTGGAGTAGTCTTGGTTTGGCCCTCAGGCTACCAAGACACCAAAACCTATACAATCCACATGCCTATAATGTTTTTTGGGCCATGAGATCACCTTGCACAGTTTCCTCAACATCACCATGATCTCTTTCTCTCCACTCTAGCACCATCCTGCACAAAAACCAAGTTTTTTTTATCAAGTTTCACCCTTTAAAACCTTGTTCGTGGCCCTATACGCGTCTGTTTTCAAAATAGCCACGTATGTACGTGGCTTTTGGTGCATTTTCCACATATGGTAAGCCCTATATGTGGAAAAAGGCCCAATTTCTGAGTGTGCTTAAACGCATAATTTTGGATGGCTCAAAAACTTAAATAAACCATGAAATTTCAAAAAAATTGCATCGAAATGAAAGAGGAGGGCATGAGAATCTACCTGGATCAAATGGGGGAGGATTCTGCTGAACGATGCTCAGAATTCACTTCTGAAGTTCTGAGCTCAAATGCACTATGTTGGGTAAAAATTTCAAATGGTATGAAAAATTTTAAATTTTTCACTATTTATAGAAAAGTTTTGAAATTTTTACCCAGTTTCTATAGTTTTTGAACGTTTGAACTAATTTGATGTTGTAGGAATCCATTTTGAGTGCAGTTTGACTGTGGCTTTGATCCGTTCATGCCTACTGCAGGTATTATGTCTAAACTGGCATATAGGTTACGTTTCACATCCGTTTACACTTTGCATATACTTATGAGTGTTTCATTTTAACCTTAGGTACAAACCCATTCCATCTTGTAACAGAACCTTCTTGATGCTTTTAGAAATGACATGTTGTGAATGGTAGAGCTTTACCATACATGGGTACCATGGTCACAACCTGTTTTGCATTTGGTGCCCATGCCGACATTTCTCCTTTAGGGTGTGGGAGTCCTTTGTATAGTACCGCCATGACTTTGAACAAGAGCTTCATACTCCTCTTGACCTTTATGCTGGCCATTTTCCCAGAGACTCCCTTGCATTTTTCAAGTTGTAATTGCATTATCATGACTTTTGCTTGCCTTATTGAGCCTTATGTCAACTTCCCTGACCTTGATTATCAGCCATATAGCCCGAGCTTGTCTCAAGTCTAGCCAAGGAGATCCTTTATATATCCTTTGTAGCTTGATTCCCCATTTTTTACTGAGAGGGGAATTTCCCCTGAGTGTCGTTATCCTGCATATGTTTCCTTGCATTGAGCATAGGTATGTTCCACTGCTTGGAACTAGTTTGTTTTCACATTGACACTTGTTGCCTCCTAGATTTGTAACTAGAAAGCACTTTTATTCTTTTTCAAGTTTTTCAAAATATCTAAAAAGTTCCAAAAAAAATCCAAAAACCAAAAATCCGGACAGGAAAAGATGTTATCTTTGGCAGCAGTCGAGTCGTGTCACCTTCGAACAGAGCACTATATATCACATTCGTTGGTTGGTTTAATAGTTTGACTTAGGAGCTATACTCCTTTCTCTGAGTTTACCTCCACCAATTGGTTACGCTTCCAGTCCCTATGGAGCCTCTGCTGAGTACTTCGATCGGATTCCATCCCATCGACTTCATATCATTTATTCTTGGATAGGAGTCTATTGTCATTTGAGTGCCTTGAGACTTATAGTCTTTAGTGGTAGGTTCTCTCACCATCGACAGTTTTTGGGAATACATCAATGTCCCCTAATCAATGGATTCTTTCAAGTGTTCGACCTCAACACATCTATTTGCACTTGTTAGATTGCACTCTCGTACCTTGATTCTCATTTTCTTATCGCTGGGTGATCTTGCATCTGTTAAAGGTATACATCAATGACCGGTAATCAGACAATGGAATATTATGTTTGACGTCGACACCTCTATTCACATAGTAGGACATGTACTCATAGCGATGTGTGTAGAAGACTTTCCAGATTGGTGGCATTTCACATATGCTACCTCCTTGATCATGTCAGTGTTCATGAGATTTCAGCTCTCGTGACTTGATTCCAGTATATGTCAAATATTTTCAGCCATTATGGAGATCTTGATCCATTGTATATCTTCAGCTTTCATGGATATCTTGATCCTTTGTATATCTTCATCATGGAGATTCTGATCTAGTATAGATTGCACATGGCGATGACTACACATGTCATATTTTGTATGATGCATATTCATAGCCATTGTACTCTTATGTATCAAGGGCTGCTATATGTATTTGCAGTCATATGCAGAGTTTGATTATTGTACTATACTGATGGATGGCTGGTTCTTCCACCTCGTTCTTCATCACTCCACTTCTGGGATGGATTTATAATGTATTTCGGCCATCATGTTACCCCTCTGACCACACACATTAGGGGGCATGTGTTACAACTGATTTTACCACACATGGTTGATCACACATTTAGGGCCTTCCTTGTCCCTCTACAGACTCTTTGGACCCCATGGACCAATATTGTACCTTTGATGTTTCCAAGATCATCCCTAAAAACACCTATTATTGGTTCTATGCAACTTTTAATCTCTTTCTCGCGTATATACACGGATAATACCATTAAACCCACATACGTCGAGATGTGTGCATAAATCCAAATACTTTTGGAGTTTTCCTTGGTGTGAATCCAAGTCACTTGTCTCTTGGCCTTCCATATGCCCCAAGATTGCTCAGATTTGACCTTCCATTACCCCATTGAAGCACTATATAAGGAACCCCTCGAATACATTGAAGAGGAGGGATTGAAGAGCAAGAGAACTATATTCTATTGTTGTCGTAGCTTGCTTGTACTTGAGTCTACATCTCTTTGTCCCTTGGAGCACTGTGTGTTCTTCCCAAGATTTCATTTTCTTATGAGCTTGCTATCGAGAGATGGAGGATTGAGGTGGTGGAGGCGAGGTGGAGGACTCGGTTTCTCTGGTTCGCAGATGTGCCGATAGAGGTTGTCACTTGTGTAATCTCTGATTATATTAATAGAAATATATTTTCATGTCCAATAATGTGCATTTAAATGAATATTGTATCCATGGATGTGTTGAATTGCTTATACATTATTGATTATATATGCTATAGTAGACCTAACACTATATTATATAGCATGCTTGTCTTGTTTGCTGTTGTTGAGAGAAAATTGCTAACACAAGCGGGATTGGAAAAATCTCAACGAGGATCTCTTGCATATTGGGAAGGGATTGATTTCTACGGTTTCTCTGTCTGTTGTGGTACACCCCAAGCCATAGGAAGTTTTCTTCGTAACACACCTTACTTCAAAGCTTGTAGATATCAAGTGAAATCTTTGGCCCACCAAAATCCTCTATATACCCCTCACAGACATATATCATATATACATGCATGCATGCATACATATATATAAGAGGATAACTCCAATGCTGAACTTAAGAACACACATTTTCTTACCTAGATCCCTCATCCTTATAATTCCAATCAAAATTAAACATTTCCTCACATTTAATATCTCAATATTTACCACAAATATAGTTTTATTAATGAAATATCATAGTTTTATTTTATAAACCAGAATTTGATGTTACTAAATGTAAAGTCTCTATGGTTTTAATTGAAAAATTATTGAAACCACAAACAACAATTTTGACCTCCATACATGTGGATATGTTGAATTCTATGGACCAATTATCCATTCACGATAAGAATTAAGATTAAATGCCTTGTGAATGATAATTATTTTTCTCTACCCCCACCCCTTTTAATACTTCCAAAACCTTAAATTGGAACCTTTTATTTGATGTTCACTTTTCCAACTTTGTAATCTTGGTAGAGACCAAGAAGAAAGAAGAGAAGTAGGGGTTTCTTGGCTGTTGTTATTGCAAGGAAGTGGTTTTGAGCAATAGAGATTTAAGAGTTCTACTTGTTTTTATTAGCATTTTCAGCTTTTCTCACTATACACATTTCAATTTAAAGTTTTATTTTTTCAAGTTTATTATTCCCCAATCAAAATGCCACACCTTGTGTGGAATAAATCCTCTCTATTAGTAGTAGAAGTAAGTTGAGAAGACAATGATGGAGGGAAAATGCATTCATTTCCCTTTAGAGTTGATGCTCTTTTTATAATAAACTACAACCCAGCTAAACTAGACTTAGAAAACAATCATGCACTCCATATTGTTGGTAAACTACCATCCAACTAAACAAGAAGTATAGTTTAATAATAGTTTCATTAACTCATTAACTCTTATTTGTTTGTTGGATACATCTTAATTTATAGGTTTGACATACTTCTATATAATAACATAAGACATGTAGTAGGCTCCTTATTAAGAATTAAACCTATTCTTTGAGTAGGTTTAATGGTAAAAAAAAATATTGTGATTGAAAAAGTTGGCTTCTAAAAAAATATACCTAAATCCACTGAAACTTGATTTAGATATACTTGTAATTAATATTTCCAACAAGTTGTACTACAACCTTACAACCTAATCACCTTTCTCTTTACATGATACAATAAATAATTCCCCTTTTGAAAACAAGATAAGTTGAAATGCACAAATGTGGAATTCAGACTGCAAGCAAACTTCGGAGGAAGCACCTTACGATACTGAAATGTGTGATTAGTCCTATGGAGCTGTGTGGAAGTTTCACGTAATGATTTCCCGGGGTTTCGAAGAGAATTTAGATCTCCTATCCCCCTCGGTTTCGAACCTTCCTTATGTACATTGGCTGCTACCATTCTTAACTCAACAGTTAGCAAAATATCAAATCCGTCATGTTTAGGCCACTCGTAATAGCTACAAGATGCATAACAAATGACCACATCATCGATTTCATTCCTCGTGGGGTATTGGTTCCTCTCTGAATCGATTTAATCTTTTAGATTGTTCCTTTAATTGGCCTATTGCAAGAATTGCCCAAGGATAATTTCTGACCCATTTGTTTCTCAAATGGACGAGGCTAGGGGAAAGTATTGGGCAAGCCAAAATTAATTTTGAAACTTCAACCATTTGATGAATAAACTCTCTCTCCTTTGAAAATAATAAACCTCCAACAATGATGGAAGATATCCATGGGATATGGATATCTCAACAACCATGAGCCATAACACCAAATATTCTTTTACATGCATTCTTTGAGGCTTCTACAACCCAAAACGTGTTTGTCTTGCGTGGTCATGAACACTTCCCATTAAGACATCAGAAGCAGCTCCACACCGATAATATTTTATAAGAAAAAAGCAGGCCGTGGAAGGAGGGACGCTTAGAAGAGCTTTACATGGCAGTGGGCACTCAAAACTGTCTGAACGCCAATATATGGCCTGCGTGTAAACATATATGCCATTTCTGTAGTTCTTTTGTATTCAATAGAGATTAAATTAGTATGAAGCAGGTCAGTTTTTGTGAGACAGTTTGATGAGGAGTTCATCTCTCTCATATATAAATCAGTTGAATCAAAATTTTGAACTTAAGTTTCTAGGTAGATAGTTATTACAGTCTTAATGTTAAGTCCTTAGCTTCACAGAGAAGCATTTCAGGCTCTCTATATGAAGAAGAATAAGATTGTAAATCAGACAGGTGGCTGAAAAAAGAGAAGAACAAAGAAATATGGAAAAGAGAAGAAAAAAAACTTTGAGAAGAGTTCCAAGCTCAAGCTTCTTTGTTTTGTGAAAGTGTTGAGAAGAACTGAGAAAGATGGAAAGGAGAAGAAGAAAGACTTCGAGAAGAGTTCCAAGCTCAAGCTTCTGTGTTTTGTGAAAGTGTTGAGAGTGGAAGCTCTTTAAAAGGAAACGTCCTTGTATATTTCCAAGTTTGTATGTACAGCTATAGTTCTTTGTTATGTGGCAACTAGATATATCAATCCATATTTTATGGTTTAATGCAAATTTCAGCTAGCCACACATCTTCTCAATATTTGAGTTGGTTGCAACCTAATTCGTGTCTGGTGAAAAGCTAGTGGCAAAAACTTTGGCAGTAAGTTTGTCCTAAAGAAAATCTTGTACTAGGGTAACTCAACTTAACTGCCAAGCCCTGGTTCGCAAGAGAAATATGAGCTTTGAATAAATATAAAATGCAGAAGAGGAATTATGAGTTTGATATCAAATATTTAGACAGTAACTAAATGGTTGTGAGGATTAACATTTCACTTTGATTTTAGCTAGCCAGGGTTTTATCAACCTTGCTTGGTAATTGTACCTTCTAGAGAACCATGTCATTGCTACTCAGCACATTTTGTAACAATATGTTAGGTTATGTTATCTAATTGCATCAATTTAAATTCACCACAGTGCTTTAATTCTAGCACACCAATTTAAAATTACAGTTATAGTT
Organism: Pseudotsuga menziesii; assembly: GCA_001517045.1. Taxonomy (NCBI): domain Eukaryota; kingdom Viridiplantae; phylum Streptophyta; class Pinopsida; order Pinales; family Pinaceae; genus Pseudotsuga; species Pseudotsuga menziesii. The sequence goes on from LPNX010822875.1 coordinate 819,814, forward strand.
CTTTGTTATGCTTTAACTAGATATATCAATCCATATTTTATGGTTTAATGTAAGTTTTAGTTAGCTGTACATCTTCTTAATATGTCCCAATATAGTTGTCAAGTTGTCAAGTTACCAATGGGTTAAAAGTGTGTTGCATATCCTAAGTCTTAGACTAAAAAATATATTTCGATGTCAACATGAAAATTAGTGGGGGAGGAGTTGATTGCAACCTAAATAATGTGGCACTAAAAGTCAGAAGAAGAATTATGAGTTTGATATCAAATATTTAGACAGTAACTAGAAGGAAGGTTGTGAGGATTAAGATTTCACTTTGATCTTAGTTCGCAAGGGTTTTATCAACCTTGCTTGGTGATTGTACCTTCTACAGAACCATCACTGCTTTAATCTTAACACACCAATTTAAACTCACAACACTGCTTTAAGCCTAGCCACACCATTAATTTAAACTCAAAACATTGCTTTAATCCTCGCACTTATAACTATAAAATTCTACATAACTGAGAATGGAATTCATCAGCATCCATGTTGCACTTCTTCAATAAAATATTTGAACTACAGTAATAAAGCAATTACATTGATACATATACCATTTATATGGAATACCCGCGAATTCAGAGAATCAAATAGTGGAGCTAACATATAAAGATATTGAACTATTAAAGAGAACTAAAAGTTACTATAAATTTGGCAGCATTGTTGTAAACATAAATTGACCAGAAATTTAAGTATATACTAATTTAATGAAAAAAAAGGTTATAAATGTTACAATGTCTCTGAATTAATTTATAATGTTGTTAAATTTAATTGAAAGAATATAAAAAAATTGAAGTTTGGAAGATTTAAATACTTTTAGAAAATCTAAATTCAATTGAAATCATTATTTAAAACATTTTAGACATCTCTAGTCATGGCTATTTCCAATACAACTAAATTTTGATATATTTCACTTGACAATAACTTAAATAACAAAGAGATACATCATTTAATTAAGGTGTATATTTGACATCATTTAATTAAGGTGTATATTTGACATGTAAAGTAAATCCATTTCAAAACAAACAAAACCCTAAAACACAGTCATTGCCAAATAAACAGTGAGAAACAGGAAATGACAGTTTTACTGAAGAACAAGGAGAAGTGCATTATTTTTCCTTTAGAGTTAATCTAGATCTTTTTGTAAATTCTATCCATGGAATTTAGTCCCTAAGTGAGTGTAACAACAATCTTTTACTCTACATTATTGGTAAACTACAACCTAACTAAACTAGACGTAGAAAACAATCATACACTCCATATTATTGGTAAACTACAACCTAACTAAAACTAAACTTAGATGTATAGTTTAATAATGGTTTTTTTAACTTATTAACTCTCTTATTTGTTGATAAGTTGAAATGCACAAATGTGGAATTCTGACTGGAGGAAAACTTCGAAGGAAGGACCTTAGGATACTGAAATGTGTGGTTAGTAATTTAGACATTGGGATACTGAAATCAACCTATGGACTGTGGAGCTGTGTGGAAGTTTCACATAATGATTTCCCGAGGTTTCAAGGAGAATTTAGATCCCCTATCACCTCGGTTTCAAACCTTCCTTATGTACATTTGCAGCTGCCAATATTAACTCAATAGTCAGCAAAATATGAAATCCGTCTTGTTCAGGCCACTCGTAATAGGTACAATATGCATGACAAATGACCACATGATTGATTTAATGTTTTTTATTGTGCTTTTAATTGGCCTATTGCCCGAAGGATAATTTATGACCCATTTCTCAAATGCACGAGGCTAGGTGAACGTTTTGGGAAAGCCAAAAGTAATTTTGAAGCTTCAACCATTTGATGAATAAACTCTCAACTTTTTTTAAAATAAAAAACCTCCAACCATGGAAGATATCCATGGGATTTGCATATCCAAACAACCGTGAGACATAACAACAAATATTCACTTACATGCATTCTTGGGGCTTCTACAACTTAAACAGTGTTTGTCTTGAGTGGTCTTGGTCGTGAAGGTGTAAAAGAAAACAATGCAACACAAGAAGCACTATGGGCAGATTGATTGCCTTGTCACTATGGGTAACTAACTAATTCACTTATTTAACAGAAGGAGATTACATTCTTCAACACACCCCTTTAATCGCAACTCGTAGTACATCTTCAGCACTCTCTATGCCAAAAGATGCCTGCTGCTCTATGTTTCAGCTAGGATTACATTTCAGTGAAAAAACTTCAGCTTCACTTTCTTCCGTGAAGTGTACTTGGACTTCTTCTTTGTCTTCATCATCTTGATATTAAGCAGTTGTTCTTCTTCAGCTTCTTGAACATCGTGCAAGTCTTCTTCTTTTGTTTCAACATGATTTTTATGGTTGTCATCTTTACCTACACACTGAAAATTTTTGTCAGAAAAAGTTTGAATATATTTCATCTTTTCTCGCAGAGCATTCACATCTTGGTGTTACTCATCAATGGTAGCAACTTCATTATTGACTTCTTCATTTGCTTGCACACACTGTGCATCCTTCATTGTTTTTTCAAAAATTGTAAGCTAAGAAGAAAACAAAGCATACTGTAGATGCTCATCACTAACAAGAGTCTACTCATAGATCTCCTTCAAACTTTTGGTTTTCTGGTTTCGGGGTGGAATGCATGTTGTTTTTTCTTTTGTGCTACTTTCAATGGGTTGTTGCTCATTCTCAACAAATGTTGCAACTTCTATGCGGCTATCAACTCGTTGTTGCTCATTCTCAACAACTTTTGTAGATTATGTGCTGCTATCAAGTGTCTCTTGCTCACAGAGACTATCACTCACATCACTCAGTACTGCTACATTAGCAAGTTTGTTTTCAGTGTCATCAATAAACACAACAAGATAAACAATATTTGCTGGGATTACATGATCACTAGCTACCTCATAAACACAGTCATCTTGACTGTCTTCCACTTCACGCGGGATTCCTGGTGCTAATTTGCCTGACTTGCAAGACTTGCAAAGTCATCTTCCTCTACAATTGGTTCCTCACTAAACACTTCTTTCATTGTATCCCATAATCCCTTTGGAGTATTATCTTCTACAATGTAATGAAATAAGGAATAGTCTATACTATCTTGTATGAGACATAATGCAACAACTTTCCTTCTTTATTTTTCGAACTCTGTTAAAGCATTATATTTTTCTGGATCAATGGGATTCTCTTCAACTATGAAGTGCCACAAATCTTGTAATTTTAACAGATTAATTACTTTGATTGCAAATGCATCATACTCATCTCTATTGAAGGTCTGCCATAAACCTTCTAGTGTTAAGATATTTCTTACCTCTTCAAATTCTTCTAGTAGTGCCTGCGGTAGCACCATCTTCAAGAATCAATCTTCTATCTAGATGAAAACCTCCAATAAGATTGGATCTATGATTATGCTTTCCACTCTATGAAAATGCATACCCAAGAGATAAAAAAAAATACACGAGATTCCCCGATGCGTTCTGATTCAATCGCAACCTTCGTCTGTGTTCTTTCCACTATGTGAAAATCCTTACCCAAGACAATAAGGAATGGATCAAGCCATGGGCTCTCATACCATGTAAAAGAAAACAATGCAGCAAAAGAAGCACTGTGGGAATATTTATTGTTTTTTCACTATGGGTAACTAACTAACTCACTTATCTAACCACAGGTGAGGTTACATTCTTCAACAGAAGGAACCCTTCCCATTAAGACCTCAAAAGAAGCTCCACATCGATAATATTTTATAAGAGGAAAGTAGACCGCGGAAGGATGGGTTTACATGGAAGTGGCCACTAAAAACTGTTTTAATCCCAATATGTGGCCTGCGTGCAAACATATTTGACTTTAGTTCCCTTAGAATGTCATCACTGTAGTTTTTTTGTTTTCAATAGAGAGATCAAAGTAGACCGTAGGTATTTTCCTTCACAAAGTTCTTCATCTACTACTCATTGATGTTTCTTATAAAATATTTTAGTTATCCATGAAATTGTTGGAGATATTAATTACTTTATGATCCACATAGTGCATCAGTGGACTCTCTCAGAGTATGTAGCATGTTAGTTTCTGTCTGACAGGATGAACAGTTCACGTCTCTCATATATAAATGAGTCAAATTAAATTTCTAAAGCTAAGTTTATAGGGATCGACATACAACATCAGATAGCTCTCTCACTTCTCTCATATATAAACCAGTCAAATTATATTTCTAAAGCTAAGTTTCTAGGTAGATAGTTATTATAGTATTTAATGGTAAGTTGGTAACTTCACAAAGAAGCATTTCAATCTGTCTATATGAAGAAGAAGAAGAAGATTATAAATTAGACCCGGTCGATGAACAAGAGAAGAACATAGAAAGACTAAAAGGAGAAGAAGAAAAACTTTGAGAAGAGTTTTAAGCTCAAGCTTCTGTGTTTTGTGAAAGTGTTGAGAGTCGAAGCTCTGTAAAAGGTGAAACATCCTTGTAAATTTTTGAGTTTGTATTTATGGCTATAGTTCTTTGTTATGCCACAACTAGATATATAAAACCATAGTTTAAGTTTTAATGCAATTTTTATTGACCTGAGTGAATGTTGTTTACATTTAACCTCTAGTGAAAGACATAAAGAAGCCATAGTTTTGTCACCACAATATTAGATATAAATATTCTTTAATATTTGGTTATATGATATTGTGAGCTAGTGGCAATATAGTTGTGTCCAATTTATCTCAAGTTACTCGTGGGTGAGAAGTGTTTTGCATATCCGAAGTCTTTAGAATAAAAATATATTTTGATGCCAAAGTGCGAATTGGTGGAAACAGAGTTTTTTGCAACATAAATCCTGTGGCAGTAAAAGTTAGTCAAAGTCAAGTGGGTCTATGGAAGTAAAAGTGTGTCCAGAGAAAAACTTTGTAGCAGTAAGTCTGTCCTAAATCTTTACGTAAAAAGGGAAAATAAAATCTTGTGTTTCCCGAGAGAAATATGAGCTTTGAATAAATATATAAAGTGCAGAAGAAGAATTATGAGTTTGATATCATATCTTTAGACAGTACCTAGAAATTTGTGAGGATTAAGATTTCACTTTGATCTTAACTCATTAGGGTTTTATCAACCTTGCTAGGTGATTGTACCTTCTACAAAATGAGACCATTGTTACTCAGCATATTTTGCAACAAAATGTTTGGCCATGTTCTCTATTTTTTTCAATTTAAACTCACAACACCAATGAGAATAATTTATTGAAATACAAGTTATCTCCATGAGCCCTTTTCCAATATGCTTGTTAATAGCAATAACAGTTGTAACTATAATATTCTACATAATGGAGAATGGAATTGATCAGCGTCTATGCTGCTCTTTTTCAATAAACTATTTGAACTACAATAATAATGCAAAGAAATTACACTAATAACTATACAATTTACATAAACCCAGTATGAAATTAATTAATGAGATATGGAATACTCGCGAGATCATAGAATCAAAATAAAACTATTAAAATAGAACAAGACCTGTAATAAACATCAAAAAAGATCTTGAACTATTAAAGAGAACGAAAGAAAGAGGAACTTCCTTCCTCACTCAAATTTTGGTGAAATTTTTTTTTCTAGCCTAGTAAGCAGTTTGTCCATGTTGGAAAAAGTTATTACTTGTAGATTCGTACCTGACTGTCAGCCAACTCTGTCAGAGTCTGTATTAGTCAAGATCTTGTCAGTCAGTCTCACAAGAGGGCAGAGTCCATGATTCAGCAATGTAAACCAATCGAAATTATTTCTGAAGCAAATTTTTTAGGTAGATAGTTATTACAGTCTTTAATGGAGAGTTAGTCAATTCATGTAGAAGCAATTTTCAGGTTTCCTATAAATAGAAGAAGAATATTGTAAGTTAAGTTAGTCACTAGACACAATAGAGAGACAGATGAACTCAGGGTGAGAAGAAGAGAGAAAGAGAAGTTGAAGCTCAAGCTTTTGTGTATGTGATTCAATCGAAGAGCCGAAGCTCTGTAAATCGATTAGTCGATCAACCGACAAGTCTGGATAGACAAGTTTGTAATACCATTGTTATTTCCGCATAGTTATATATATGAAATAGTTTATGGTTGAATGCATGTTTATTTGGCTGCACATTATTTCCAAATTTACTTTTGTAAATGTCTTTCACAATTACGGTTGACTGAAAGAACAAGAATCCTTAAATTCCTCACTCCATGAAAGTTCCAGGTTTTACGGCACATTGGTCGACTCAAGTCTTCCTACATATTTGGGTATATGTTTTATAAGTTATGTTGGATTGTTAAGGTGTCCATTTTAATTCATATTACTCAAAGGTGAAAATAATTTGTAATTTCTGAAGTCTTTTAGACTAAGAAACATACTCTGTATATTTCGACTAAAACCAGACCAAAGTAAGTGATCCAACTTGAGAGGTCGAAGAGGTCAGCCGACTTAGAGGTCGAAGTCAGCCGACTTGGAGGTGACATGTGGTTGAGATAAAATCAGTTGGTAGAAGCGACAAGTAAGTCGAAGTAAATTAGTTGATTCGAAAGTGTGACCATCTTGTCTAGTCGGGACTTAAACAAGTTTCATTTGACTAGTGGAAAAGAAAAAGAGGTCAGCGTGAAAATATTTAATTTTTAATATTAACTGAGCGGTAAACTCAAGTTTAGTTGGCTTGGTTTTGGCTAACTGGTATTAGAGCAAGGTTTATATTAGAGTAAGGTTTAGGAAAGAAATCTTGGCTTAAAAGGTGGAAAATTAATTTTCTAAAGAAATTTATTTAAAAATTAAAATGGCTTCCACTTCTGGTTCATTACAAACTCCAATTTTTACAAGAAAGAATTATGAATATTGGTCTCTAACTATGAAGTCTTTGCTCATAGGTCAAGATGTTTAGGAGATAGTCCAGCATGGTTATGTAGAACCAGCGAACATGATAACATATAACAATCTCACACAGGTTGAGAAAGATGTCTTGAGGGAACAGAGGAAAAAAGATGGAAAAGCTTTCTTCTACATACATCAAGCTATGCATGAAAGCATACTCCCAAGAGTAGTAGTAAAAAATAATGCTAAGAAAGCAAGGGATACATTGGAAACCACCTATCAAGGTTTGGATAAGGTAAGTACATCCAAGCTGCAGATTCTGAGAAGAGATTTTGAATCTCTCTCCATGAAAGATTTAGAGATTGTAGACACATTCTACACGAGAGTTGTTGGTTTGATAAACCAGCTTAAATCTCATGGAGAAGCCATAGAACACCAAAGGGTGGTTGAAAAAATTCTCAGAAGTCTTCCCCCAAGATTTGAAAACTTGGTTGTGACCTTGGAAGAACACACAGACATGTCGACATTTACCATTGATGAGCTGCAAGCTTCACTCATCAATCATGAACACAGACTCAGCAGAACACAAACATCATTCGAATGTGCATTCACAACACAGTCATCCATAAGCCGTGGTAGAGGCAGAGGGAGAAACAACTTCAGAGGAAAAGGAAGAAGTTCTTTAAGAGGAGGACAAGCCATAAGTCCTACAAATGTCAGTGATAGAGGAGATCATCAAAACCCAATTCAGCCAAGTGGCCAGAGGTTTGATAAATAAAACATCCAATGTCATTATTGTAAGAAATTTGGTCATTATGCATATGAATGTAGGAAGAAACAATATGACCAAGGAAGGAAAATCCCAAGTCAGTCGACCATCACCAACACTTTGACAAGTGCAATGTTAATGGCATCGACATCTGCACTCGAATGCAATGTTGTTCAAGAAAGTCCACATGACATATGCTACTTAGATTCAAGATGAAGCAACCACATGACTGGTAATTTAAACTTGTTTTCTAGTCTAGACAATTCAGTTCAAACTGATGTAATAGTTGGAAACAATGTCCAGGTTATTGGCTTAGGAAAAGGCAATGTTGGTATTCTAACCAAACAAGGGAGAGTAAGTATATCCCTGATGTCTATCATGTCGAAGGTCTGAAACATAATTTGTTAAGCATTGGACAGTTGATACAAAAAGGATACAGATTCTACATGGAGGATGATGACTGTGTGATCAAATACAAGCGTCCAAGCGACCAGATCATAGTTAAATTGTGAATGACAAGAAACAGCTTGTTTCCATTGAGAATAGCTCCCGACATGAAAGGGAAGACAAAAACATGAGCTACATTCAAGGCAGAAAGTAAAGAAATAGTCGAGCTCCTCAACAAGAAAGAAAATGGTAGCGCTAATTTGCAAGCTGCATTTCATACAAAAATTCAAGATGAATCCTTGCTATGGAATTTCATATTTTGACATCTAAATTTTGGTGGGCTGAAGCTACTGCACACAAAAAATATGGTAAAAGGTTTGCCATTGATTGACAGACTAGAAAGGTTTTGTGAAGGCTGCATTTTTGGAAAGCAACACAGAGAGACTTTTCCAGTCAGAAAATCTTATAGAGCACACACACCACTTGAAATAGCACACTCTGATATTTTTGGTCCAATGCAGACATCATCCAATGGTGGCTGCAAATATTTTCTAACTTTTATTGATGACTACATAAGAAAAACATGGGTATATTTTTTGAAACATAAATCTAATGCATTTAGTTATTTTCAACAGTTCAAGGAACTCGTGGAGAACCAGAGTGGACACTGCATCAAGATCTTAAGGACCAACAAAGGAGGTAAATATGTTTCAAATGAATTTCTAAATTTTTGCAAGACCCATGGCATATAGAAACAATTCAGTGCATGGTATACACCTCAACAGAACAGTATTGTCGAAAGAAAGAACAAAACCATCATGGAGATGGCACGCAGCATGTTGGCAGCCAAGCATTTGCCAAATGAATATTGGGGTGAAGCAGTAGCAACTGCCGTATACATTATGAACCAGTGTTTGAAAACAAGTGTGAAGAACAAAGTTCCCCAAGAAGCATGGACATGTATGAATCATAGTGTTTCTCATTTAAAAATTTTGGTTGTGTTGTTTATGATCATGTTCTAGATGACCTGAGAAGGGAGCGAGACAAGAAGGGACAAAAATGTATTTTTGTCGTCTATTCTGAAGACACAAAATCATACAAGTTGCATGATCCCATCGCAAGGAAAGTGACAATCAGTCAAGATGTTCAATTTGTCGAGAATGAATCATGGGATGGAAATGTTGACACAAATGTCAAGATTGTGTCGAACGTTGACAATGATGATATGGAAGAGGAAGTGGTTCAAATACCACATGTAATTCAACCGGTTCCAGCACCGCCGACTCCCATGACACCACAACATGGTTTAGCACAAGGACCATCGACACAAGTAGAAGCTCAAGCTACACTGACAAGCACACCAAGAGGACAACAGACTCCATCAAACATTTCGTCAAGGTCGACATCGACAGAACCGGTGAAGACAAGAAGTCTGCGTGAGATATATGAAGCTGCTACACCAAAATCATTCTCTCTCTTTGCATTATTTTCTCCTATATATGATCCACTAACATTTGAAGAATTTGTTGAAGAAGAAGTATGGGCACAAGCCATCGATGAAGAAATAGACAAAGATGTAATCAGTGTCAAATGGATTTATAAGACCAATCAAGATGCTGATGGGAATGTGCAAAAACACAACGCAAGAAAGGTAGCAACAGGGTTCACACAGCAACCCAGCATAGACTTCAATGAAATGTTTGCACCCGTTGCATGCATGGGTACAGTGAGAATAGTTTTGGCCATTGCTGCAAAAAACAAATGGCATGTTCATAAAATGGATTTTAAGTTGGCATTCTTAAATGGCTATCTAGATGAGGAAGTATAGGTGGAACAACCACAAGGATATGAAGTTCCATGTCAATAGCATAAAGTGTACAGGCTAAAAAAGGTAGTCTATGGTTTGAAGCAAGCTCCTAGAGCTTGGTACAGTCAAATTGATTCCTATCTCACTAGAAATGGATTTCACAGAAGTGAAAGTGAGCCGACATTGTACACCAAAGTGAATGAGAAAGATAATATGTTAATTGTATGCTTGTATGTAGATGATTTAATATTTATTGGTGATCTTGGCATAGCAGATTTTAAAGCAGTCATGGAAAGTGAATTTGGAATGACTGATCTGGGGCTTATGAAGTTTTTTTCTGGGGATTGAAGTTCAGCAGTATGAAAATGGTATTTTTATATCACAAACAAAGTATGCAAGTGAAGTTTTAAAAATATTTAACATGTCTAATTACAAGACACCCCCAACACCAGTAATAACAGGTTTAAAATTGAGTAAGGATGATGAAGGATCCACTATACATCCTACACTGTTCAAAAGGCCTGTTGGAAGCCTTGTGTATTTGACAGTGACAAGACCAGACATTATGTATGGTGTAAGTCTGATATCAAGGTTCTTGGAGTCATCAAAATACTCACATTGGCAAGCAGGTAAAAGAATTCTGAGGTATGTAAGTGTCACAAAAGGCCTTGGCATTATGTCTTCAACCTTAGAAAATTTTAAACTCATTGGTTACACTCACAGTGGCAATGGAGGAAGCATAGATGATAGGAAGAGCACATATAGGTACACATTTCATTTTGGTACAGGTGTTTTTTCATGGGATTCAAAGAAACAACCCATAGTAACTCTGTCTTCAGCGGAAGCAGAGTATGTTACAACAACAAGTGCTACATGTCAAGATGCCTGGATGAGGAGAGTGTTAAAAGACTTGTCACAAAAACATTAGGAATCGACAACCATCTTCTGTGACAACAATTTAGCCATAGAATTATCAAAGAATCATTTGTTTCACAAGAGAACCAAGCACATCGACACAAGGTTTCATTTCATAAGAGAGTTGGTGAAAAACAAGGAAATTACAAGTCTGGAATTTTGCAGGTTTGAAGATCAACTTGGAGACATCTTTACAAAACCATTGGAAAAGGATACTTTCTAGTATCTACAAAGTTACCTTGGAATGACAAGTTCTGCACAGTGAACTTTGTCATAAACAGAGCATGTCTAAGCTCTGAAACATTTTGTAAATTTTGTTTTAAAAATCCCCATTTGCTTGTTATTAAGGGGAAGTGTTGGAAAAAGTAATTACTCGTAGATCCGTACCTGAATATCAGCTGACTCTGTCAGAGTCTGTATTAGTCAAGATCTTGTTGGTCAGTTTGACAAGAGGGAAGAGTCCATGATTCAGCAATGTAAACCAGTTGAATTTATTTCTGAAGCTAAGTTGTTAAGTAGATAGTTATTACAGTATTTAATGGAGAGTCAGTAGATTCATGTAGAAGTAATTTTCAGGTTGCCTATAAATAGAAGAAGAAGATTGCAGATTAAGTTAGTCACTAGACACAATAGAGAGACATACCAACTGAGGGTGAGAAGAAGAGAGAAAGAGAGGCTCAAGTTCAAGCTTCTGTGTATGTGATTCAGTCAAAGAGGCGAAGCTCTATAAAAGGATCAGTCGTTAAGTCGACAAGTTTGGACAGACAAGTTTGTGATACCTTTTTTATTTCTGCATAGTTATATATATATATGAAATAGTTTATGGTTGAATTCATGTTTATTTGGTCACAAATTATTTCCATATTTACTTGTGTAAATGTCTTTCACAATTACGGTTGAGTGAAAGACCAAGAATCCTTAAATTCCTCACTCCATGAAAGTTCCAGGTTTTACGGCACATTGGTTGACTCAAGTCTTCCTACATATTTGGGTATATGTTTTAAAAGTTATGTTGGATTGTTAATGTGTTCATTTTACTTCATCTTACTCAAAGGTGAAAAGCATTTGTAATTTCTTAAGTATTTTAGACTAAGAAACATACTCTGTATATTTCGACTAAAACCAGACCAAAGTAAGTGAGTCGACTTGAGAGGTCGAAGAGGTTAGACGAATTAGAGGTCAAAGTCAGCCGACTTGGAGGTGACAAGTGGTCAAGGCAAAATCAGTCGTTAGAACCGACAAGTAAGTTGAAGTAAATTAGTCAAGTCAAAATTCCAACCAAAATTTAATAAACTTGTCTAGTCAGGACTTAGACAAGTTTCACTCGACTAGTGGAAAAGAAAAAGAGGACGATGTGAAAATATTTAATTTTTAAAACTAACTAAGTGGTAAACTCAAGTTTAGTTGGCTTGGTTTTGGCTAACAGTCCAGATCATCACGCATTCTCCGTCTCTTCCATTTCCTTTATTTCCTCTCTACTTTTATTGTGGAGCATCAAAAGACTCATAGTTTGGAAAAAACTATTCTTTTCTGGATCAAACAACTCATCAAAACACTATTGTTTAGATAAAACTATTGTTTCCAAGATCAAAGAACTCAAGAGTAGAGAAGATGGGGTTCCAAGTCTGAATTAGGAAGAAAAAAAATGAACCATACTTGCAAATTAGAGAAAAGTAGTTCAGTTTTTCAAACTATTTTTAAAGAAACCAAACTGAATTCTTGAATGTTGAAAAAAAATCGGAGTTTTGACTAACAAATGTTCAACAATGATTTGGAAAGCACAAAATTTCATAGCAGAGTTCAGTCACTCATTGATTAAATTTTCACGTTAAATTTTAACTATGACATCAAATATAATACTGTGAACATAGTCCACATTAGATTGTTGGGGCCTCTCAATGGATTCCCACTTTCGAGAGTTTCCCCTTGGGCTCCTTCCACACTACCTTTTGGGTCATATCAGGAAGAACTCCCCATTCATAGCAGTTGCCTCTCTCTTGGCTCATATCATGAAGAACCTACAACTCAACTAAAATGGAAGTATATATTAATAATATTAATAAAATGGAGAGAGAAGAAACAAATGTTTAACAGCCAAGAATGGTTGAACCAATTATCTATTAGTGTACAATAATATATATATGCTACATAATTGATGGTTTTTGCCAATACTAGCTAACCAATTATGGAACTGACTAACTGAATAGACTAACTAATGAGATTATGAGATTATTATTCTTAACACTCCCTCTTAATCTCAAGAGTTACTTACTTATGTATGATACTTTAATAGTAAAATTTTGAAATGAAAATTTCTGCTGGTCTACGTCTTAGCTAGGCTTACAAACACTTAACACAATTTTAAAAACTTTTGACTTTGAAAACTTTGGGTTTTGAACTCTCATTCATGACTTTTGGTTTTCAACTTTGATTTATGATTTCTGGTTTTTAATTATGGTTAATGACACTTCTCACTCTGATATTCTTCTTCTTTCAATTATTCTTCCGATCTTTTTCTTTCGATATCTTCTTCAATGATGCAAAACTCCGTTCTTCTGATCTTTTTATTCTTCTCCATTTTTTATGAGATTCTTTAGGCTTGCTTATGCTTACTATTAATATTCATTCTTCATCTTTGGGATTTCAACATAGTAACTGATGGCAATATATCTGGTATGTCAACTAATCCCCATGTCTCGAAGATGTTTTTTCTTATCTTCGACCTTGAACAAGTTTAGGCGAGGGGTACACCTGCCACCCCCATTACCTCTAGCGATGGTCTATTCCACAACTTGACAAAACAAAAACTCTCTAAGAGAGTATCAAATCCTATAATATTAGGTGCCTTAGCACTACAAGTATGCCTAGTGAGCAAGCATACAACAAACATGCTTACAACAAAATAGGGAAAAAAACATGCCTATGACAAGGCATTAAAATATGGACCAAAAAACTTGGAAAATTTGAAAACTCGGAGGTGTCTGGCACAACCGATCATGCACCTCATTCAGCATATGCCCAATTACAGTAGTCATGCATCTTTTATGCTGAAAAACAAAAAGCTCTCATATAAGTACTGGCTGGGAACCAACCGTACCTTTGGGACAAACATTGGTACATAGACTGAATTTATGACAACCCTATGGAAATATTTCCATCTACCAAAACATCTAGGTACCATCCATGATGCTCATCGGTTTGCTAGAAAAGTACTCTAGCTACCGGGTTTATCAAAATCAATCAAACACTGTTCTATACAAACACAATGTAAGGATGACAGTTTACAACATATATTAATTTACTTGTGTCACACGGGGCAATCTTGATGCATTAGCAAGAAACGACCTTATATCTCGATTATCATACAAAATAGTTCTTTTGTTTATCTTTATCATTTATGTTTTCATCTTTATGATTTCTACTTCAATGTTCATGGTTTATCTTTATCATTTATGTCTTCATCTTTATGATTTCTTCTTCAATGTTCATGGTCCTTCTTCAATTTTCTTTGCTAGAGTTACGAATTCCAACAATGAAACTATATTGAGTTTGCAAAGCTCAATATATTTATTCTTAACCATACATATATCAATTAGAATTCTTTTAAATAAGGTCTCATACCAAAATATAAAAATTTCAAACATGAATCATTCTTTTTTCACACGGTTCATTAACTTGGCTTCTGTTTGCATCTTGTCGTGGATTTGCAAAGCTATCTTCAAATCTGATTTCACAATTTACACACCAACGATTTCAACAATTTAAAGAGGGGAGTTTTTTCACACGGATTTTTTTAATTCTCTATATTGGATTGAATTCTTCAAATGGCGGAGTTCTCTTCTCTCACACAATTTTAATTTTCTGAACATTATGAACATATATTGGACTGACTTTTTCAAATGGAAGGGTTTTCTCGTCTCTCACGCAATTTTATTTTTCTGAACATGTTTTCTTTGCAACAATTTGGATTTTCTTCACTTCTAGCTTCAATGATGCTTCTTTCTTTCTTACAATTTTCAAAAAACTTATTTTCAATGCAACCGAGACTACTTTATAGTTTTCTCTTGATGCTATGTTTCAATACAACAGAAATGTTTTTATGCAACTTTTCAATTCTAATTCATTATTTTTATGCAACAATTTCTGATAACACAAACTTGCAAAGATTTTCAGCCTTCTAGACAATGACCTTCACGATGGATTCTTCTTAATTTTCCTTGTAACAATGCTTCACTGCCAAATTCTGATTGGAAAGGTTTCTTCACACATACACTTTAACATAGACTAAATTTTTTTACTCGGTAAAGTGAATACAAATGATTTGACTGCTACTCTCTTTTCCCCATATTAACTTAGATTCTTTAATGAAAAAAATCACTTTCACTTTATTTTCTTTTTCTTCAAAACTCACTTTCACCAAAAACCAATAAAATCCCTTTCCTTAAACATAATTCCATTAATCTTTTTTAAACTAAGAAAAATCATTTTTCCTTAACTTCAATGATGTAGTAAAATACTTTCAAGAACTTTTTTTAAAATATTTCCTTTTAACCTTACTTCACACCAATGCCTAATTTTTTTTTAATCATCTATAAACTTCTGCATTTGGTGTGGAAGACCACGGCAGAACACTTCACTTAGGTTTCTCTTCTCTCAAACAATTTAGCACTAACTTTATGATAGGCAAGTGGGCGCATATAGCAGCTATCTCTTCTTGCAACCTAAGGCTTTGATACCATATTAATAAAATGGAGAGAGGAGAAACATATGAGTAACAACCAAAAATGGTTGAACCAATTATCTATTAGTGTTCAATAATATATATATGTTACATAATTGACGGTTTTAGCCAATAGTAGCTAACCAATTATGGAACTGACTAACTGAATAGACTAACTAATGAGATTATGAGATTATTATTCTTAACAAATAATGTTTTTTATAATTCATTAGCACAAATCTATTTAAAACTGGATCTATCAAGCAACTAGAAGGATCAAATATTTCAAGGTGAACCCATTTTTATAGTGAAAATGTTGACATGTATAATCCAATGCTTTTTAATTTAACAAGACATACTATTTTAAATAATTTTTATTATTTTTTATAAAGCACACTCTTCAACTCTAAGATGAGTAATGAAGGAGTTACACATCTCTCCCTACTAGGTTGTTGAATGCACCTTTTAAGTGTAATTAACTTTCTTATTTGTTTGTTTCATACATCTTAATATATAGGTTTGTCATGCCCAGATGCGGGTGTCAACAATAAGGCCAGTTGTTCAGCTGGCGCGAGCGACATGCGTCCTCCTATGCAACGGATGTCGCATGCCGCCAGTGATGATTCTCAACGTCGAGATCCGAAAAACTCCACCGACGTTTCTTCTCCAATGATCTCTGTTAACACTTGGCATGACCTCCTCCCTCCAGGTGCAGTCGGTGATAAGAGATGCGCTCATCACCCAGCTCATGAACACCGTCACTCTGCGCAGGATCCTTCGAACGTTAAAGATTATTCCCGAGTCTTGTCGGAGCATGAGAGCAGAGCTAGAACTTACTTTATCCTAGGCTCATTCAAGGCCTATCTGCTCGGATTAATGGTGACTAACAGAAACTCCATGCAGTCTTTCCGCACTCACTATGAAATGGACAATAGGAGAATTGGCCCGATGGTTTACCACAGTATCTGTGCTTCCATTGCTAACTTTGTTGGTGCTTATCATTCCAGAGCCTGGGTAGGAGTTTTCACCCCTCTGCATATTGGTCTTAGGCTCAATTCGACAGCCATGTCTCACCAACGAGGTACTCCCATACGAGCCCACTCGGGGCGAGCGAAATCCCAGAGAAGTAGCAGTGTCCCCATCCCTGAGGATTATGAACCGCATATTTTTGGTCGTGTTCAAGTGCTCGTAGAGGCTTGGGAGAATAAGATTTTGAACAGAAAGCTTTCAACAAGGGAGGATGGTAGTCGTATCAACCACTACTGGATGGTAAAAAATATGCTTTGTAACCTAGCTGAAGACATGCTCAGCAACTGGGTTGAAGCTAGACTAGCAGTCCATTCCATGAAAACGAAAAATCGTTGAAATCGATGCCCAGCTAACCGAATTGGACAAAACATTTTCCTAGAAAGGTACTGCTAGTATTTCCAGCTTAAACGTCCATAAGACGGGGCCCGAAGCACAGGGTGGCGGTGCTAGTGGCGGAGCTAGTGGAAGTGAAACGGGCAGGCATGCCATCACTAGTCTAGGGGGAAGTGGCAGCTCCTCCAAGTCGCCTCGGGCTAAAACATTCCAGGTGCCTTCTCTTGTGGAAACCCTCTCCAAACAACTAAAAGAATCGCCTTCTCCGCAGGCCAGTCATCTTCTATCACTGTCTCTCGTTCCAATGCCTGCCACGAACTCGCCCACTATGTCGCAGGAGGAGCGATGGGCTTACCCCATCACTGAAGATCCCCCCTCGGCTTAATGTGTGCTCTGAACAGGTCTCTTTCAGGCTTCACTTCATGCTGGCCTTTAAATATTGTCTATGTTTTTATTTTTAAGGTTTACTTTATGTTGTCTAGCGGGGCTCAGCTGGTTATGTAACCCAGTTCCCCTGCATATCGGTCTTGAATAGTTTTTTTGAGTTTTTGTTCACTGTAAGTATGTTTCCAAACACACAAGTGTCTTATTTTTTGGAAATGGATCTGGAGGAGGCTTAGTCTCCTCCAACCTCTGTCAAATCATGAGTTCTCTGATGTAATTTTTTTTGCCTCTGTAATATAATTTTCTGTGCACCTTACAAAATATATATATATATATATATATATATATATATATATTTGTCACACTTGTATGTAATATTACATAATTTATGTAGTAGGNTTTATGTAGTAGGTTCCTCATTGAGAAATAAATATATTCTTTAAATGGGTTTAATGGTTAAAGAAATATATTGTGTTTGAAGTAGTTGGCTTCTTAAAATATGTACTTCTAAAGATTCTGACTGAGTCCACTAAATCTGCTAGAAAGTGATGTAAATCTGCTTATAATTAATATTTCCTACAAGCTGTAGGATAACCTTACAACCTAATCACCTTTCTCTTTACCACCTACAATAAGTAATTCCCCTTTTGAAAACAAGATAAGTTGAAATGCACAAACGCGGAATTCAGACTTCAGGCAAACTTCGGAGGAAGGACCTTACGATACTGAAATGTGTGGTTAGTTTAGACTCAGAAGATTTTTCTATTGATAGACCTTAGGATACTGAAATCAACCTATGACCTATGAAGCTGTGTCAAAGTTTCACGTAATGATTTCCCTCGGTTTCGAGTAGAATTAAGATCTCTTCTCACCTCGGTTTCGAGTAGAATTTA
This sequence comes from Pseudotsuga menziesii, assembly GCA_001517045.1. Lineage (NCBI taxonomy): Eukaryota > Viridiplantae > Streptophyta > Pinopsida > Pinales > Pinaceae > Pseudotsuga > Pseudotsuga menziesii. The sequence continues at coordinate 837,858 of LPNX010822875.1, forward strand.
AGATCTCCTATCACTTCGGTTTCGAACCTTCCTTATGTACATTTGCAGCTGCCAATATTAACTCAACAGTTAGCAAAATATCAAATCCGTCTTGTTCAGGCCACTCGTAAAAGCTACAAGATGGATAACAAATGACCACATATCAATTTCATTCCTCGTGGGGGCATTGGTTCCTCTCTGACTCGATTTAATGTTTTTGAGTGTGCCTTTAATTGGCCTATTGCAAGAATTGCCCGAAGGATAATTTATGACCCAATTCTCAAATGGACGAGGCAAGGTGAAACTCCTAGTAAAAGTAATTTTGAAACTTCAACCCTTTGATGAATAAACTCTCATTTTTTTGAAATAAAAAACCTCAAACCATACCAAGATCTCCATGGGATCTGCATATCCGAACTACCATGAGCCAGAACACTAAATATTCATTTACATGCATTCTTGGGGCTTCTACAACCCAAAACGTGTTAGTCTTGCGTTGCTCATGAAAGAACCCTTCCCATTAAGACCTCAGAAGCAAGCAGCTCCACACCGATAATATTTTTATAAGATGAAAGCAGGCAGTGGAAGGAGGGGCGCTTAGAAGAGCTTTACATGGCAGTGAACACTCAAAACTGTCTGAATGTCAATATGTGGCCTGCGTGCAAACATATTCGCCTTTAGTTCCCTCAGAATGCCATCGCTGTAGTTCTTTTGTTTTCAGTAGAGAGATCAAAGTAGACCCTAGGGATTTTACTTGAGGCAGTTCTTCATTACTGCTCATTTATGTTTCATATTAAATATTTTAGTTATCCATGAAATTGTTGGAAACATTAATTACTGGCTAATCTACATAGCACATCCCCCATCTCTTATAGAGTCTATAGTTTCTGTCAGACAGTCTCATAGGATGAACAGTTCAAGTCTATGATATATAAAATCGAATTAAATTTCTAAAGGTAACTTTCTAGGTACTACAGTCTTTGATGTTAACTTAGTGGCTTCACAAAGAATCATTTTAGTCTGTCTATACGAAGAATTGCAAATCAGACATGCTGCTGATGAAGAAGAGAAGAACAGAGAAAGATTGAAAGGAGAAGAAGAAAAACTGTGAAAAGAGTTTGAAGCTCAAGCTTCTGTGTTTTGTGAAAAATGTTTCCAAAGCCGAAACTCTATAAAAGGTGAAACATCCTTGTAAAAGGTGGATCGAACAGAGAAACACTGAAACTAGAAGAAGAAAAATTGTGAAAAGAGTTTAAAGCTCAAGCTTCTGTGTTTTGTGAAAATGTTTCCAGAGCTGAAACTCTATAAAAGATGAAAGATCCTTGTAAAAAGCGGATCCCAATACCTCTGTCCAAAATATTTAAAAGTAAAAATGGGAAATAAAATCTAAGTTTATTCCAGTAATTCTGTAGTAATTCTGGACCAGTAGGAGTGAGTCTGTCCTAAGCATTTAAGTAAAAAGAAAAAATAAAATCTTGTGGTGGGGATAACTCAAGTTAACTGCAGCAGCCGCAGTTTCCCAGAGAAATATGAACTTTGAATAAATATATATAGTGCACAAGAGAAATTATGAGTTTGATATCAAATCTTTAAGCAGTAAGTAGAAGGTTGTGAGGATTAAGATTTCACTTTGATCTTAACTCCCAGGGTTTTATCAACCTTACTAGGTGATTGTACTTTGTACAGAATTAGACCATTGTTACTCAACAGATTTTGTAACAATATGTTTGGCTATGTTCTCTAATTACATTAATTTAAACTTTAAACTCACAACAATGTTTTAATCCTAAGACACCAATGAAACTGATCTATCGAAGTACAAGCTAGCTCTACCCACCCTTTTTCAATATGCTTGTTAATAACAACAACACTTATAACTATAATATTCTACATAGCTCCATAGCCCTTTTTCAATATGCTTGTTAATAACAAGCACACTTATAACTATAACTATAATATTCCACATAACAGAGAATGCAATGGAATTCATCAGCATCCATGTTGCCCTTTTTCAATAAACTATTTGAACTACAGTAATAAGGCAATTACATTGATAACCATACAATTTACATTACATAAACCCAGTATGAAATTAATCAGATATATTGGAATACCCCCGAAATCATAGAATCAAATAGTGGAACGAACAGAGCCAATAATAAACATAAAAAAGATATTGAACTATTAAAGAGAACGAAAGAAAAAGGCACCTCCTTTTTGGTTCAATTTTTTTTTATATATACACAAGTAGAAAAGATATTGAACTATTAAAGAAAACTAAAGAACTAAAGAAAAAGCACCTCCTTTTTGGTTAATTTTTATATATATATACAAGTGAAAATAACTTAAATAACAAAAGCATACATCATTTATTTCATATATCATGTAAATCCATTTCAAAACAAACAAACCCTTAAACACAGAAAACGTAAATCCAATCCATTGAGAAATAAACCCTAAGAAACAGGAAAGAACAGTTTTGGAAAGAACTGGAGGGAATTCTTCTTCTTGGATCGTGGTCCATGCCGCTCTTTTCGGATCGTAGACATCCGCACTCCGCTCCAATATATCACCGTCCGACATAAAGTCAATAACAAAAAAAATTCCGTGGTTGTAAACAGCATAGCAGTTGGCTCTCTCTTGGCTCATATCAGGAAGAACCTTCCACTCATCTTCCTCCACACTGTCTGCTCCTCGCAGAGCGTTTTCATCGTCGTCCTCTCCTCCGGCAACGTAAACGAGTCCTTCCGGTGACACAAAGAAAGCGGGAGAATTTCTAGCTCTCGGCATATCCGCGGATCCACTCAGCAGATAAGAAACTGTAAATGAAAATGTTCTTCCTGGCGACGCAGTTGTCTTCCGATGGGTTCCATTCGCCTAACAAAACCAGTTTTTGATTAACAGAAATGCAGTGGCAAAAGAATGGGATTCCAAAAGAATGGGGAAGTCGAGGAGTGCTTCCCAGGTGTGTTGCGGAGGGTCAAACACAGTAACCACAAATTCCTGATCCATATTAAGGTAATCACAGAGCTGGAACAAACATAATACCTGCTGGGCAGTGCTCCTCACCGTGGGCTCCTGCTGGGAACAAACATATTACCTGCTCCATAATCATTACGAAGATGTTGCAGCCGAGTACAAAGATGAAAGGTGAGACTGGGAATACAATATCACTTAGGTGTTTCGGGTTCGAAATGTATCCTTTAAATAGGCCTTAGGTGAAAAGATACATTTTCCCCGCTAAAATTGGCTAAAAGATAAATTTACCCACTAGATGAGTCATAAATTAAAGAATTTTATTATGTTTACTATTATAAAATAATTTATGGGATTCCACTAGAGTATAATTTATAGGATTCCAAAATAAATTGTTGGATTCCACTAGAGTATAATTCATAGGATTCCACTATTTTAAAGGGTAGGTTAGTTTTTTATGTTTTTTTTTTCATTTTTCTCAAAATATTTAATTGAAATTGTTAAAATTGTATAACGATATCTCAATATTTCCGCAAAAATTACCTAAAAACATAGAACGTTTAGCCAAGAAGGCGGTTGAATCTTATCCAATTCCCTATCTTTCCTTAATAGCAATTAATAATCTCTGAATGAGTCAAAAAGTGGTATAAAACAAATGATGGTCATTATAATTTAGTTAAGTTAATAGTAATTGATGATCATGAATGAGTCAAAACCAAATGAATGAATAGGAGTAATGAAAAAATGAGAAATAATAAATGGTGCAAAGACATTATGAGAGGGAAAATAAATTATTTTTTTTCCAAAAGTAGATGCTCTATCCAATGGGGCACTTGTGGAGGTGGAAGGTGTCTACATTTGAGGAATTTGTGGAAGGAACTCTTGAATTTGTTAGATTTTTTATTATAAGATTATGTTTTTTTGCTAGAATTAATGGCTCTCTTTCCAGTTATGAAGAGTCTATCTTCTTGGTACTTGTAATGATTAGAGGGTTGAAAGAATCTCTTTTGTAGGGAGGCTTCATGAAACCCAACTGTGTTTGGGTTGCCTGAGTTTTGATGTGTATTTGGATATGTGTGAGCCTGGTGTTCCTTATTTGCTTGTGGAAATCATGCCGAGCTCGGGGGTGGCAGTGGTGCTCAAATATTGATGAGCACATTGGCCTATGGTTGGGTGGAATGTTGTTGTGACATACCTAGTTGCGGGAAATATTCTTCTCAATATAAGTATTTTCTTTTGTTTGAGCTTTGCAATGTAATTTTTTCATAAATTCTCATGAACATGATGAATGTGTTCAGATGTATTTGCTTCCGCTATGTATTTGCATGGATTATACATTTGTGTATGTATGTTTTATTTCAATGCATTTTTATTATTATGTTCATGGGGCTAGATTGTTGTATTGACAGTAGCAACAATGTAGCCGTGTCCTCTCCATCATTGAGATGAGGGGAGGGGACGTGACACATGATTTGGAGTTTATTCCTTAGATGAATTTAGGACTGATATGAATCTATCCCATGATTTCGAGGTTATTCCTTAGAAAAAATAGGACTATTATGAATCCAACACATGATTTGGAGGTATGAATTGAGCCCATGATGTGGAGGTATGAATCCATCCCACGGTTTGGAGTTTATTCCTTAGACCACCCAAATAAAATAACCCCCAATATTTATATTACTGTTCCAATTAAAAATTTCCCCTTGGCAATATGTTTTTGAGGCTTTTATGAGTATTCAAACCCCGACATGAATGAGCGTGATGTGACATTTCCTTACTAGTGACCCCCATGTGATAAAACCTAACCTTAAATTAATTACCCCCATCCACTAACCATTTTAATGCATAACCTTCATAACAACCAATACAATCCTAAACCCTAACTTTGAACAACAATAACCCATATCCTTCGAAATTATGAACCCCTAACTATTATGTCCGCTAACTTATAATATCCCAGAGACTTAACCATTTACTATTATAAAAAATTAATACATCTAACTCTTATCCTCTATCACCCCTATTTCACATCTCTCAAACATGTAACATGTAATCCCTACCCCATCACCAATTCATGGTAGTGACTAAACCATAAAATTTATAAATTGTAATCTTTCCATTGAGATGGAGGACTGAAGTGGTGGAGGCCGAGGTGGAGGACTCCATTTCTCCATTTTGACAAGGTGCCGACAGATTTTTTCATTATTATCTCTGTTGATTATTAATAGACATATTCATTTCTCATCCATTACATGTGTATAACTATGAATATTTTATCCATGGATGTAGTTATATTTTCTTATAAATGTTGGATTTATATATGCTAGAGTAGGCCTAACACTTTAACATATATCATGCTTGTCTTTTTTGTTGTTGTTGAGAGTGAATTGTAGGTACAAGCATGTTGGAAAAGCTCAATGGGGATCTACTTCAATCATTTGGAATAAGGTATGTTCCATATCCCTTAGTGTTAGTAGCATTTGTTTCTATTTCATATTGAAGTGGGTCAATTTTTGGTGCCATTCAGTCTGTTGTGGTCTATCCCAAGCCCTAGGAAGTTTCTCTCCGTAAGAGAATTAGCGACTCCACTGGGGAAATTCCTTATTTTTATTTGTGGATTGGATTCACAATGTGCTTGAATTGCCCTTTGTTTTTCTATGTTTCTGTGACGGGTCCATAATTATGTTAGCCTATTAGTGTCCTGTTGAAGTAGTTAGGTCTTAGATTATCATTTTACCCCCTTTCTCTTGTTGTGCAGGTTTTTGCTTTACAGTTGCGTATACACGTAGTTTTTTTCTGAACTGCCACGTGTATAGGCAGGTTTCCTGCAAACAGTCACGTATGTACCTCCTTTTGAGTTTGAATTCAATGTCTAAGAGATGTTGGGTGGATTTTAGATGTTGCTGAGTCTTCTTGGATGCTTCTGTGGTCTGTCTACTACCTCTGTTTCTGACGAGAGACCTTTCTTATTTGCTTCTTAGTTAGAAGTTGCTATTGTCATCTTGTTTCATTTTTATTTTGGTATTAGTGCATTAGATTTCTTTTATGTTAGTGTATTTATTGGATTATGTCTGATATTTTTTGTAGGTTCAGGGAGTTGTAGAGTCTTTTATTGCATTTACATATCATTTATTTCAAAAATATAAAAATATTTTATTTTTAGCATGTTCATGCATTTTTGCATTTGCATAGTACTTACATTAGGGATGCTTAGTTGATGAGTAGTTAGAATTTCATATAGGAATGGTTACATTATCATTTGAAGGAAAAAATACGCATCTCATGTAGTGGCATACCCCATTTTCACATTTAAAGACAAAATTGCACTTGGCATTGTTTGTTAGGCATGCATATTTACTTTCACTGTTGAGTCATAACATCATTGGTTGCACGATAGTTTCCTTTGAGTAATCACAACATCTAAAATCAATTCTTAATATAAAATAAATTACACAATTTTATTTGATAGGGTACATCAACAGGCTTAGGATTTAGAGTCTTGGAATAGGTTTTTGTGAGTAAATTTCTCCAAGACTATTAAACAAAACAAGTAGGTTTCTGTCGAGGTGAGAGACTGAAATCCTTGGTATAATTATTTATATCACAAGGCTCCTCTTGCACAACATTTAAGCACAAGGTAGCATACACATTTGTGGTGGGGATATCCCCCTGCCACTCTCTATGTAGCGTCGGATATATTTCCAGGATCTTATTTGTATATGGGGTATTTTGAGGTACCTATGGTTCTTTCGAGCTTCACGATTTACTACCCTACCCATATGGTAGATTCCACCTGCGAATGTCTTCCTGAGCATTTGTTATATTGGGGTGAACTTAGTTTCCTTACCTAGGTATCAAAGGGGGTACCTACAGAGGTTATTCTATAAGTGTCCTGGCCAGGTAGGGGTCAGGCATCACAGTTGCTTTATGTGTTGAATATGAGGGACACGATAATTGGTTACACACTTCCGTTTGTAGTGTATGAAAGTCTCAATCCTCTCCTAGGAGAGACATACCTATTACATTCAAGATATCATTTATCCTCCCCTTGGATTGCTTTCATATTGTCTTAGATTTATGTTAGAAGTGTGCTATGTGTGCAGTAGATTTCGCTAGGGTTCGTAATTATTTGAGTCCCTTTATTTTTGTGGAGTCATAGTGGATCAAATCTAGGAATATTGTTGTTCTCGATGGTTAGTAGGTCTTTTTCCTTCTATGTCTCCTCATCCTTAAAGGAAGAGACTTAAACAATCTAGGCGAACTCATACTCACTATGATTCACACACCGGTCTCATCATGATTCACATATTTGAGATCCTTGAAGCCCCTCATTATCTGTCCTCCACGATGGGGAATGTGCCGTTTAGCGTATATAGAAATCTAGAAGAAACTGATCCTTTTGAGGTTCGTATGTCATATAATGCACAATCCTAGTTTTTAGATTACGTAAATACTAAGTGACAATATTCTCCTCGAAGATCGAGCAGTGAGACTCATCCTGATCCTTCTAGCACTAGCATTTTTATATTTGGCATGCTAGATATGACCGATAGTTTACCGTCATATTTCGTAGATCCTAGTGTTGGATTTAGCAGTGTTTGTAGGGGAATTGCCATCTCGTTCCATGCCGATCAATTTGGTAGTGGTCATATTGAACCTTCCACACTCTTTGTGGGAGGAATTACTTACACGTCATATAGGCATACTACTAGGATCCCTTCTAGTGGAGTTGAACCTAGACATGTGAACATTGTAGGTACCTCACATATTTTATCATATGTTCCATCGTCCTTTATACCCATTCCTTCGAATGTGTTTTTCATGACCCAACCTCCTTACAACCCACGCGGTTGTTTGGGACGTAATACTACTTATATCCATGTGGTCCCCTCATCTGTCAGTAATGCTATGTCAGGGGGTTGTATATCTCCTTATGTGTTTGGGGGAAGACCATCCTATCAATATTATAACTATGTCTATATTATTTGGGAAAATATTTGTGTTCTTTTGTGTGGATGTGATTGTCTTTCTTTAAGTGATCATTTTCTTATGGTTATGATGTTACTATGCTAAATGTTTTAGATCTTGTATAACCATTGAAAATATAACAATATTCATTCATGTAATTAGGTTCCTTACAGTACATGATTTTATGCGAAGGGATGATGAATTCTTCACAAATATTCTTCAAGTAAATTGCATGCTTTTATGTCGATAATTCGAGGTAGCACACCTATATGGGTACTTCATTGTGGTTCCACTACCACCCCATTTCTTGGAAAACATGGAGAATACATACACAACCCCAAAAAATATGAGGACATGTGAAATTGGTATTTGTTAGCAAGAATTATCATTTGTTCCATTTTCACAACATCTTCCATAATGACAAAAATGGTAAATTACCATTTAAATCTTGTTGCATGAACTATGACATAATAGAGTACTAGAGTCCATTGCAGTTTGAAATGTGATGGATTTTCCATATTGTATAACCTACATAAAATATATGCAACTATCTAGTAAGGAGGTTTTAATAATTTGGTTTCATAATCCCACTCTCCCTTTGGAAAAAAATTCTTCCCTACCAACCAAACCTTCTTGATAAAGTCAACGTAGTTCAGCTTCAATCCTGCAACCCATTCAAGAGTCATGAAAACCTTTGCTGCTATAACTTGGCAGGCCTTTTCTAATTGGGTTGAATGAAATGAAGTGATACCCTTTCCTGAGAAATCCTTTATGATGTGTGTTGTGATGTCAATATGGGGAATCAACCAAATTATCACTTCCACACAGGGGAACAAATAGAATCTTTTTTCTTCTTTGTGGAGCATTGATCTCCTAATGTTTTGGTATATCAAGTCTTCTTCTATGTTGGCATTTTCCTATTCTTCATTTCTAAAATGTTGAGACATATCTCCCCATTTATACTATGCGTCATCCTTAGTGATGCATTGAGTATAATTCTACTAGATATGAAGAGGGACCTCTTCAGCTTGCTCATTATCCGATTGTATCTCTCGCACCACTTTAGAATGTTGCCTCGTGGCTCACCATGCCATGGTAAAATTCTGCAAGCCATTATTAAATTGAGCACATAGACCTATGCACCAACACACAATTTACTTAGAAATTGAAGAATGAAATAGTACAAAAATGGCTTGCAACTATGAATTCTTTCATTAATCAAAAGTAATTAGATAGTAATTAGAATGAAGTACAATGGCTAAATAGCCTCAAGCAATTCGAATCCTATGTGAGGAAATTCGAATTGGTTTGACTCTACTTGACTCAATGATTAATTGACCTTGTCTAAATCATTATTGGAGTTCATAAGAGTTCTAAATAACAACTCAAGTGTCTAATTAAGTGTTAACTAATCTAACTAACTGAGGTAGGTGAGTAAATGCGCCTCACCTTCATGCAACCATGCAATCCTAGTGCTAACTGAGTAGAACTGAATGTAAGGGATTACAGCTGAATGTAAGTGACTCCTAAGTGACCTTGACTAGTCACCAACTCAACTCAACTGATGAAGGTTGGTATTGGCACTCCTAGTGGCTCCTAATTTGTAGGGATTGATTTAGGAGGATCTTAAACTGATGCATACAACTGCAATTAGTGGTAGTAGGCCTCAATTAGTGTTCTCCACACTTTAGTAACTGGAACATGTGCCCCAATTAGGCCAAGTGGACCCAATGGTGCTAGTGACTAAAAATAGACTAGAAGGACTCTCGATTTAGACATGACTCTTAATTTAGACATATGACCAAATTAGATAAGGGAGGATTAATAATCCTAACACCCCCTTGAATGCTAACTTGGAAAATCTATAGGCCCTAGTAACTAAGACCATAGGTCACGCATTACATCAAGTAAAGTAAAGTAACTTCTCAATACAAGGATATGGGGAAAAAACCACATGGGAAAAAAGTAGATAGAATCAAGATTCAAGTTTGAAAAACTTGAAAATGTGTTGTTGCAATCTGTGTGATGTAGCAAAGCATCATGCATGATATTCTGTGCATATGTATCCTAGGGATTGGCATGTAGACTTCTCCATATTCTCCCAACATGATGATGGAAGGAAGGAGGAATGTAGCCTTTTCCTCTTGTTGAATGAAGAGGTGTATGATCCACTCTATTCTTCTGAATGTAGTGAGATTAAGACCTTTCCATGTAGCATCTTACATGGATTCTATTGCATCTCTCTAAAGGAGGTAAGATTTTATGACATAGCGCAAGGGTCTTTCCCTTCTGAGTGTTAGATGGATTTCCAGTCATCTTCCTAGCTTCCAGTTTGGAAGGAGTGACTGGATCTGGATCTAAATCACCTTGAATCTCAATCTCATAAACTGATACCACTGGATATGCAATACTAGTGGAAACTACAAAAGAAGTAGATGAAATGTTTTTACCTTTCCTTGCAAGTGGCTGCTAAGAGTGCACTGGTTCTGAAAATGGAATGAAGTGTGAGAACTCATATTCCTTGTAGGCATGATTTGCATCACCCTTTGCTATGATGTTCCCAGTAGAGATATCAATGATCTCCACTAAGTTGGGACCAAATATGAATCGCTTTGGAGAGAAAGTATGAGTCATCTGGTATACGAATAATAGGTTTGCAGCTACGGAGGGAACATAAAGCAAATATTTGAACTTTCAATGTTCAATCTTGATAGATCCCTTCCCTTTGGCTTGAAATTTAATGCTATTGCCCATCTGAATACTAGGACCATCAAAATATTGCAAGGAAGAGAATGATTCTCTGGATGCAATCATATGATTGGAAGCTCTAGAATCAATGAGGAAGGCATGTGTTGTTGAGGAGCTAGCCTTTATTGCATGCTATGTCTCTTCATGTTCTTCAGTTTCTTCTTTATGGCCAGCCTTGCGCTAGCATGTACATTAATGTTATGTTTCTTCAGAAGAAGAGACATCTCATAAATTGTTCTTCTCATACATGTGCTTTCTGTATGAAATCCCCTTCCATAGTAAGAACATAGTGTCTTTCCTTTGCCATTCTTCTTGCTTCTATTCGAACCTGAAGGCTCTTTTTACTAATATTTATCTATAGGAGATTCATCATTTTCTTTCCTTTGATTATTCGCTACCTTAGGTCCTCTTGCAACCAGTGCTTGATCTCTGGAAGATTGAATGATCCCCATTTGGATCAACTTGTCATGCTCGTGAGTGTGAGATTCAATGAAGGATTTAAGAGTAGGAATATTCCAATTTGGAGTAGAAATCTTCACATAATGAAATGTTGATACAAATACTGAATATTCTGCACCAAGTTTGGAGAGAATGGCAAGGATGAATTGATCATCCTCCTTCTCAATATTCCACAGCTTCAATTGGAACACTAGATGCTTGAATTTTGTGAATAAGTCATTTAGCGTTTCAAAATTATTTGGATGGAGAGAGATCAGATCATTCTCCATTTGATAGATCCCCATTCAAATAATTTCATAGCAGGAAAATTCCATCAATCCTACTAGTTCCCTAGGTTGGGTGGAAACATTGGAAAGTTAATAAGGGATCTAATAAATGGTGTTTATTCATTAGAAGGAATAAATATTTATTTAATGGATTTAATTAAATGAATTCAATTGAAAAATTAAATGGCTATGGAGAATGGAGACACAGGGAGACTATGGGGCCCACTCAAGCTAGAATTCCTATGTTAAATGACATCCTCCTCTTGGAATCTCGAATCTATGGGAAGCATAATGTTTTTGGATTGATTATAAGGTTAATATACCTGTACATATACTTCATATGTCAAATTTGGGATGAATTGTAACTTACATTGGGAGAGGAAGAGCCAAATAGGAGTTTCATGGACACTTGGTTAGATTCCCCTTACATTTATGACATATATGGCACCAATGATGGAGATTCTATGACAGTTATGAAACAATTAAGATATGAATGATGAAATTAGGAATATATGACATTTCAGGCTTGAATATATCATCTTAGAGGGCGCTCATGGGATTTGGAGAAGGCCAATAGGCTCCTACTCGAATTTGGGTGAAGAGGGAAGGTGAAGAGAGAGGCCACATAGCAAAACATGAGCAACCACACCAATTTGACTTGAATTTGGTTTATGGATGTATTTATAACCTTAGAAGACCAATAATTTTTTATAAAATGTATGGATAAACCAGTATAAGTCCCTTTTTATCATTTTTCAAAATTGTTATTGTGAAGAGAGAGAGAGCTAGTTGATGACTATTTCATGCGTTAACCAATTTCGAGGGTGAAAGATTCCCATCCTAGTTGGTGTTTTGGAGAGGCCACCTAGGTATTTCAAGGAGATTCAATGGAGTCATACGTTATAGGTGCAATATATAGAATCTTTTGGACATATCAATTTCATCTTGTTTTTCCTTTCATCTCAAGTTTTCTCACCATATTTGAGCTCTATGGAGTGAGGCAAACTTCGTGATCTATTCATATGTTTGAGGGAGATTATCTTTCTCCAGTATTTTGTATTATTATTTAAATGATATTATATTTAATTTCATAAAGCTCTCAGTTTTAAATTCCAATAAATATCATGTATTATTGTTCAATAATGAAGAAACAGTGCCATTTCCCCAGTACCTTGTTGTAAACTCTTGTAATCTTGATGGATTCGAATGGATATATAAAATATTGATGATTTATGAATGAATGGAATTTAATTAACTTATATTATGGATTTCATGTTTATTAAATTATAATTTGTGGCCATTGCATTGAATTTCATAGCAATTGGAGCAAACTACACCTCATTTCCCCAAGTCTCCAAAACTACTTTTTTATATCTGATTGAAAGAAGTGATAAAATCCATGGGAGGTCGATTGGTTATGAATATGAGTCTCTGATAATGTATTATACACATGCAGTGCTTCAATTTAATAATTCAAGTGGGTTTTTGCAAATTTGGGAAGCCATTTCTACCACTTACCCCGGGGGGGTTTGAGCCCAAAATTGCCAGTAAAATCCTCTATTTTGTTCAGAATTAGTACAAACTTACAAAAGTTATTTGAGGGCCATAATACATCGCTAAACGTAATAATTAAGTTATTATATCATTCATACACATTATTTGAATATTTTGAAGCAATTGGGCTGATTTGGAGACCAAGACACTAAAACTAGTCAAGAGCCAAAATTGTGAAAAAATTGGAAAATTGGGCATTTTGGTAAAAAATTAAAAAAGGGACATTATAGGTGGTATTAGAGCATGGTATTGGAACATTATGGTGTTAAAAAGGATTCAAATCAATAAACCACCACCCTTAGAATATTAATTGGAAGGTGCTAGGCTTATAGAAGAAGAACTACAAGGAAAACATGTAGCTTTGACTAAAGCTATGGATCATGAGAGAGAAGACTACAATAAGGAGAAAATGGAGTATATAAAACTTATAAAACCCACATTTGAAGAAATATCCAAGGAAATGAACCAACATATGGTATACATGAACCAACAGATAGCAAAAGGATTCGAATTGATGGCCAGTCAAATGGGAAGCAAAGGGATAATAGGAGACAGTGGTAGTTCACAATCAAGAGAAAAGAAGACAATGGGTGAGCACACTTTCACATGAACAAGACCTCATAATAGACCCCATGAATTTCAAATCACACCAATGCCTACTGTACCTAAATTTCTTATTCCCAAATAAGAGACTAATATTTAATTTGAAATTGATACAATAACAAAAGAATGGTCTAAATTGGATGAAGAGTGTAGGAGAAGTATAACATTTGAGAAGTACTTCACCATGAAAAAAAAACTCAAAAATAAGGAGGACAATAAGTCTCTACACCAAAAAAATAATTGAATTGTGCCATAGGTAAAGTTCCACTTCCTACTTTTGATGGTTCATCTCAAAGTTTTGTGAACGCTTGGGCGCAAAAATTGGATGTGTATTTTTAGCTGAATCCAATGGTGGAAGAAGATGATTTAAAAATGGCTATTTTGCACTTGGATGGAGATGCAAATGAATGGTGGTTACATGTATTGAAAACCTTGGGTCATGATCAGGTTAAAACATATGGGGATTTTGTTTACAAGGTATTAGAAAGGTTTGAGAAAAAAGATCCAGAATTGTCTTTCAAAGAACTAGCACAATTGAAGCAGGTAGGGACTCCTGTTGAGTATATGTTGGAATTCCAAATTTTATCAGTTAAGGTGGATAATTTATATATGGGAAGGTTATTATTTCTATTCACTAAAGGTTTTTCAAATCCCACAAGCCTACTAACTTAAATGATGCAATGAGCTTGACTAGAGATCTTCAAAATGTGCTTCCTAGAACAAGATTTCCTTCCAAGCCTAACTTCAGATTTGAAATAAATCCTTCGAAAAAGGATGCACCTATTAAGAAGTTTTTTCAAATAGATACATATGAAAAGAATAATAAAAAAGGAAAAAAAAGGGATGAACTTCGAAGGAAAAAATTGTGCTTCACATGCTTCCAATGATGGACACTAGGGCATAAATGTGCTAAAGGAAAAGCTCAATACATAGAAGTATTTTCTGATAATGATGAGTATGAAGGGGTTATGGATGAAGAAGGGAAAATTTCATATCAAGAGGAGGAATATGAGATAGTAGCTGAAGAAGAAAAACAATAATAAAATTAACCTTCATCGGACAAAGCAAGAATTGTAGTACTTTCAGCAATGCCTCCCTATCACACTATTCTATGAAAGGGTGTGGTATGGGGACAAATAAATTCAGTTTTGGTAGATGGAGGAGCTACAGATAATTTCATTTATGCATATATGGTGGAGAAAATAAATATACCAAGTGAACCATTCAATGGCTTCACAGTTGTCATTCCAGGTCACAACACAATGCAATGCAACACATGGGTTCCAAAGCTGCAAGTCACCATAGGTAACTATACTTTTGTTGATATTTTTATGTGGTATAAGTTGATAATAGTAATGTAGTATTGGGAGTGCAATGGTTGTATTCTATAGGATAGCATTTAGTAAATTATCAAATTCCTGAAATGAAATTTCAAGATTCTACAGGTGTACTAAGGGTTGTGAGAGGGCAGCACACTTACCCAAAACATGTAGTAAATTACAATAGTATGAGATATATATTGAGGAATGGTGATATATAATGGGATTATAAATGTTATATCACCTCTCCCAAGAAAAAAATTAGAGTTGTTAAACACCCAAAGGAGATAGAGACACTTTTTCAAAAATATGAAAAAAATTTCAGAGATCTTCCACATGGTAGACCACCTGATAGGGGGGTTGAGCATAACATTGTTTTGGAGGAGGGTACTTCACCCATTCAGATACCACCTTATAAACATCCCAATAATTTCAGAGATGATATTGAGAAGGCCATTCAATAAATCTTAGAGTTGGGACTCATTAGACCAAGCTGTAGCCCTTATGCTTCTTTAGTAGTCTTGGTAAAGAAAAAACATGGAACTTTGAGGATGTATATATACTTTAGAGATTTGAAAAAGAAGAAAATAAAGAATAGATATCCTATTCCTAGGATTGATGAGCTCATGTATGAGCTATTTGTATCTAATTACTTTTCCAAAATTAACCTTAGATTTGGTTATCACCAAATTAGGATGAAGGAGGTATTAAATTGAGCACATAGATCTGTGGACAAACAAACAAATCACAAAATAGATCACACAATTTACTCAGCAATTGAAGAATGAAACAGTGCAAAAATGGCTTTAGGCTATGAATGCTTTCATTAATTAAAAAAGTAATTAGATAATAATTACAATGAAGTACAATGGCTTTAATAGCCACAAGCAATTTGAATCCACATGAGGAAATTCGAATTGATTAGACTCTACTTGACTGTAGGTAACTAAGACCTTGTCTAAATCACTATTGGAGGACTTAATGGTTAACTGACCTTGTCTAAACCATAACCGGAGTTCATCGGAGCTCTAAAACACAACTCAAGTGTTAAATTCAGTGTTGAATAAGCCTAACTGATTGTGGTAGGTGAGAAATGTGCCCCTCTCGAGTGCAGACATGTAAACCTAGTGCTAACTGAATGTAGAGGACTAGAACTGAATGTAACTGACTCCTAACTTAGCTTGACTAGTCATCAACTGAACTGAACTTACCTTGGTTGGTTTCAGCACTCCCAGTGGCTCCTAAATTGTAGGGATTGGTCTAGGAGGCTCCTAAACTGATGTAATCAACTGAAATCAGTGACAGTAGGCCTCAATTAGTGTTCCCCACACTTTAGTAACCGAAACATGTGCCCCAATTAGGCCAAGTGGACCCAGTGGTGCTAGTGAGTAAAAATAGATTGGATGGACTCCCAAATTAGAAATGACTCCCGATTTGGACATATGACCAGATTGGACAAGGGAGGATTAATGATCCTAACACCCCCCCTAAATGCTAACTTGGACAATCTGTGGGCCCTGGTAACTAAGACCATAGGTCACCCATTACATCAAGTAAAATAAAGTAACTGCTTAATACAAGGAGCTGGGGAGAAAACCACATGGGAAAAAATACCCCCCTCTATCTAAGCAGGTAGAATCAGGTCTCAAGTTTGAAAAACTTGAAAATATGTTGCTGCAATCTTCATCTCTATGAGGTAGCGAAGCAGCATGCATGGTGTGTCGTGCACAGGTATTCTGGGGCCTGGCATGTAGACTTCTCCTTCTTCTCCAAAAATGATGATGGAAGGAAGGAGGAATGTAACCTTTCTCTCTTATTGGATGAAGAGGTGTATGATCATATCCATTCTTCTGGATGTAGTGAGACTAAGCTCTTGCCATATAACATCTTAGAGGGAGTCTATTGCATCTCTCTGAAGGAGGTAAGATTGCATGGCATAGCGCAAGGGTATTTCCTTTTTGAGTGTCAGGTGAGTTTCGAGTCATCTTCCTAGCTTCAATTTTGGAAGTAGGGATTGAATCTAGATCTAAGTCACCCTGAATCTCAATCTCATGAACTGATAAAGATGGATCTGCAATACTAGTAGAAGCTGTAAAAGAATTAGATGCAATGATTTTACCTTCCCCTACAAGTGGCTGCTGAGAGTGCACTCGTTCTGAAGGAGGCATGAAATGTGAGAACTCATATGCTTTTGAAGCATGATTTGTAGTACCCTTCTCTATGATGCTCCCAGTAGAGATATCTGTGATGTACACTGAGTCAGGACCAAATATCACTCACTTTGGAGATCTAGTATGAGTCATCTGATAGACAGATAATAGGTTTGAAGCTAGGGAGGGAACAAATAGCACATCTTTGAACCTTCCATGTTCAAGCTTGACATAGCCCTTCCATTTTGTTTTGAATTTACTGTTATTTCCAATCTGAATACTAGGACCATCAAAGGATTGAAAAAGAAGAGAATGATTCTCCGGATGCAGCCATATGGTTGGAAGCTCCAGAATCAATGAGGAAGACATGTGCTGATGTGCAACCAGCCTTCAGTGCATGGCCTTTCCTTTGGTATTCTTCATCTTCTTCTTCAAATTCATCCTTCATTGCGCTAGGAGGTACAGAAATGTTATGTTTCTTCAAAACAAGAGCTATTTCATCAAGTTGTCTTCTCATACAGGAGCTTTCTAAATGAAAGCCCCTTCCACAATAAGAGCAGAGGACCTTTCCTTTGCCATTCTTCTTTCTTCTCTTCAAACCTGAAGGCTCTTTTAACTGCTCTTTCTTCACAAGATATTCATCTCTTTGCTTCCCTTTGTCATTTGCTACCTTATCTCCTCTTGCAACCAGAGCCAGATCTTTGGAAGATCGAATGATCTCCATTTGGATCAATTTATCATTCTCAGAAATAAGAGATTGGATGAAGGCGTTAAGATTGGGCATATTCCAATTTGGATTAGTGAGACTTACTATTTGGAAGGTGGATACAAATACTAAGTAGTCTGCATTGAGCTTTGTGAGAATGGCAAGAATGAGATGATCTTCATCCTTCTCCACTTTGCATTTCTTCAACTGATATATCAGGTTCTTGAAGTTTGTGAAGAATTCATTCAGTGATTCAAAGTTGGATGGATTAAGAGTGATCAGACCATTTTGTAGCCGATGGATCCTCATTTCATCCTTCTTATCAAATAAGGAGGCAAGCTTGTCCCAAACCTTTTTGGGAGTCTTCAATCCTTGGATGTGGAATCAAAGATCTCTAGAGACTGAGGAGCGAAAGTGTCCATGGGATTCAACAATCCTGTTCAAGTAATTTTATTTGTCATTATCTAAAGCTGGCATTACCTCTATTTCTTCTATGAGTATGAAGAGCTGGTTGGTGTGGAGCATTACCACCATGTCTTCCTTCCACTGGTGATAGTTGAAGGGAGTGAGAGGCTCTACTGGATGAGCCATTTTGAATGCAGTAAGAAGTACTAAGCTGCTATAGCGAATGTAGTGAGAAGAAAGGGATGCTTGTAGCGAATGTTGTAAGAAAAGTTGATAACCTGTCACACAATCAAACATACAAAGTAAGGTCAACAATCCGCACTTTTGGAATTTCCTTCACACGTAGCATAGTTGATCAAGGATGAAATCTGACATATATGAAGGCTGAAATATGAAATATATGACATGTCAGGCCTGAATAGAGCATCTTGGAGGGAACTCATGGGAATTGGAGAAGGCCAAGAGGCTCGTACTCTAATTTGGATGAAGAGGGAAGGTGAAGAGAGAGGCCACATGGCATAGCATGAGAAGCCACACCAATTCGACTTGGATTTGGTTTATGGATGGATTTGGAACCTTAGATGACCAATAATTTTTATAAAATTCAAGGATCATCCATGAGAAATCCCTTTTGATCATTTGTGAAAATTGTTATTGTGAAGAGAGAGAGAGCTAGTGGATGACTACTTTATGCCTTAGCCAATTTCAAGGATGAAAGATTCCCATCCTAGTTGGTGTTTGGAGAGGCCACCCATGTATTTCAAGGATATTTAGTCGAGTCATAATTTACAGGTGCAATCTATAGAATCTCGTGGACATAACAACTTTAGCATGTTCTTCCTTTCATCTCAAGTTTTTTCACCATATTTCATCTCTATGGAGTGAGGCGAACTTGGTGAGCTATTCATATCTTTCAGGGAGCTTCTCTTGCTCTAGTATTTTGTATTCTGATTTAAATTATATTCCATTTAAGTTCAGAAATCTATCAGGTAAAAATGCCAAGATATCTCATGTATTATTGCTCAATAATAAAGAAATAGTGCCATTTCCCCACTACCTTATTGTAAACTCTTGTAATCTTGATGGATTCAAATGGATGTATAAAATATTGATGATTTATGAATGAATGGAATTTAATTAAAGTTTATTATTGTTTTCATGTTCACTAACTGATAATTTGTGGCCATTGGGTCGAATTTCATAGCAATTGGAGCAAACTACACCTCATTTCCCTAAGGGTCCAAAACTAGTTTTTTTATATCTGATTGAAAGAAGTGATAACATACATGGGAGGTCGATTGGTTATGCATATGAGTCTCTGATAATGTATTATAAACATCCAATGATTCAATTTAATTATTCAATTTGGTTTCTACACATTTCCGAAGCCATTGCTACCACTTACCCTCGGGGGGATTTGAGCCCAAAATTGCAAGTAAAATTCTCTATCTTGTTTAGAATTTAGTACAAACTTGCAGAAGTTATTGTGGGGACATAATACATCCATGAAAATAATAATTAATTTATTATATCATTCATACACCTTCTCTGAATATTTGGGAGCAATTTAGCTGATTTGGAGACGAAGACACTAAAACTAGTAAAGAGCCAAAATTGTGAAAAAATTGGAAAATTGAGCATTTTGGTAAAAATTTAAAAAAGGGACATTACACTTATAGGGTTGTAGTGATTATTAAAATATATCATAGGGAGAACCTCTAGCTATGGAAACCTATTTGAGCAAGACGAGGGATCAAATTTAAGTAAAAGAAAAATGCATATCAATGTGGCTTAACCTTGCTCAAAAGAGTAGAAGGTGGTTTGCAACTTGGTTTTATACCCTAAGTTGGTTAATCAAAAAATGCAAGGGAAAGGTATTTTCCTAGGTGTTTCTTTGAATTATAACTTCATTATCTACGATTCGAAAGGGTGACCCTCACCAACTAAACTCAAGACCCATTCTCGAGGGCATCAATTACCTTTTACCGACCTTAACAAGAAAACCTTGCCAATTTGTGAATATAACTACAAGTGGAAGAAATAAAGAGGTTACAACTGATAGTGACCCTCTATGCAAGCTTCTTCACATGATAGGTTTATTCATGATGGATTTGCTATAACGATGGGTAAAGGAGGGGGGGGGGGGCTATTTATAGCCCAAACATTTACCCCTCGTTTGTTTGAACCTTTGATAAATCATGGGGTTAATATGATCTCTAAGGGATGTTTTTTATGATTTCAAAAGAGTTACGATGAATCATTTTGGCATCTCTAAACAAGTCTTTCCAAAGCGATTCGGTCAATCTAAACAAGCTTCACTAAAAAACTCAACTTTTGAGGTGTTTCATCAAGTTCAGATGAGTCTCATTGACAATTTAAAGAATTTGCATTGAATCATTTTCATGACTATGGATGAGTCTCACTAAAATGTTTCAACATTTGTTTAGTGAGTTTCGTCGATATATCCATCTATCACACTCTCCACGAAATCGTATGTGATACGTTGAACTATTTCAACGAACTTTTCCTAGCCAGGTAAACTTGCAAGGCTTAACAGACAAATTGAAGAAATGTAGATGAATTAAGATAATTTCATTGATCTTTCAATGAACTAAAAAAAGGTCACCAAAATGGAAAAAATCAAGAAAAAACTATGAAACAGAGAAACTTAACAAAAGATGTTGAAAATCAAAAACTTTCAAAAAAAGTTCAAGCAATTGTTTCTCATGGTGGAATCAAGTTTTGAGAAAATACTTGGATATAAAGGGTCCCATAATTTCTAAAAGAGAAAATTTGTGAAAGTGGTTACAACTCCAATGAGACTCTTATGGAGGTAATTTTAAGAAGGGTTCATGAAAAGGATTTTGCAAGGCAGAGCTAGAAAAGGAAATGGCACTACAATGAATATGAGGATTTGTTGTTTCTATTAAAGGTTCGTACATGATATTGCAATAGATTTGAAGATAATTTTAGAAGGAAAGACAAAGGAATGAATTTAAGAGCTGGAGTTTCAATAATGGGTGGAGGTTTAATAATATTGTGTGATGTAGAATTGGGGGTAAACTCCTTTAAAAAAATGGAAAAGAGTTGTGTGTTGTTTCAATCATTGTATAAAAGTGAAGCATTTCTAGAAGAGTACAATCTTCAAATGTAAAATCATAGTTTTCTAGAAAACCCTATTGATGGAGTACTACCATACATTGACTCACATTATTGTAGTTGTAATAAGTTGTAAAATAAAATCTGCAAAAAGGAGTTGTTGTAATGTTTTCGCTCCATGTGAGTCCATCATTGTAATAGATGTTTTCCAATTATGGATTTATCCATTGTAAATTTACAAATTTTATTGTCTCATTAAACATGTGAAACCTACTACTAAGTTCTTTCATTATTGCAAATCATAGACATTTTTCCAATAAATATTTAAAAGCTGAGTAAACGTAACTGTTTTTTGTTTTATTATAGAAGAGATATATCATTTTCATATGTGTATAAGAATTTGGTGAATAAAATAAAAATTACAATGCCTTTGGAATTCATTTCATGAAGTTGTTTAATTCACTAAAAGATTACTCTACAAAATAAGATTTGAAATGAATGGCAATGACTAAATTCCCTATAGATATCCATAAAAAAGTATAATGAACTGAAACTTTACATGAAGATCAAAAATGACTAAAATTAAAGAATACCACAAAAATATTTTGCGGCTTTAATAGTTTCCTTGTATATTGATAACAAATTAATAACACGATCTTATATCTTCCTCCTTTTCATTAAGGTCGTGAGATTATGAAAAAATGATAATGTAGTTACCTATACAAAAATAATTTCGCAGAATGCATATCTCATATACATCTAAAAGATAAACAAATTTCATTTTTGATCTACTTCACACATATTTCAGATATACCTAAATGATGAATGCATTCCATTTTAACCTAGTTCATGCATATCTCGTATACACCTAAATGACTAACAATTTACATTTTGATCTAGTTCACATTAAAGAGATAGTAATTTTTTTCACCATTAAAAACATATTTCTTTCTATTAAGAGGAGCCAAAGAAAATATGAGTCTTACAAACTCATATATCATCTTCCGTTTAGCATGCTTCTCATGAGTATCAAACCATATCATTATGGTTTCAACAAAAGCTAACTATCAAACCATATCCCCATGGTTTCAACTATGGCTTAACCAAAAGCTAACTATCAAACCATATCATCATGGTTTCAACAAAATCTAAGTCTATAGATAACATACAAAAAATATTCCTCCATATCAAGACCACTTTTTGCAAATCCACAAAATCTCCACCAATATGTCTAATACCAACTAGACAAATCCTAGTCTAAAAATTCTATGATTTGAGTTGGAATAGGTGATTTTTTTAGGGAGGATTTTGAGTTCCTGGAGGTTTTTTGATGGTGTTGAATCCATTTCTGCTATCAAAGTTCCTTTTAAAACACACATACATTTCAATTTTCCAAATTATAAGAAGTCCTATTTGAAAAACAAATTGCAATCCTATCCAAATTAACCAGACATCTTTAAAAAATAGCTAGAATTTACAATTATTCACTACAAATTATACTAAAAAATAATATAAACCCTCTAATATAAATGCTTCTTCTAGATATTCTTGAAAGAAAAGATTTCCTTCAAGACCATGATCAATGGCCATGGCATTTTAATAATTAATCTTGAATTAATGTGTACATTTTCACATACCGTGAATCCATTCCCAAACAAACAAACCCTAAAACACAGCAAAAGGTAAATCCATTCCCAAAAAAACACTAAATCACATTATTTTTTAAGAAAGGAGAGACCCATGCAATTATAGTAAACCATTTTAGGTTTACACACTGTCCCTTTTAAAAATGAAATTGAACTTCGAAATGTCCAAAAAATCAACATTTTGATCAACAAATGTTCAACGACTATTTATAAAACACAAAATTTCATACCTAAGTTTAGTCACTCATTGGTTGATTCTGTGACAATTACTATTAAATCTCAACCATAAGAGCAACATAATACCACGCTACACACAGTCCACTGGAGAGTGTTGGGGTCTCTCAATGGCTTCCCACTTTGCACCTCCTACTGCACTGCCTATAGGTGGAGGGTTCAACATGTAGAAAACTTCATCATCATGAGTGCCCTTAGCATAAATGCTAACAAAAATCCTGTCATGCCATGCCCCATAAGACGTAATATATGGAATCCTATCATTCCACTTTGCAAGGGTCTCTGGAGGAGAACACACTTCCCTCCAAACATTTTCCTTGGAATAATATTCCCTCACTCCCTCCTGCTTCTCGACCGTGAAGAAGTGTGCTCCATCAGAAAAAGCAATCACACAGTCGTACACTGAAGGGATTTCCTCTTCCTCCAACTTTCAAGTCATAAAACTTTGTGATGATGATGGTGTTCCAAATATCTATGTTGATGATGATATAGCATTTATTGATAATGTTTCTTTATCACTAACATGCCAATGATGCTAATGATGTAGATGATGATGTTTCAGTATTTACATATTGATGTTGCAAATGATATTTCACTATTCACATACTAATGGTACAAAAGAATATTCAATATTTGCATACTGATGTGGCAGAAGAATATTCAGTATCCACATACTGATATGGTAGAAGATGATCCAGTACTCATAGATCATTCATTATTTACATACTGAGTTTGCAGAAGATGATCCAGTACTCATAGATGATTCAATATTTACATATTGATGTTACAGAAGATGATCTAGCATTTTCACACTGAGATTGATTATGAAGATGCATGATGTTGTTCCAAAATTTCCTATGGAATATAGAGATTCACCAGTCAGTTGTATAGTTGTGATGATGGTTTTTGTTGATGTAGATACCTTCGTAGTTAAGGAGTGTTAAAGTATTTTAACATTGGATGATGTTATATTGTACTTTTGTTGTATTGTCCTTCGGAGATGTTATTCCTCCATTCAGAAATGTCCTTGATGTAATTAGTCATGTGAAAGTCATGAGGTCAAACCTCTGTTGTAAGTCGGGGAAATAGTACCCACAAAATTAATATATATAATGGATTTTGTATCTTCCTAGGTAGGTCGGCCCTAATTAAAGAACTTGACTAACATAGTTAGTTATTTGAGTCACTCACCTAATGAATATAAATAGGTGAGGAGCCTCTCTCATTCTCACAAAATTAGAGGAAATTTCAACTCAAAATGGGCCTCCTAAAATGAACTAATAAAATAATAGTTAAAATAATAAAATAATATTTATTAATTTTGGAGGAAGAAAAGAAAAAAACTACTTTTTTGTTTGTATTTTTGAAATATCTCCCTGTGTTTTTACTCAAATTTCGATCCGGAGAACTCGTTGGATGCGGAATTAAATTCCGCATCCAACGAGTACCCACTCGGCATACTTTTGACGGACCCCTCTACCCGAAAAACAAGAAATACCTGAAAAAATGGAATGATGATGTCATCATTTTGTTTTTTCAGGTATTTCTTGTTTTTGGGGTAGATGGGTCCGTCAAAAGTATGCCGAGTGGGTACTCGTTGGATGCGGAATTTAATTCCGCATCCAACGAGCTCTCTCGATCGAAATTTGAGTAAAAACACAGGGATATATGTAAAAAATAAAAATAAAAAAGTAGTTTTTTTTATGATAGCTATCCCCAAATTTATATTAAAAAAATGTTTAAGACCTATACGGTATTTCAAATTTAAATCAATTTCATTGGCTAACACATGATGACATGGAATTTGAATAAAAGTTAAAATGCCCATTTTGAGTTGAAATTTCCTCTAATTTACACTCAAGCATTGGGCAAGAGAGAGAGAGAAAGAGTGTATATTATGGAAGAGGAGAAACTATTCTTTTTCTTGGGGTTTTACACTGTACTTGGTCGAATTCTATACTAAGGAAGTTTAGCAGGGTTTTATCCCTTGTGGTTTCCTTGAGGAAAAAATTCGAGTTCTTTTGTGTGGATGTGCTTGTCTTTCTTTTAGTGATCCTTTTCTTATGGTTATGATGTTATGATGCTAAATGTTTTAGATCTTGTATAGCCATTGAAAGTATAACAATCTTCATTCATGTAATTAGGTGCATTACAATACATGATTTCATGCAAAGAGACAATGAATTCTTCACAAATAGTGTTGAAGTATATTGCATTCTTTTGTGCCCGTAATTCCAAGTAGCACGCTTGTATGGGTACTTCATTGTGGTTCCACTACCACCCCATGTCTTGGAAATCATGGAGAATACATACATAGTCCCAACAAATATGAGGACATGTGAAATTCGTATTTGTTAACAAGAATGCTCATTTTTTCCATTTTCACAACATCTTCCATAATGACAAAAATGGTAAATTCCCATTTAAACCTTGTCGCATGAACTATGACATAATAGAGTAGTGGAGTCTATTTCGGTTTGAAATGTGATGGCTTTTCCATCTTGTATAACCTACATAAAAGAGATGCAACTATCTAGTAGGGAGGTTTTAATAATTTGGTTTCATAATCCCACTCTCCCTTTGGAAAAAATGCTTCCCTAGCAAACAAACCTTCTTGATAAAGTTGATGTAGTTCAACTGCAAGCCTTCAACCCATTAAAGAGTCATGCAAACCTTTGCCACTAGAAGTTGGTAGGCCTTTTCTAATTGGATTGAATGAAATGAAGCAATATTCTTTCATTAGAAATCCTTTATGATGTGTGGTGTGAATTCAATATGAGGAATCAACCCACTTATCACATTCACACAAGGGAACAAATCAACTCTTGTTTCTTCTTTGTGGAGCCTTAATCTCCTAATGTTTTGGTATATCAAGTCTTCTTCTATGCTAGCATTTTGATATTCTTCATTTCTAAAAAGTTGAGACATCTCTCCCCATTTATACTCTGGGTCATCCTCAGTGATAGTTTGAGTATCATTATACTAGATATGAAGAGGGGCCTCTTCAGCTCATGATCTGATCGTATCTATTGCACCACTTTAGAATGTTTCCTTGCGGAAAATAAACATGAATATCAATGAGGCTTAACCGTGCTCAAAAGAGTAGAAGGTAGTTTGGAACTTGGGTTTATAACCTAAGTTGGTTCAACTAAAAATGCAAGGGAGAGGTCGTGCTGTATGCGTTACTTTCACTTATACCTTCCTTATCTATGGTTCGAAAGGGCGACCCTCACCAACTAAACTGAGGACCTGTTCTTGAGGGCAGGGCACCAATTACGTTTTTCCAACCTTAAAATGAAAACCTTGCCAATTGTAGTAAGCTAAACTCTTGACCATTTGCACTTGAAATTCCGCAAGTTTTTAGGTCAAAATCCAGCCAAAATTGTTCTAAGGGTAGTTTTTCAATGATTGGAATTGCATAAACTGGGTGCCCCAAGGGTAATCGAGGATACTGAATCTTCAACAACAAATCGTGTTGCCAGATTCCGACCAAACTTGCCTGAAAAGATGCAAATGGTCTAAAGATTAGCCAACTCATTGCCAATTTGTGAATAGAAGTACAAGTGGAAAAAATCGAAAGAAATCGAAAGGTGTTGCAACTTATGCAAGCTGCTTCACAGAGGTGTATTCATCATGGAGTTCTTGTAACGATGGGTAAAATGGGGGAAAATGACTATTTATAACCCAAATCTTTACCCCCGTTTGTTTGAACCTTTGATAAATCGTGGGGTTAATGAATCATTTTGGCATCTGTAAACAAGTCTTTCCAAATCGATTCGGTGAATCTAAACAAGCGTCACCGAAAACTCAACTTCTCAGGTGTTTCATCGGGTTCAAACAAGTCGCATTGACAATTTAAATAATTTGCGTCGAATAGATCCATCTATCACTCTGTCGACGAAATCATATGATATACGTCGAACTATTTCAATGAACTTTTCCGAGCTGGGTAACATTGCGAGGTATGATATACGTCGAATTATTTCAACGAACTTTTCCGAGCTGGGTAACATTGCGAGGCTTCGGAGACAAGTTGACCAAATGTCAATGAATGAAGAGAATTTCATCGATCTTTCCATGAACTCAAATTTTTTTTTTCACCAAAATGGAAAAAATAAAGTAAAAGATATGAAACTTAAGAAAAGTTGCCCAAAAAACAAAAAACTTGAAAAAAATTTCAAACGTTTGTCTCTCATGGTGGAATCAAGTTTTGAGAAAATACTCGGCTATAAAGGGGCCATCATTTTAAAAAAAAGAGAAAAATGGGGAAAGTGGTTGCAACTCCAACCAGACTCTTAAGATTTTAATAATAATAATAATAATAATCTATTTTTAAGGTCACCCTCTACAAGGGACCCCCCTCTGCGCAGCGATTTAACTGCTAAAGTCTACAGAGGTGTACATACACTAACCCCCTCTGGATTTGAACTTGTGACCTCCTAAAAGGAAACAAGAAGGGTTCATGAAAAGGATTTTGCAAGGCAGAGCTAGAAAAAAGAAATGGTACTACAATGAAGATGAAGATTTGGGGTTGCTATTAATGTTTATACATGATATTGCAACAATAAAATTGACGATAATGTTAGAAGGAAAACAGAGGAATGAAGCCAAGAGTTTGGTGTTTCAGTCATGGGTGGAAGTTTAATAACATTGTGTGATCTAGAATTGGGGTAAATTCCTTTAAAAAAATGGAAAAGAGTTATGTTGTTTCAATCATGGTATAAAAGTGAAGCATCTATAGAAGAGTACAATGTTCAAATGTAAAATCATAGTTTTAGAGAAAACCCTATTGATGGAATACTACCATACATTGACTTACATTATTGTAGTTGTAATAAGTTGCAAAATAAAATCTACAAAAAGAAGTTGTTGTAATATTTTGGCTCCGTGAGTCCATCTATATAATAAATGTTTTCCCATGATGGATTTATCCATTGTAAATTTACAAATTTTATTGTGTCATTAAACATGTAAAAGCTACTACTAAGTTATTTCATTACTTCAAATCATAGACATTTTCCCAATAAATGTTTAAAAGCTAAGTAAAAGTAACTGTTTTTTTTGTTTTATTATAGAAGAGATATATCATTTTCATATGTATAAGAATTTGGTGAAGAAAATAAAAATTACAATGCCTCTGGAATTCATTTCATGAAGTTGTTGAGTTCACTCAAAAGAATAGAAAAATCTCTCTACAAAATAAGATTTGAAATGAATGGAAATCACTAAATTCCCTATAGATATCTATCAGAAAGTATAATGAACTAAAAGTTTACATGAAAATCAACAATGACTAAAATGATGAAGAAACAAAACTAAATTAAAGAATACCACAAAAATATTTTACAACTTTAATAGTTTCCTTGTATATTGATGACAAATTAATAACAAAATCTTATATCTTCCTCCTTTTCATTAAGCTTGTGGGATTACCAAAAAATGATAATGTAGTTACCCATACTAAAATAATTTTTCATAATGCATATCTTATATACATCTAAGGGATAAACAAATTTCATATTTCATTTTTGATCTATTTCACACATATTTCAGATATACCTAAATGATGAACACATTTCATTTTTTACCCAGTTCATGCATATCTCATATACACCTAAATGACTAACAAATTCCATTTTGATCTAGTTCACATAAAATAGATATTAATTATTTTCACAGTTAAAAACATATTTCTTGTTATTAAGAGGAACCAAAGAAAATATGTGTCTTACAAACTCCTATATCTATCTTCCATTTAGTATGTTTCTCATGAGTATCAAACCATATCATTATGGTTTCAACAAAAGCTAACTATCAAAACATATCATCATATCATCATGGTTTCGACTATGATTTCAACAAAAGGTAACTATCAAACCATATAATTATGGTTTCAACAAAAGCTAACTATCAAACCATATGATCATGGTTTCAACAATGGTTTCAACAAAAGCTAACTATCAAACCATATCATCATGGTTTCAACAAAAGCTAAGTCTACATATGATATACAAAAAAGCTTCCTCCTTATCAAGACCACTTTTTGCAAATTCACAAAATCTCCAGCAATGTCTAATACTAACAAATCCTAGTCTAAGAATTCTATTATTTGACTTGGAATAGATGAATTTTTAGGATAGGATTTTGAATGCCTCAAGGATTTTTGAAGTTGTTGAATCCATTTCTACTATCAAAGTTCTTTTTACTGCAATTTTGCAAATTAAAAATAAAAGAAATTGCAGTCCTATCCAAATCAACCATGTTTAGAAATCTTTAAAAAATAACTAAAACTTACAATTATTCACTACAATTTATACTAAAAAATAATATAAACCCTCTAATATAAAAATTTCTTCTCGATATTCTTCACAGAAAAGCTTCAGAGCCATGATCAATTATAATTAATCATGAATTAATGTCTACATTTTGACATAATATGTAAATCCATTCCCAAAGAAAAAAACACCCTAAAACACAACAAAAGGTAAATCCATTCTCAAACAAACAAACCCTAAATCACATTTTTTTAAGGAGAGAACCACGCAATTACAGTAAACCATTTTAGGTTTACAAACTCTCTTTTAAGAAATGAATTCTGGAATGTCCAACAAAGGTTAACATTTTGACCAACAAATGTTCAACAAATATTTAGAAAACACGAAATTTCATACCCGAGTTCAGTCGCTCATTGATTGATTATGCGGCGATTACCATTAAATCTCAACCGTAAGAGCAAACAAAATACCACGCTGCACATAGTCCACTGGAGAGTGTTGGGGTCTCTCAATGGCTTCCCACTTTGCAGCTCCTGCTGCACTGCCTATAGGCAGAGGCTTCAACATGTAGAAAACTTCATCATCTCGAGTGCCCTTAGCATAACCGCTAACAAAAGTCCTGTCACGCCACACCCCGCAAGACGTAATCTTTGGAACCCTATGATTCCACATTCCAAGGGTTTCTGGAAAAGAACACAGTGCCCTCCAAACATTTTTCTTGGAATCATATTCCATCACTCCCTCATGCTGCTTTTCGACGGAGAAGAAGCGCGCTCCGTTGGAAGAAGCAATCACACAGTCGAACAGTGGAGGGATTTCCCCTTTTTGGATCTTGATCCAAGCCCCTCCTTTTGGATCGTAGACTTCTGCACTCCGCTCGATTAAATCACCGTTCAACTTAGAGTCAATAACGACAAATTTTCCGTCGTTGAAAACACCTAAGCAGTGCTTCCTCTCTTTGTTCATATCAGGAAGAACCTTCCACTCATCTTCCTCCACACTGTAAACTTCTGCTCCTCGCAGACCGTTTTCATCATTGTCCCTTCCTCCGGCAACGTAAAGGAGTCCTTCCGGAGACACCGAGAAAGCTCCAGACTTTCGAGCCTTCAGCATGTCTGCGCCGCGGCTCCACTTAGCAGATAAGAAATCGTAGATGAATACAGTTTTGAGGAGGTTGTCGTCCGATGGGGTCCATCCGCCTATAAGAACCAGCTTTTGATTCACAGAAATGGAGTAAAATAGTGTAATTCCATGATCTTGATCATAACCGGGAAAGTGGGGAAGGCGAGGGAGTGTTTCCCAGGTGCCTTGCAGAGGATCAAACACAGTAACCACAAATTGCAGATCATTATCACGGTATTCACGGAGCTCGAAGAAACATATTACCTGCTGGGAAGTGCCAAGAATTTTTCTGTCGTAATAGAAGTGGGCGCTGTTCACCGTGGCCCTCCAGCTTCTGCAGACGGCTGAGAGGTTGCGATGGGATTCGTAAGACACCCTTAGAAGACACTGTCGAGCTACATCACTTGGAAGACATGGGAATAGCTCCATAATCGCTACGAAGATGTTGTAGAGAAGAGCGAAGATGATATTGCAGCGAAGTATGAAAGACGGGACTCGGAAAATAATATCACTTAGCGGGCCAGTCCTCGGAATCAAGATGTATCCTTTAAATAGGCCTTCTTCGAAGAGGAGTTATGAATTAGGAAAAGAATTTGAAATATTAAAAATTCAGTTTTTTTTGAAAATAAGGTTTCTATTATTAATATTTTATTATAATAATTTAATCACATAATTTTCAATTTCTTTTAACGAGGTGTTCTTTATTTTGGACTAATTTTAGTTGAAAATGTTAAAATATCATAATTGGTTTGAGATGTTGACTGAAAATGTAATTTGAATAGTCAAAAAATAAACATGTAGTCAAAAAAATTATCCATATTTTTTGGCAAAATTGATATAAAAACATAGAATATTAATATATTTTTTTAATAAAAATGTAATTAAAATAATAAAAAATAATAGAGTAAAAGTTTTTTTCCAATATTTCAGAAAAAATGATTAAAAGTGATTTAAAAAGAGCATAGATCCAAATCCTAGGCTCTATCAAGCATCCACACGGATCAAACCTCTTCTTAAGTATTGCACTCAATGGGCTATCAACTTTGGCTTGTCCTACATATAGCCATTGATTTGATTCAAACCAAAAGACACATCTTTTTATTTAAGGTAGACATATAATATTTTATTATTAAAATTTAATATTATTTGTGCGAGAAATATAATATTTTTATTTTGTCAAAAACTCACATTACAACATCTCCCCCATACATGCTTTTAAAACCATGTGCAAGGCCCAAGGTACTCCTAAACCATGTGTTGTTGCTACAACTTTTTCCCCAAAACATTTGCACATTTTTTAGACCCCCCTCCACCCCCGCTTTTTAATCCTACTTTTTGGGTCTTAGAAATTTTGATTTTGAAATCCAGCATTTATAGCTTGTTTATTATGAGAAAAGGTTCAAGATTTTGGTTTTTTTTACTAAGTCAGAAAAATCCCTTTTAGCCGCAGTACCGAGTGTGGCGGAAGGATTTTCGGTTTTGTGCCACGACAATGGGTGAAGTTTCCGTTTGAATATCAAGATATCTCACGATTCTTTGTCCCGCTATGGGATATCTCATGATATCTCGGGACAATGGGTGAAGTTTCAGTTTGATGTTTCAGTTTGAATATCGGGATATCTCGCGATTCACAAATATACAAAGTTTGTCATGTATATAGAAAGGGTGAATACAACTAAAAAAAATCAAGTGGAATCAATAATTGCGCCAAAATACATAAACAAAGAGGATAAATGGCCTATAGAGTTTAGAAAATTTCATGCTACAACAAATAATTACATATCAAAATATTTTCCCATATTGGGATTTTATTCATCAATAACACCCTTTTCCCACTCCTCTAGGCTCTAGCCCTTTCCTCTACCCAGAATCTCGAAGTTGGTCCTGCAAGGAAATTTGTCAACACCCTACAATTTTGATGAAAATTCTTAATCCAAGTGTTAAAATAAGTTAGAGAAGCTTCCCATGCTTAATAAATGTTTTCAATTGAGTGAAGGGTACATTTTTTTAAGTCCATGACATAGGATTTCTACAATAAAAATCACTAGCATCAAGGTACATAGGGAGGTTGATGTGTTTGATTACATGTTGATCCCATACTAGGGTGCATCCATGGAGGTGGGTTACAATTTTTGGCAAAAACAAAAAAACGTACCTTGATGGAGCTTTTCCTAAACCCTCGATCGAGGTATTTTTAAACCCTCGAGTGAGCTTCTAATAAACCCTCAACTGAAGTTTTAATACCTCGATCGATGGTTTAACAAAATCTCAATCGAGCATCTCTAATCGTTATAACTATAAATTGGCAACAAACCCATCAGTTAATTCATTGCATTTGTTGCATAGAAAAGTGTCATTTATATTCATTAATAGATATGGGTTGCAGAGTAATTGAAGTTATAGATATGATTGATCACATCTATAACTGCAATTACTCCACAATAACATCTACACATAAAGTCTAGAGGAAGTGGTAGTAGTAATGCTTTTACTTGTGTACTATCCTGAATTTTGACCTAACACATATGGGCATAAGTCACATTGATTATGATGTTACTTTGATGTTTTATTTGATATATGTGGTCTAATACCCCATTGCATATGAACATGATGATTTGTTTGATATATTGGGTGAAAGCCAATTACATATGTTTTATGTATGATTTCATGTGTTGGGCGTAGACCTTGAAGCACATAATTGATGAGATGTTTTGTGTTGAGCGAGGTAGTGCAACCAACAACCAGGTTGAATATAATGGTATAAATGGCCTCCTAGTTGCTGCTCTCCAATTGGGCATTTTCCATCTCGATGTCTTCTTAGACTCCTAGCTTCTTATCTCCTAGTTCAACAACTACTACTGGGTACATGATCCCTTCCTCTTTAGAAAATTCCTACGCACTAAATAGATCATTAGAACATTTGAATCCCTCACATTCACACATGTTCCTAAAAACCTCAATAATGTTCCAGATTAGATGGCTAATGACATTCTAAATTGGCATATTCATCATACCATATAGGAAGCATACAAACAATTGCATCATGCATCATAGCCATCCACCACACCTTATGTAGGATCCCAGACCATTCCCTGGAGGACGACCCATTTCTTTTATAAAATACCTTTGAACTTGCACTCACATCACATGTAGTCAAGTTTGTCCACCACAAATCACACACACAACTCTCTTGACCTCTTTCCGAGAGCCGCATCGGTTTGCATGCCACTGCTACACCGATTCACGTACCTCTGTCATGATATATCCCATGTATGTGCAAGAGCCACCTGCTCCATCCATACTACAAGGATGATCTTAGGACCACTGTCCATTGTCGCGACATGGGGGCACCATCAATGCCCCCTCGATCGGTTGACC
>LPNX010822875.1:872327-921617 GCA_001517045.1 Pseudotsuga menziesii
TGCTTCTGGTCAAGGAAACACCTCTGCCTTGACCAGGGGAAGGTCTCCCTCTGTCAACGAAAACACATGTATTCTAGAGGATAGAACCATAGGTCCCTATATCCTGGTTTCATTAACCTCATTGATGAGTTCCTTGGACCACTTGAGAGGAGTCCTTAATGCCTCTCGAGATGGTTGTTTCTCACGTGCTCGACTCCAACTACGTCATCGCACCGTTGAGATTCATATAGGGTATTGGTCCGTGTAGTATTTGGTCAAATACCTCGGATGTCACGTAACTGTAGCACATTGATCAATCTATTCAAGGGACCTAAACATGTTTATGTCACTTGTGATTTCTGGGTTGTGTTGGAGACAATTTTCAGAAGCCTGAGCAGTAATTCTATATAGCTTTATGATTGATGCAGCATACCTGTACCATAGGGACTCTTACATTCCATCAGTGAGTCCATACAACTATGTACCATTCTAGATCCAACAGGCTATCGGTCATGAAGATATAGCATTCCATGAGAATGCCATGGGCCCAATATAGTAGTTCTTCATATTAGTATTGTATTCAGCCTCTAATTGAGGCAACCATTATTGTATCATCAGTTGTACATGATCGACTCTTGTATTATAGAGCATAGATCACATTATTCTTTTGACATTGTTATGAGCATGGGGATTCCCACCTCATCCATATACATGTCACACATCATTTGTATCTCACCCATTGATGGGAACCATATTAATACAGAAACCAAAAGCCACCATCCCCTAGCCAAGGAAGTACCACCTCTCCACAAAAAATCCTATGATGTCCATCGGCCATATGATGAGCTCCTGCCTTCACACACCAGGGGGCAATCTATTAACCAAAAAAATCCCTCACTCATCTCTACATGGCCTACACCACCCAAGGACACCCATGCACGACCCTCATTTCACCTTGTTGGACCCCCACACCCTCAAAAAGGCTTAAGAATGAGCAAAAGGGATTAAAATCCCCTAAAAAGAGACAAAATAGATCTCATAGGGGCTAAAGCCTCCAAAAAGGGGCTAAAACCCCTCAAAGGATCTTAAAACCCCAAAAGGAGCTAAAGATAGGGTGGAAGGGGCTAAAAGACCAAAAAAGGGGCTAAAGCCCCAACCAGGGGCTTAAAAAACTAAAAAACCCCAAAAAAGATATAAATAGAGGGGTGGGTGTCACTCTCAAATCATTCCTCCCTTGCATACTCTTATGAAGCCCAAGTGGATGCCTTGAGACCATTTGCCTCTCAAGCCACCCACACTTCCTCTCATCCATTTTCCCTTTGAGCCATAGCTCCCCCATTGCCAAGAGAGAGGTGCTTCTCCAAGCTAGGGCATGGTGGCCCATTTCCACCAAGAGGTATAATATTTTGTTTAAATGTCATTTTTATTTTAGTTTTTGTCTGACTCAGTTTTCTTGTAGGTTTTATTTCATGTTCTAACAAGTGTATGCAAGGTTCTAGAGTCTAACCTCGTGTGCAGGGTTTCCATCTCTTTCCTTTCTGTTCTTTGCTTCATTTCTACTCAGTTTTCTCCCTTGCTATAGGGCAGGAATGGCTACCTTCTTTATATAGGAATGAATGGTAGGGTTTTTTATGGTAATGCAATAAAAACTTACCAAAAATGAAGCAAATAATAGAAAGGAAAGAGATGGAAACCCTGCACACAAAGTTAGACTCGAGGACCGTGCATACACTTGTTAGAACATGAAATAAAACCTATAAGAAAACTGAGTTAGACAAAAACTAAAATAAAAATGACATTTAAACAAAAGATTATTCCTCTTGGTGGAAATGGGCCACCATGCCCTAGCTTGGTGAAGCACCTCTCTCTTGGCAATGGGGGAGCTATGGCTCAAAGGGAAAATGGATGACATGGAGTGTGGGTGGCTTGAGAGGAAAATGGTCTCAAGGCATCCACTCAGGCAGCATAACAGTATGCAAGGGAGGAATGATTTGAGGGTGACCCCCACTCCTCTATTTATATCTTTCTTGGGGTTTTTTAGGGTTTTAAGCCCCTAGTTGGGGCTTTAGCCCCTTTTTGGGGATTTTAGCCCCTTTCGCCCTATCTTTAGCTCCTTTTAGGTTTTTAAGCTCCTTTGAGGGGTTTTAGCCCCTTTTTAGAGGCTTTAGCCCCTATGAGAGCTATTTTGTCTCCTTTCAGGGGATTTTAAGCCCTTTTGCTCATTCTTAAGCCTTTTTGAGGGTGCAGGGGTCCAATGGGGTGAAATGAAGGTCATGCATGGGTGTCCTTGGGTGGTGTAGGCCATGTAGAGCTGAGTGAGGGATTTTTTGGGTTAGCAGGGGACCGGAGTTTCTTCCAGAAAAAAGTTGACATAACATAGGTTGATGCCATATTGTCAACGATACATCAATGCACAACCAAATTCTGAATTGAAACTGGATTCTGGAAGGAGATGGTGGATGGAATTCTGGGTTCTCTTGGTCCAGGTCAAATGTGATCAACCTGGAATCAGAGGGATCGACAAAACCTAAAGTGGATAACAATGCTTTCCATTGCATTAGGAATGTTTTGAGCACCTATAGAGTGGACATGGCTGTAAGTGATTGGGCCAAGTCGGAAACGATGCTATAATTTAAGGCAGCTTGAACAGTCACGTTGTTGGTGATACGTCGTCTAGGAAACAATGGACCTCTGGCCGCCCCATCGGTGGGTGGTGTAGGTAAGTGGAGGGGCATGCTAGAAGTGTTAGAAGTAGATGTCACTGATGGGTTAGCAGTTCCCATGGCAGAGCTATACTGGTTCCTCCTATTCGAAAGGTTGACTTCTTCAGTTGACAATGTCATCATGTAATGGAAACTAGTCTTTGTAGGCAGAGCTGCACCGAGGCAATGGGAGTTGCAGGAGTTGTGGGAGCAGGTGGAGCCAAGGGTGCGGTGGAAACCAATATTTGAAGTGCTAATGGATTTTGGAGCGCCATAGGCAGTGAACCTAGTGGTGCTGGGTTGGGCTGAGCCTGGACTGCAACATTGGAACCTTGTCGGGCCTTATTTTGGAGGGACTAGTGGGAATGATCCATATGAGTGCATAGATTCCTATAGTGAATGAAGGTGTTACACAGGGAACATAAATGATTAGTATGTAACTATGGGTTTTTTCCATCTCGGTCAGGTTGTTAGGGGTTTTGTGCCAATGGATTGACACTATTGTTATTGGGTGAGTTAGGTTGTTCATTGCCTCCTTGCGGTTTATTATTACCTTGGTTTTTCTTACTCTGCTATTTTTGGCTGTTAGGGGCAGGTTGGTTGGGAAGATTCTACTGAGCAAAGACCTTCCGTGTGGAAACCGGAGGGGACAGGGTAGGAGCTAGTGCTTGTTGAAGTCATGGTATGTAATAGACCGAGGGAGCTGGGGGAGCTATGAATCCATCCATTTGGGCTGAAAACACATGTGCTAGCCAAGTCGACCCATAGGTGGTATGAGTCAGCGCAGGACGTGCATAGGAGGAGGTGGCTGCGAACTGGGCCACCATTTGTGAGTCGGGGATTTGGGTTGGTTGTGCAATGTTATGGGAATTTCTTGGGAGTGGCAGCATTGCAGGGGGTACCGCATAATATAGTGAGTGATGTGTGATAGATTCGATGAACTCATCCATAGCATGGGACTCCCCCGATATATTGTGATGGAAGGTTTCGACACGGGAAGAATCTGGTATGATGGTATATAAATACCCAGACTGGGCATAGATTAAATTGAACTATTGGGCTTTGAGATGGCCTCCTCCTTAGTTTGGGGTTGCTCATAGGAGATGTCCTTCGCTATGGGTGGGAGTAAGGTCTTTAGAAACCAATCGAGGAATATCCTGTAATCCAGTTGGATGTTGCATAGGCTATGTTGCTGCCACCACTCATGGATATGGTCTGTGATGTGGGTGGTTATGTTTTTTTGGTAGGATAAAAGGATCTCCACTCCCTCATTGTATTGGACAGGTAGTTGAAAGTACTGGAGGAACATGGAGGAAAATGAGCATAAATTGGGATAGAAGGAAGCTGGTAGTTCGATGTACCATTTGGCAGCAACACCTATGAGTGTGCATTGTAATAGACTCATTCTGACTGATTCATCCACATTGTTGTTTGAGAAACAACATAGGTTGAAGGACATGCTATGGTTTTGTGGGTTCTTTCCCACCTTTCCTTCAAACTTTGGGATGTTTGAAGGAATTTTGGTTGGAATTGTAGGCTAGTGAGGTTGATGACTGATGGGGTCGTTCGTGATCCTAGCCATAAAGGGTAGGTTATACCCAAAGTTGGCTCAGGGTGGACCGAGGATGGCACCGGAGTTTGTGGGAACATGATTCCCATGCATGGATAGGGGTATTTGAGGCTGACCTCCCATGAAATGGATGTTAAAAATATTCATGGAAGGACCACTACCTCCAGGAATGTAAGATGGTATGGTGGATATTGTGGTAGCTACCGTGGGGCCTCTGCTAGTGGGTAGCATGCCTATAGCAGTATGTGTAGTGGTTTTCGTACCAATGTGGGAGATACATGTACTGATGGGAGGAAAGGACATGGGTCCACAACTAAATATCCCTCTAGAGAAGGGATCGAGATTAGTGCTAGCCATGGGGCAAGATGGTACAATGACCATATTTGCTTCGGATTGGTAAGAGTATAAATTAGAATTAGAGGTTTTGTGTCCTTCTGAAGGCGAGGAGGGTTGTTGAAGAGGGTTCTAATGGTGATGGTATAAATAAGTAAACTAAGGGGAGTGTCCCCTAAGTCGATGGTAAAATCGTGGTGAAGAAATTATGGTTGTAGTAGTAACAGGTAATGAGTTTGGACCCTGGTCTAAAACGACTTCCTATTGGCTCAACAGAATTCACCGAGCCACCAAGACTGCCCAAAGACAACACTTTGGTTTTTTCCTCACGGGTGGGTATCTAGTCAATCTAGATGGGGTTGTTGCTCGTTTCTCTTCATATTTCGTCTCATTGGCAAACTCCTTTGGGGTTCTTGTGGTACTCCTCATAATGAGTTTTATGGAAAATCCCAAGTACTTCCCACAATTGTTACAGATGAGACTTATGTCCCATTTGAAATGTTCTTAAGTAAATTTGGTTATGTTTAAGGTTTCACTCGAGTTCATGAACCGAGTTTGGTTTATTATTTGGTGTGATTGTGTGCACTTGTTTATGAAACTATTAATTTTACTTTCAAATGTGAAATGGACACACAATAATGGACTGAAAGATAAACTCAAATCAAAAAAACGTGCAAGACAGACAAGGGTTAGAAAATAGGAGACTGAATATGATCCTAGAAAACCAGTAGTGTGACTACCCCAACTTCGTATCCTTCACATAAAAAAGGGAGTGTTTTTCTCTCATCAAAGTGGAAAAAAATCCACCCATAGATCCACAAGTCACACCCCAAGTGCTCAATTCTCAACAAGGAGGACGCGAACGTCATGAGACCCCCAACGGTCTCCAATCCTTCTAGCCTCCAAAGTCACTTGTTTTTAATTGAATAGACCAATACTAAAGTGGATTCCATTTTCTAAAGTTACTCAACCCCCCTTCGTATCTCAGAATACCATGGAGGGTGATGACCAAGTAGAGGAGGAGGGGATAAATAAGTGGGTTAATTTCCAACTATTTAAAATGCAATACAAAATGTAAATTATAGAAATCAACTCAGAAACACACATGTCACAGTTAATCAAACTGACAGCTATGACTAGGTCACTGAAATAGGAAAAATAGAGGTGACTGGGTTAAAAAATGAGCATGTCTCTCTTAACAGGTTGACAGCCGTGACTCGGTCAAGCAAAGAAGCGAGATAGAGGTGACTGGGTCACTTAGACTGCCCAAAATAGGCACAAAGTTTCCTTGGGAGGAAATTCCCACTTTACGAGGATATATCCACGACCTGGGTCATGGATTGCAACTCGAAATATGGATACACCAAACAAGAAATAAAATGCAAGAATATTATAACCTTCTTTTGAAAATGGGCCACTGTGCCATGATCTTGGATATGGGCCATTTAGTATGGAAGGTGTCTCAATGTATGATATGGGAGATGGTCTGGCCATGAAATGCTGGCTATATGGTGTGAGTATTTTGAGTATCATGGCTTCTCAACGTACTCACGAAAATAGAATAATAGAAAGGCATAAGAATCTTGTTGATGGAGACCTCCACTCTGTTTTTATAATGTTTGTTTGGCCTTTTCTCTCTTTTAGTGTTTTGGAACCCTATATAGGTTTTTAAGCCTTATTTAAGGTTTTTAGCCCCTTTTGTGGGGTTTAGCTCTTTTGGGGGGTTTTAAGCCCTTTTTGGGGTTTTTAATCCCTTTTTATGTTTTAAGCCCTTTTCAATGTTTTTGAGCTTTTTGAGAGAGAATAAGGTTAAATCATGGTTATGGAGGTCAAAATAAGGGGAAAATGGTTGGAAAATGATGTATGGATGTGGTTTAGGCCATGTATAGCTAGTTGAGCAATTTTTTACGTTAACACGACCGTCTCAGATGAAGCATCACTGAGAAGATCCAAGTTAGATTCCAAGGTTTGGTCATTTCCTTCCAGCCCATCATTCTGTATCTCTTTTGAATCTCCACTACATATTTTCCTTGACTAAGGAAGATCTCATATGCACTCTATCACACCTCCATGACTAACAAGTAGTGCGTCATACCTAGGTCTTTCATCTCAAACTTAGCATCAAGTCTCCTCTTTGCATTTTTAATGAGTTCTTCATCACCTGTCAAATACAGGTCATAGAGATATAGCAAGAGTATCATTGGTCTTTTGTCTTCCACCTTGAAGTACAGCTTGGAATCCACTTAACTCTTTGTAAGTCCCAACCTCATGAAGAAGCTATCCATTTTG
Organism: Pseudotsuga menziesii; assembly: GCA_001517045.1. Lineage (NCBI taxonomy): Eukaryota > Viridiplantae > Streptophyta > Pinopsida > Pinales > Pinaceae > Pseudotsuga > Pseudotsuga menziesii. The sequence goes on from LPNX010822875.1 coordinate 879,201, forward strand.
TCATACCATGTCCTTGGTTGTTGTTTCAATGCATAGTAGGCCTTATTCAATTTGCACACATGGGTCTTCCTATCATGTGTCTTGAATCCGAGTGCTTATTCTACGTACAACTCCTCCTTGACTACACCATGCAAGAAAGATTTCTTGAAATCTATCTAGTGTATTTTCCATTTCATAACTGCTGCAAAAGCATGTATGGTCCTAATGTAAGTGTACCTTTCCATGGGTGCAAATGTCTCTTTGTAGTCTATGCCTTCTTTCTGTAAGAAGCCTCATGTGTAATATACCTCAAATTTCATAAAAACAAATCTTCAATAGCATATATCTACATACAAATCATTAAAACCATAACGGTAATAGTCCATTCTTTGAACTTTGAGAGTTTACTGCACAAACTTTGCATTTAGATGTTCGATCATTCTTTCCTAAACTCACAATCCAACTCTAAACCAAAAAAATATTTCAAAACACTTCACTATTAAACCTATTTTTAAGTTTACTGTTACTTGCATAGTTATCCTTCTGCACTCTGCAAGTTTCCTTCTACAGCCAGCCTCCTGTGGCGACTGTTCCATAATGTGGATTGTGGATTATAGGTTATATTATAACTTATAAAATTACCTTTCTACAATTTAGCTTCTACAACTCCTGTCATTCGTTGATATCATTGCGGCTTCATTCTCCACCTTCGATCTGACTTCCTTGTGAATTCCACAATGAAACTTTCTCAACTCTTGTGAGTCATCAATTCCTTCATGGATTCAATATCCACCATCGATCTAACTTCCTTTGAAAATCATCATTACCCTTCTGCAATGCAGATTGCGGATAGCAAAAAAACACTTAAATTCTTTATGAATTAACTTTCCCCTATTACACCCAAATATCGTCATCAACATGTGATAATATCCTAAACATCCATGTTTTCCCTCATTCCCAAATATTGAAGTTAAAACATTGATCCAGATGTCAATCTTGCATTTAGAAACATAGCACTGCTTCTAACCTTAAGCCTAGGAGTGGTACCTTCTTCAGCAACGCTTGAGTTGTGTTGAAGACAAGTGGTGGTACCACCTTTATTCTTTGTTTGAAGAGTAGTTCTTCCCTAGCACCGCTTTGTCATCAAGGAGTAGAAGTGGCACCCTTGGTAAAAATTGAAAAAAAGAGACTTCATGAGGCTTCTAGATCAAAATCTTTGTGGCAGGCCTTATCCCTATTCACCTGGGTGAGTTGAGATCGAGATCGATCCTTTGGGGATCTCCTATCCACCTCAACCACCAAAATATCAACCATCTCTATCCATTTGAGGCCTATAAAAATAGGCTCATATCCCATGGCTAAGGAGAGAGCAAAGTCATGCTTCCATTTTGACATTCTGGCCTGATCTATTAGAGTTAGCATAGAAGAGCACGTTGGAGATATTGGGGATAATATATCGGTTTTGTGGAGGAGTGCATCAACACTAAGGCACATGTTGTAAACTCTTTCATTATTTATCAATACAAAGTTTGTTCCTTTCCCATATACTTGTTATGTCTAATATTGCATGTTTATTATCGAAATCCTTAGTCACCGATATAGATCTATAGATGATGTTCAGGTACTTTGATATTTTGTGTTTTATGTGTTCATGCAGGTATTTTCTTGGAGATATTTCGCCATAGGTGAAGAGTCACATCATTCCATCGAAGATCATATTCCAAGTGTCTGTAGTTTCTAGGAGAAGTCTTCCAACCTTGTTGTGAACTATTTGTTCTAGATCTGAACCATTCAGACTAGAGGAACACCTTTTGTCCACAGAAGGTTCAAAATTCCTGACAACAAATCTAGCGAATCTGTTGGGGATGAGATTCAGCAGATCTGATCTTCCTTAGTCTTCAAACACTTGACCAAATCCAAGCTCCAGCTTTTTATCATTTCAGTTAGATCTACCATATGACCTAGTTAGGTTTTGGTTTGATATCATCAAATCTCTTTAGATCTGAGTCATCCTGACTTTCTATGCTCTTTATTACTGTGAATTAATAATTTTTTATGCTAGTTTTCCAAGATTTAACTTTGTTTTTTCATCCTTATTATGTTTCTGACATCTATAGGGAACTGCATATGCACAGTGGGAAATAAGCAGTGCCACCTCATGAACTCAACTAGTAGGAAGCAGTGCCACCACCTATGATCAACAATTAGGAGGCGGTGCTCATGTAGAATCACTCTGTTAGTGACCCTCTAGAAGCAGTGCAAGGTAGGTCTTTTCACACCTTTGTAATTTCAAAACGTGGTTGTTGTCTTTTGATTTCTGAGTGTTTTTTGGCTTACTTTTTGATGAAAATGAAGTGTATTTTTGAAAAAAAAATCTCCCTCGCAGCCATGAATTGTATATTTTGCAGTCTCTTTAATTGTTATATTCTCTCTACATTCAAAGAAGATTTTATGTTTCTTGCATTGGATTTTACATTCTTTTCTTTACTTGAAAGCTTTTTCTCCTTTCTGTAGATATTATTCAGTGGAATTGGAAAATATATGTTTCATTTTCATGTGTATGTTGTGGTTTGTTCTGGACTTGGAAGGCATGAGTGATCCATGTTGTTTTGAGTCTTTATTTTCTTGGGGTGATTTTTGTTTCCTTTCACATGCTGATTTTTTTCATTGCTTGGTAGAAGAGATTGGTTCTTCGTTTCCTCGTCTGTTCCAAAGAGACGTTTTTAGTTTTCCCTCTCCTTTACTTTATTTGCAAGCATGTTGAACGATTTTCTTCTTGTTTTGTGATTAATTGTTTGAAGTTCTGGATCTTACTTTCAGTAAGAAGAAATATCTTTTATTGACTTTCCGTGCATTAGAGTTAGATTTTTTTGGAAACGTTAGTGAAATCATATTTCCATTGAGTTTTTATGCATCTTTTTCAAGCATGAAAAGATAGGAAACATTTCCAGTTTATTTATATCAGATGTTCTCTAGATATTTTTTTAAATTGCTTTAAATATTGTTTAGGGTGCATTGATATTTTACTTTTCATTTGAAAAGATAGAATTGGATTTTCATTTGGGTGTGTGTTTTGGAAAGAAAAGTAAGTCTCTCTCCCTCTTTTAGGTAGAATTTCATTGAAGAGAAAAACTTACATTATCATATAGATCAGGCTGCATCTTATTTAATTTCAAGTTTTCATTCCATGGTTCCCCCTAATCACACAAGATAAAATTAACGGTAGTTCTAATTTAAAAATTTTATAAATTTGAGTGTTAGGTTAGCAACGTGTTCCAACGTCAATAACCATGGCACTTGTCGTTATTTTCCAGCATTGTATCCCATGGGCTTGCAGTTATTCCATGTCGTCTAGTATATGAAACAGCCTTTTACCTACCCCTGAGGTATATCAAAAGGTACTTCATGTACTTGGTAGTATATTAGAAGGCTCTTGTTGAACGTTTGTGCATTAGACAACACCACTATGGATTTGAGCTCCCATGACCCATCGTATATCAGGAGACCCTTTTAGGAATCCCCAAACCATGTGAGTTATCCTTTTGGCATGTCCTGTGATGTTCCTAACTCTTATCCACTACTTTTACATTTTTTCTTGTTGCTTTTAGTTTGAGTAGTGCTTTCTTGTGCATGGTAGTTAGGTGGTTTTTAGAGAGTTTAGAGATGACATCCCCATCTAGGACTACCACTCAAGAGGTCCCTTTCCAAGGTGTACCTTTTGTATTCCCTCCAATTGAAGGTATTGGTCCTCCCTTTATTGGCACTTTAAATCTTCCAGGGTTAACTATAGGATTAACAGTCTGGCTGTTTAATCTAGTAATTCCTTTTACATTGAATGTGTCACCTCTCCTCTAAGAGAGGATCGACCTCAACCTAATCCTACTCCTTATTCGCTTGAGCAAAGCTCTATGGTTAGTAGTCGGGTGGATAAGAAGAAGAAGGAAGGGAAGGGTAAAAAGAAGAAGGATAAGAAAGAGAAAAAGAAACAACCATCTGCTCTTGATGGTTCTCATTCTAAGAGAATGCCTAGGATACCCAAGTTCCCTTGTAAGCTTTGCAAGGGGGACCAACTTCTTAAGAAGTGTCCTAATCTCTCCTGTGTACAAGAAGAGTGGTCTAAAAATTCCAAATCGTCTGTGTCATCAACTTTTGATCATCATGTTGATGATACTCACTCAACTAGTGATGCATTGGTAAAAGTTCGTAAAGGTAAAGTCTTGTATCCTTGTTTGATATGCAAGACTATGCATCATAATTTTCTTTGTCCAAGAATGGATGAATATTAAGTTGTTGGAAGATATTATTGTTCCTCAACAATGGCTTCCAACATGTTATCGTAAGTTGTCTCTTAAATCCCCACTAGTTGACAAAGTGGCCAATTCGGTTTCATCTGTAGTGAATCCACCTCTTCCTTTGAACAGTGAATCCCAAGTGGTCAAGTCGATGTCATCTCCACCCAATCCCACTCTTTCATTAGAGAGTGTTAAGATTGAAGAAGTCACTTTGACTAATTTTTCATCTTGTTCTTCTCTTCCAGTAGAGAGTGAACTAAAACCTGTTGATGTTTTTATGCTTCGTTTTGATTGTTCTCGACAAGAGGAAATTTTTTCTATTTCGATAGAACCCTCTCTAAGTAATGAGGTTATTTCCTTTGAGTAGAGTAATCTAACATGGTATCGTCTTTATTAGAGTGTTCCTTTCTAGATATCTGTGTGAATTACCACTAAGAGTATACTCCGCACTATCGTCGATGAAGGGGATTTTGTTAGCATTCTATCCTCTACTACTTGGAAAGCCATAGCTTCTCCTCTACTTGTGCCAGCTACTAATTAGATACTTTCTTTCAATAAAAAACCTACAACACCTTTAGGGATCCTTCCTCAGCTTCCTATTAGTTTGGAAGGAAAAATTGTTTGTATCAATGTTATGGCAGTCCAAGCTCCTTTAGATTTTAATCTACTCCTTGGGCGTGACTATGTTTATGCCATGAAGGCTATAGTGTCCACACTCTTTTGAGTGATGTACTTTCCCCATGATGGTAAGATTGTGACCATTGATCAACTTTCCTTCGTTAAACCTAATTATCATGTCATTCCTAGTCATCAGACTTCCCTGAATGTCCCGCATGTTCTTGTGGCTCTTTCTTCTTCTAGTTAGCTTCTTCCCATCATAGGTAAAATGGGGGTCATGGCTCTAGCCTATGGATATCATACTGGATTTAAGTCGCTAGCTTCTTATGTAAGGGGGAAACCCACCAACCTCTAGAAATCATGTTGTCCTAGAACTTGCTGTGAGCATAATTCCTTATATTTGTGTAGAGGTCATTAAAAAATGAAACAAAATAATTTTGATCATAATTTATATTATGTTTCAAGCTCGTTAAGAAGTGAAAATGAAACCATGTCTGAGAGCATAGTTATTCTCCTCTGTCAAGCTTGTTAATAATGAAACAACACCTGATCATCATGTTAGGTTCTGACCATCATGTAAGTTTTCTCCAAGCATAGTTAACTTATGTTTCAAGCTTGTGTGAAAATGAAACAAGTCCCCTTCCTTTGATTCGAGTCTTCCCTTTAGTGTTAGAACATGAACCTTCTTTTCACCTTCCCGATTCTCGTTCTTCCTACCCCGCTGGTGAACATTTTCACATTAGTAACTAGGATTTTTAGGTTGGGTATGGAAGAAGAATCATCAGACGAAATGAATTATGGGGGCATGTCAAGCCCCCAAAAACCAATACTAGGGGTAAGGTTCACTAGAAATGATGTTGGGGGCAAGCGTCCAACCTCTGTATATCATGTTAATGGGATTTTTCGAGCATAGTTTATCCATTGGTTTCAAGCCTGTGTAAAAATGAAACCAATCTTCGACATTCTTTCAACTAATCTTTGAGCTCGTTAAAAAGTAGTAAGATGGTGTTGAGATTACTTTTCATTTTTCGTGCTCTAGTTAAAACATGAAAAGTGGTTTGAGCTTACTTTATCACTTTTTCATGCTCTGGATTCAAACATGAAGAAGGTTTAATGGAGTCTCCTTTAAACCCTTTTCGGACTCCGTAAATATGAAAATATTGTGGATTAATTGTCTTCTCCATGCCCGTAAAATTAATTGAAGAGTCGTCTCTTCGATGGTTGGTTATATTTTTTTCGGTTCGGATTGACTATTTACAAAAAAGGAATGTTGCAGCCAATCATGACTGGAAGAGTTCTGTTGGATATTATTTTATACTTTTTTGCACCCTAGAGACTAAATCAAATGAAAAAGGACCCTTTGGATTCTTCTTCCATCTTTGTTCCTAATCTCTAAACATGAAAAATACAGAGTTTGCTTTCATTGGACTCGTTAAACTAAAAACTGAGAGACCCGTTTCGGGAACGAACCCCTCCTTTCTCAGGTTCCTGAAATATATGAGAATGGACTTGTCTTTAAATGAGCTAAAATGAGTGTTTTTTACCCTCTTTGGACTCGTAAAAATGAAAAGAGGAGATCATCAATCATGACGGGGAAATTAAGGGAAGTGAATCATTTTGCAAATAATATGGTAATTTTTCGTCACCTTTGAACATGGCACTTGTCTGCATTTCATTTAGTCAATTGGGTAAATCAGTTTGTCTCTGAGTCAATCAACTTTCATGAGTCATGTCACTCCTTTGATTCTTTCAAATAATGCATTGTCCAATGTTGCATTGTGTTCTGTCTCATCAAGTCAATACTGCCAATTCATTTGTCATGTCGACTGATGTTCAAAGCAAATTTAGAAGTTTACCTCTGTGGTTAAAACATATTTTGTTTCAGTACCCTTTTAGTTAATTCGATGTTTACACTATCTACAACATTTCAGAACTTTGTTCTGAGTTTTGTGTCGATGATGTGGGATTCATTATGGCCCTCCTTCAATGAGACTATTCCTGTCAATATCATCTCATAATCCAGGAATTAGTCTTAGAAACAATTTTATTACCTCGATATCTATATGCCTCAATGACAGATTCTCTCGCTATCAACAAAGGTTCACAACATTGACCTTTGATCAATACACTCAAATGAGTGTTCGATGTAAAATCATCGATTCACACTTAGTATATTGTACTAGGGTGCCTTGGGAATCATTGACATCAATGGCAATATCCCTCGCACTTGCTAATGGTTCACCTAATTTACCAGTAATGAAGTGGCTTCTACCATGTTCAACTTCATATCATTGTAATCACATGGATATGAAGAACTTGGGTATTTGTTATAAAGCACCCATAGCTTTCTCCCTAAGTTGTGAGGGAGTATATTGTATGAATTACCAACATGGATCCACATTTGTATGGTCATGGCCATGCTCAAATTTGCGTCTCTATGAAATATATATATGTTGTATGTATGGTAGCTATGTCCATGTTTGAGTCCTCTATCACATGGATCTATGCTGTATTCTAGTAGCCATGTTTGTTAATCTATGCCATGGATCTTCCTTGTATTGGTATGCAGCCATGGTGAAGACACATTTTCCCATGAGTCAAAAGTATTGATTTATTGCAAATGCCTTGTTGATGTTGATATCTGATCAAGCTGATTCTTGCCTCAAAGTGATAAATTTCTCTATCAGAGCTCTCTATTATCATATAGCTCTAGTCTCATGCTTTGGGGGGAATTTTGTTACACCCAAATATCATCATCAACATATAATAAGATCCTAAACATCCTTATTTTACCTCATTCCCAAATCTTGAAGTGAAAACATTGATCCATATGTCAAGCTTACATATAAAAACCTAGAACCGCTTCTAATCTTAAGACTAGGAGTGATACCTTATTTAACACCACGTAAGTTGTGTTGAAGACAGGAAGTGGAACCACATTTATTCTTTGTTTGAAGAGTGGTTCTTTCCTAGTACCACTCTATCATCAAGGAGCAGGAGCAGTGCCCTTGGTAAAAAGTGAAAAAGAGAGACTTCACGAAGCTTCTACATCAAAATTATTTTGGTAGGCATTAGCCCTATTCACCTGGGTCAGTTGATGTCGAGATACATCCTTTGTTGATCTCCTATCCACCTCACCCACCAAGATATCAACCATCTCTATCCATTTGAGGCCTATAAAAATAAGCTCACACCCCATGGTCGAGGAGAGAGAAAATTCATGCTTCCATTTTGACAGTCTAGCTTGATCCATTAGAGTGAGTATAGAAGATCAAGTTGGAGCTATTGGGGATAATATATCAGGTTTTTGGAGGAGTGCATCAACACTAAGGCACAGGTTGTAAACTCTTTCATTATTTATCAATGCAAAGTTAGTTCCTTTCCCATATACTTTTTATGTATAATATTGCATGTTTATTATTGGATTCCTTAGTCACCGATATAGATTTATAGATGATGTTCTAGTAATTTTGATCTTTTGTGTTTGATTTTTTCATGCAGGTATTTTCTTGGAGATCTTTTTCCATAGGTGAAGAGCCACATCATTCCATCAAAGATAGTATTCCCGGTGTCTGTAGTTTCTAGGAGAAGTCTTGCAACCTTGTTGTGAATGATTTGTTCTAGATATGAACCATTCAGACCAGAGGAACAACTTCTATCCATAAAAGGTGCAAAATTCCTAAAAACATCCCCTTTCCTCATTTCGCAATGTCAATTACATAATGCAGAAACCCCTAAATTCTTTTTACAATTTAACTTTCCACTTTCTGCTTTCCGTAATGCGGATTGCAGATTGTGGAAATGCTCTAATTCTTTATAATATAACCTCCTCTTTCCACTTTCCCCAATGAATATTGTGGATTGTAAAAATAGTCCAATTCTTTATAATTTAACATCCTATTTCCTCTTTCTGCAATGCATATTGCGCATTATGAAAACAATACAATTCTTTTTAATTTAACTTCTATTTTTCGCTTTACACACTGCGGATTGCAGAAACACTCTAATTATTTATAATTTAACATCCACTTTCTATTTTCCACAATGCGGGTTGTGGAACCACTCCAATTATTTATAATTTAACTTCCTCTCTTCGCAATGCGGATTGCTAATTGCGAAAACTCTCCAAGTATTTATCATTTAACATCCTCTTTTCTCTTTCCACAATGTGGATTGCAGATTGTGGAAACACTCCAATTATTTATAATATATGATATGCTTTCTATTTTTTCCAATGCAGATTGCAAAAAAACTCCAATTATTTATAACTTAAATTCTACAATTTAGCTTCTGCGACTCTTGTGAGCCAATGATCTCGTTGCGGCATAGATCTCATTCGTTGATCTAATTTCATTTATGGATCAACAATTAAACTTATAGATTGCAGATTCAAAGGGTTTTGGTTTTAAAAACATGGCATTTTTGTTTCGCTGTAAGTTAATTAGATCTGAAGATTATCTTAATGCTTAACCTTTCTTTATTACATCATTTTGTACATGTTTTAAAAGTCGAGAATCTAAACTTTGTAAAGATGATTATAGATTTAAACAATGATTTCATTTTTCATAATGAAAATTAAGGATCTATACCATAAACCAGAATTAACATTTCATTCAACATCCTAAATTCAAGAAGCATAGTTAAGGAGAATTTAAGCAGAATCAATACAGACATGAAAACACAATTAAATGTAGCAATACATGATATTGTTTAAAAAAAGGATTTAATCCCTTATATGTAGACTCATCAATTCTAAAGCATTCAAATATTGAATTTGAAACCATATGTATCACTAGCAGTTAGACCTAAATAATTATGCTCTGAATGAAAACGCTAACTCCTACAACAATAACATTACTAGCAATCCTTGATGCGAGTATAGATGCCCAATCTTAGATGCATTAGGAATTAATATAACATTGTATAGATCTGATATACCACATAAAAAATTAGATAATTGTTCTATAAAAATGCATAAACACTACTTCCTAGAAATATAACTGCAATTGAACATTAAAATTCACATTCCACTGCAATTAAAATCAATCATAAGAAAAACAGAGTAGGAACCTAACACCAAAGCTAGGAAACAAAAGTAGAGAAGTTGTTCCTCCCAATCAACTATTAGAGCAGCCAAATTTCTTTCTCCAGAAACCTTGATCTTGTTCATTGAACCACAAGAGAAAAATATTTTAATACCCCATATCTTGCATTTTATAGATATTAATCCACATCCAATGCTAGCCTCCTACTGCTCATGGACATACTATTAAATAGTATTTTTCCTAACACATGGTCATTTATGAGCCTCCTTCTCTTTAGCACTCAATTAGGAGTGTAGACCTAATTTTTTGGGATGATGCCTCCTGCATATCAAGTTCCCACTCGGTAGTTTTTTCCAGTTATCATTTTCCTCTTGCGGGTCAGTGAAAACTCTTCAACAACTATATCCACTTTTGTTCCCCTTCAACATATTTTATTAAATAGGGAATGTTTTATTATTGACTTTTCTGTCAAAGAATAATTGAATAATAATCAAGGCATTTTCCAGCAGAATATCAATTATTAATTTATGGGTTATTACATACACCTTCCCTTAAAACATAACACCGTCCTCAGTGTTATAACTTTGTTTTATTCTTCCATGTCATCCTTTTGGAATAAGTATGGATATGCCTCATGCATATTACTTTCGAACTCCCAAGTAGCTTCTTCCAAAATAAGGTGCTTACATTGCACCTTTTGTCCTATGGTACGGTTCCATAGTAAAAGTTCTCTCCTGTTGAGAATGCACTCCGATCCCACTTGGAACTCTCCCTCGGGTTCCACCTGGATTACATTCCAATCGATCAGATGAGAAACATCATGAACATATATTTTCAATATAGAAAGTTGAAACACATTATGTACTTTAATATTGGGTGGTAGGGATAACTGGTATGAAACCAACCCTACTTTAGCTATAATTTCAAATGGCCCGCAATACCTAGGTTTCAAATTCTTATAAGATCCCAATATCAAGGTAGTTTTCTTGAGATTTACCTTTATGTACACATGATCAGCCACTTGCAACTCTCTAGGAGTTCTTTTTAAGTCGGCATGAATTTTCTGTCTATCTTGGGTAGCCTTCAAGTTTTGTTGAACATGTTTCATGGTTATTTACATATCTTTTAGTAAGTTAGGTTATAACATTAATCTATCAACTAGGATAATCCATGAAATTGGAGTATTACACTTATGCCCATATATTATTTCAAATAGACTCATTCCTACAGAAACTTGAAAATTATTATTATATGCAAATTCTACTAAGTGTAGGTAATCTTCCCATTTTCCTGGTTTGTCCATGACATACATCTTTAGCATGTCCTCTAAGACTTTATTTTCTCTTTTAGTATTCCCATCCATTTGTGGATGATATGCAGTATTGAAATTTAACTGTGTGCCCAAACCTTTAAACAAGGATTTCCATAAGTTACCTGTGAACTTCACATCTCTATCCAAGCTTATTATCTTCGGTAAACCATGTAGACTGAATATCTCTTTCATGAAAATATATGCAATGTTAACAACTTTATATGTATATTTTACAGGGATAAAAATGGGCACCCTTACTTAGTTTATCAACTATGACTATGATGGAATCATGTTGTCTGAAATTCTTTGGTAGGCCAATGATGAACTCCATACTAATGGTTTCTCATTTCCATTCTAGAATAGGTAATGGATGCAACAGTCCTGCTGTATGTTGATGCTCTGCTTTAACTTGTTGGAATTCTATGTAGCAAGCTAAGTATTCAGCCACCTTCTTCTTCATATTCAAACAAAAGAAGTCTTTTTTTATCATAGTGATCATTTTATCATTTCCAGGATGCCATGAATATGGTCTTTTATGAAGATCATTGATAATTGTAACTTTAATTTCCCTTATGGTTGGTATATACAGTCTATTTTTATGCAACAAAGGTCCTTGTTGGTTTAGGCTGAAGTTTGTTTTTACATTTTCTTGCTCATTTTTAGCAATGTTTTCCTTTAAACTTTGATATTCCCCATCAGAATTTCCAGTACTTACAATCTTATTTCCTAAATCAGATTCGCTGCTTGAAAACAGTAAATTCAGATGATGACTTAGAGTGTCTACTACTTTATTTTCTTTTCCCTTTATGTATTTGATTTTGAAATCATATTTGCTTAAAAAGGACATCCATTTGGCTTGTCTTGCATTCAAATTGTGTTTTTCAAATAAATATTAAAGACTTATGTTATCTGACATAAGTATAAATTTTCTTCCAATTAGGTAATGTCGCCACAATTTAAAGGCATGAATTATAAAATCAAGTTATAAATCATGTGTTGCATAGTTTTTCTCATGTTCTTTTAATTTCCTAAATTCATATTCCACAACATAATTTTCTTGTAATAAAACTCCACCTAGTCTTTCATTGGAAGCGTTGGTACATACCACAAAATCCTTGAATGGATCAACAATTTTTAATATCAGTGCAGTAGTTAAAAGGTATTTAAATTTTGTTAAATAATTCCAAGCATTTTTCATTCCATTCAAAATTTTTACCTTTCTTTTGTAAGGAAGTTATGGGGTAGGAATTCTTAGAAAATTTTTCTATGAACTTCCTGTAGTATCTAGTAATTATTATAAATGATATGATGTGAGATACATTTTTAGGAACCAACCATTCCATGATGTCCTTTACCTTGTCTGGGTCAACTAAGATTCCATCCTTGGACACTATGTTTCTGAGGTCTTGAATCTTATCTTTAAAGAAATCACATTTACTAAATTTTGCATAAAGTTGTTGTTCTCGTAATACTTGCAAAAGTGTTCGTAAATGTTCTTTATGTTGTTGTTTTTTCTTAGAGTAAATTCGTATGTCATTGATAAAGAAAAACACAAACATATAAAACACATAGACATAAACACAGAAAAGAAACAGGCGTGTTTTTTAACCCAAAATTTATTACGACAAACTCATAGTGATCGTAATGGGACCTAAATGTTCTTTTAAATATATCATCATCTTTTACTCATACTTGATGGTAACCCAGCCTTAGGTCTATATTTAAGAAGATAGTTGCTCCGTGGAATTGATCAAATAGATCATCTATCCGAGTGAGTGGGTGATGGTTTCTAATGGTCATTTTATTTAACTGTCGGTAATCTGTACATATTCTTAGTGTTCCATCCTTCTTTTTCAGAAAAAAGATCGATGCTCCCGAGGGAGAGACACTTGGTCGAATGTACCTTTTATCAATTAGTTCTTGTAGTTGTGATTTTAGCTATGTAGGTCCTATTATATTCATTCTATATGGAGCTTTTGATGCTGGTACCACTCAAGGCATTATATTGATTGTAAAGTCAATACCTATTTTTGGAGGACATTCAGGGACTTCTTCCAGAAATATGTCTTCAAATTTTTTTAATACTGGTATGTATTCTGGTTTAATTTTGTTATTGTTCTCATTACCATTCATTATATAGAAATAAAACACTTTACACCCCTTTCTTACTGATATTTTCATTAGTAATGCAGATATTTCTCTGATGGCCACCTTCCTAGGGATCCATTTTACTTTTATATTGTTTGCATCATCATTAGAACAAGTAAAGGTTTTATCAAAACAATTTATCACAACTTTATGTTCCTATTTCCAATCCATTCCTATTAATAAATCATAGGATCCTAAAGGAATAATATTTACATTAACATGTGTAAGGAAATCATTCATCATCAACTTACAATTTTTAACAAGACTAGTAACTTTTTCATTTTGTACGTGTGCCTAACTATACTAGCCATGACTTATGAAAATTTTCAGGTGCCAATTTGCATAAATCAACTATTCTAGGTGAAATCTAACTCAAGATTGCACTTGAATCATTTAAGATAGAGATATGTTGATTGTTTACCATACCTTCAATTTCGACCATAGAAGTCTAGTGTTCTGCTTGCTGATTTTCCAGTGCAACGCAGATTCTGGGCATGCTCCTTGCCATGTCCCCAACGATCATTGATTCTTGGATAGAATGTAAATTGAAATTATTTTTCCTTACTGGGAATTCTTTAAAGTAACGTGGCCCTCCACACTCTCAACATTTTAAGGGTTATTTTTGTGTTGGGTTTTATTAGGAACATTTGAAGGTTCTTTTACTGTAGATATTTGGGGTTTAAAGTTGTTATAATTATTACCTTGGTATCCCTTGTAGTTATTCCTTGAATTCTTATGGAACTTATTTTTCTTTCTCCAGGGATTAAAATGATTTGGCTTTGATTTTTCCAAGCTGGCATACTTTCCCTTTTATTCTTATTCTGTTCCTAACAGAAATTTTCCTTCCTCATCACTTCCTTTAGTGTATTTGGATTGTCATATTCAATCTGTTCTTTAAACATGATGGGAAAACAACTGACGAACCATTGTATTTTAGGTTTCTAATCAATTTTTATATGGAACATAACAAAGTAATCTTAAGAACTTACTGCAAAGTTCTTTCATTGTCATGGCTCATAGCCTTAGTTCATAGAATTTTTTTTATTCATAATACTGCGCCGATAAGTACTTTATTTTAAACAGTTTCTTAAATGTTTTCCAGGTTACATATCTCTCTTTTATACGCTTAACCTTCTTTATGTCTTTCCACCATATATCTTCCTTCCCGGTCAGATTATAGTCGGTAATTTTTTCCTTTCACTCATCAGAGTAGTTATATATTTGAAAATACTTTTTCATTATGGACAACTAGACCTCTGTCTCTTCTTCCTTCTCAATATCCCCATTAGACATGGGTGGTTTAATTTTCTTAAAATCCCCAAATATTTCCTCATAGGGTCTGTATTTTCTTTTCTTCTTATTATCGTCACTACTTTCACTTGACTCTTGTTGTTTTCGGTGATGTTTAACTGACTCTTCACTTGAAGTGTCAGGTTTATGGCTGGAAAATTCCAGCTTTCTTCCCTTACGTTTGGAAGGTGCAGTTTTAGGAATTTCATGATCAGATTCCTTATTTTTATCTTTTTCTTCATTATGTATTTTTTCTAACATAACAGTGTTTAGTTCTTCTCAAGCCTTTAGAATTTACTCGTTATCTTCCTTAACATTTCTCACTTCAGATCTTAACTCATTAACAGTTTGCTTTAGTTTAGATTTATTATTCTGGCTATCATTTATATCTACCCAAAATTCTCCATCCCTTAAGTTACCCTCTTGTTTATTTAAAGGATTTTTTGGACGGCGTTCCTCTTTTGCATACATCATTGCATCTTCCATGTTTCTTGCAAAATATATTTGTGCTTCTCTTGCTGTGTGTAAGAGAATTTAGAAAATAAAACAAGAGTTTGTTTTTTGTTTTCTATAGAAGTTTTCTTTTGAGCCGATTCAGGGCTAGTGTTGAAACCATGCTCTGAGACCATATGTAACATACCTCAAATTTCATAAAAAAAAAATCTTCTATAGCATATATCTATAGACAAATCATTAAAACCTTAATTTTAATAGGCCATTCTTTGAACTTTGAAATTTTATTGCACAAAATTCGTATTTATATGTTCGATCCTTCTTTCCTAAACTTAAAATCCAACTCTGAACCAAAATAGATTTCAAAACACTTTAATACTAAACCTATTTCTAAGTTTACTATTACTTCTGTAGTTATCCTTCCACACTCCATAAGTTTCCTTACGTAAACAACCTCCTGCAGCGACCCTTCCTTGATTGCAAGTTATATTTTAACTTATAAAATTACCTTTCCGTAATTTAGCCTCCACAACTCCTGTCAGCTATTTAATTTATTGCGGCTTCATTCTCGACCATCGATCTAGATTCCTTGTGTATTCCATAATGAAACTACCATAACTCTTGTGAGCCATTGATTCCTTCGCAGCTTAAATATCCACCGTCGATATGACCTCCTTTGCAGATCGAAATTACCCAGCTTATACAATCCTCCTTCCACAATGTGGATTGCAAATTATAGAAAACACTTAAAATTCCTTTACGAATTAACTTTATGCATTCCTCAATGTAGATTACGGATTGTAGAAACCGTTGAATTCTTTTACAGTTAAAATTTCTTCTTTTCTCTTTTCGCAATACAAATTGTGGATTGCATAAATACTCAAAATATTTATAATTTAACTTTAGATTTCTGCTTTCCACAATGCAGATTGTGGAAACACTCCAATCATTTATAATTTAAAATTTTCTTTCCGCTTTCCGCAATGCATATTGTGAATTGAAGAAACACTCTAATTATTTGTAATTTAACTTTCACTTTCCACATTCCACAATGCGGATTGCGGATTGCAGAAAAAAATCCAATTATTTATAATTGAACATTTGATTTCTATTTTCCACAATGCAGATTGCATAGTGCAGAATCACTCCAATTATTTATACTTTAACTTCCCATTTTCTCGATGTGGATAATTGGATGTGAAAACACTCCAATTATTTATAATTTAAAATCCACTTTTTTCTTTCAACAATGTGGATTGCAGATTCCAAAAAAACTCCAATTATTTATAATTTAACATCCTCTTTCTGATTTCTGCAAAGCAGATTGCGGATTGCAGAAATACTCCAATTCTTTATAACTTAACTTCCACAACTCTTGTGAGTTTCTTATCTTGTTGCAGCATAGATCTAAGCCATCGATTTGATTTCCTTTGCGGATTGACAATTAACCTTGTGGATTGTGGATTCAAAGGGTTTTTGTTTAAAAAACTTGGGATTTTGTTTCACTGTAAGTTAATTAGATCTGAAGATTATATTGATTCTTAACGTTTCTTGATTCCAACGTTTTGTACATGTTTTAACAGTCGGGAATCTAAACTTTGCCAAGATGATTATAGATTTAAACAATAATTATAGTTTTCTATATATAATTGGATTTCATTTTCCATAATGAAAATTACAGATCTATACCATAAACCAGAATTAAAATGGAATTCAACATTCTAAATTTGAGAAGCAGAGTTAAGGAAGATTTAAGAGGAATCGATACAGATAAGAAAACACAATTAAATGTATGAATACATGATACCGTTTAAATTAGAGGATTCAATCTATTAGATGTAGACTCTTAATTATAAATAATTCAAGTATTGATTTTGAAACCATACAGATCAACAATAGTCCGACCTAAATAATCATGCTTGGAATGAAAATACTAATTTCTACAACAATAACATTACTAGCAATCCTTGATTCGAGGATGGATGCTTGATCTTAGACACATTAGGAAAAGTAATCTAACATTGTAAAGATCCGATATACCACAAAACAACATGGATACATGTTCTACAAAAATGCATAAACACTGCTTCCTAAAAGTATAACTGCAATTCAACATTAAAATTCACATTTTGCTACAACTAAAATCAATTATAAGAAAAACAGAGTAGGAACCTGGAACCAAAGCTGGGAAAAAAAAGTGGAGAAGTTGTTCCTCCTAGCCAACTCTGAGAGCAACCGAATTTCCTGCTCCAGAACCCCTAATCCTATTTGATGAATGACAAGAGAAAAGTACTTCAATGCAGCATATATTGAATTTTAAATATGTTAATCCATGTCCAATGCTAGCCTCCTACTGCTTATGAACATACTATTAAATCTTATTTTTCCTAGGACTTGGTCATTTATGATCCTCCTTCTCTTTAGCACTCAACTAGGAGTACATACCTTATTTTGGGGGATGATGCCTCCTGCATCTCGAGTTCTCACTTGGTGATTTTTTCCACTTGTCATTTTCCTTTTGTGGGTCAACAAACACTCTTCAATAGCTAGATCAACTTTCGTTCCCCTTAATCATATTTTATTAAATAGTGAATGTTTTATTACAAAATGTTTTATTCTTGAATTTCCTGTCAAAGAATAATAAAATAAGAATCAAGGTATTTTCCAAGAGAATAACAATTATTGAATCATGGGGTATTGCATTGTGCCATGAACCTTTCCTTATATTTCTTGATGGTACCATCTGAAACATGTTTGATCTTGTATAGTATATTTTGAAGTAATGACATATTTATTTTCCACTCTCGGAACTATCTTCCAAACATCAGTCTTCATGATCGACTGATATTCCTCTATCATCACATCATTCCATTCTTTCTTTTATGTAGCCTCTTCATAGGTGGAAGGTTCTTTGTCAATGATGTCACATAGTAGAGCCACATAGCTATTGTAGGGATTATCCCTTTTCATATCTATGATGATGATGATGGTTAACGTCCACTCAGACCGTCCTTTGGTCTATCTGACCCAAAGAAATTAATTATTTAGTTTTTTTAATTGTATTTCTATGCTCAAAGAGCTTGGATAGAAGCCTCTCGATCTCACTATAATCCTGACAAGTTAAAAGGATAGTAAGGTCGGGATTACAACAAATATTATAAAACTTAGATCTAAGGTGGGTGTATGCAGGGAATTATAAAAGTGTTTTTCATCCTCAATGTTCATATTCTCATAGAGACGGCAGATCCTTTCTACCCATGGTGTTTTAGGAACTTCCCAATGATGAGTTTTAGTATGAAGCTAATGAGAGTTCATTCTTATCTTGGCTATATTAATATTTTTTTTGGAACTAGTTAAAACCCAGAGATACTTTTGATCTTCTAGAGTATGGTTGATGACCTCCTTATAATATCTTAATTTTCTTTTATCCTCTAAATATTTCTCACACCACAGTTTCTCCTTAAACTTAGAAGTGACAATATCTTTTATGTTATTTATATTTTGGAATGAAACATTTTCATTGATCTCCCAACGGTTTAAGCAAGCCATGGTATCTTTATACCAACCTCGCTTACACCTTAGGTGGTTTTGGATGGAATTTAAAGCTAGTTTAGGAAGTACATGCTATCCCATGTTATTGATTTTGTGCTTGTACAATAGGATCCTAGTTACAACTTGGCTCTCGATAGGGGAAAGACCCAATTCTATAAGTAGAATAGGGTAGTGTGTATTTCTTTTAATTTTTAGTTATACGTTATAAAATGCTTCTGGATTTGCTCAATATTTCTCCAGGATTCTCTAGAGATGCTGCAACCCCAAACCTCACACCCATAGAAGATAACAAGAGTGAATAAATTTTCAAAGAGGACCTTCTTTTTATCCCACATCACAAGTTTTGTTGCTTTACAATTATTTTCAAGACCAAAATAAGTTTTCCAACCTCCATTAATCCTTTTCTTAATGCTATAGTTCCATTTGATCTTTTTATGAATATCAATTCCTAGGTATTTGTAAGAAGACACTTCCTCCAAGTTGTTATTTTCATACGCAAAATTAACGTAAGTGCCCTTCTTGGATTTGATAATCATAATTTTTATTTTGTTAGTGTTAACAGTCATACCCATTGTAGAGAAAAGATCCTTAAGAAGTGTTAGTTTCTTATCAAGATCAGATGTGAACCTTTCTAAAATAACAATCCTGTCAGCATAGAGAAGAAGGATGATGACTATTCCAACTAAGATCGTGCTAGCACAATCTCCTTCCTCTAAACAACCTTCTAGATTATTTATATAAATTCCAAAAAGGGTGGGGGAGAGGGGGAAACCTTGTTTAACTATGATATTAGACTTAATATTTTTTGACTACCACTCGTTGGTCTTAAACTTAGTAATGACATTCTCGTATAACCTTACTGTGGTAGCTCTCAACTCGAAAGTAACCTTTAGCTCTTCTAATCTATTCCAGAGGTTGTTTTTAGGTACTGTATCAAAATCCTTTCTAAAGTCCACAAAGCAACAAAATATATTGGATTTATCATTACGACACTCCTCCACAATTATACTAAGTGTAATGAGATGATCTATTGTTGAGTGTTTCCTTCTAAAACCCACTTTGCCTTTACCTCTCTTATCTTCTTGGCTAAGAGAGGGATAATCATAGTTGTTCGATAATTAGAGGGGTTTTTTGTATCCCCACTTTTAAAAATAGGGATAATGAGGCTTTGAGTCCAAGGTTTAAGGAACTCTTGCTTGACCGCTTGAGCACCATACCTTTCAGCTTCTTGTATGAGTTCTTCCCCATGTTGGTTTCCTCTTGCGGGATTCCTTCTCAAGGAATGTATCTACCACCTCTTTTGGTTATATCATGTTATGATATTAATGGTTCTCTGGAATTGCTTCTTCAATTTCCATATCTCAACCTCTTATTTCTTCAAGTTCCTCGACCTCCCAAATGGGTGTCCTCCTGGATTTGAACTATGCCAAGTATTCATCAAAGGTTACATCTCTACCAATGTCGAACTTCTTCAATATTAGGAAGTATATTTGGTATGAATTTGATGTATCATTGTATCCTATGAATATACCCTTCTTCCAAGAAGGATCGAGCTTGGTCCTTTTCTCCTTTGGGATATGTATGTACACCGGGAAGACAAATATTCTCAGATGGTTGACTTCTGGTTTCTCTCTTGAGAAATCCTCTTCAGGAGTCTTATTGTCAAGTACTTGATGAGGAGTATGGTTCTGTACATACATAGTTGTTCTTGCTGCCTTCACCTAAAGGTGAATAGGAAGATCTTGATCATGCAACATAGCTTTTGTTGCCTCCATGATGGTTCAGTTATTTCATTTCACAACCCCATTATTTTAAGGATTGTATGGAGTGTTGATCTCCCTCTTAATTCTGAAATATCTATAGAGTTTGTTGAATTATTCTGAAGTAAACTCTCCATTATTATCAGACTATAGATTTTTTATCATCCTATCTGTTTGGTTCTCGACCAAGGCTTCATATTCCTTGAACTTACTGAAAACTTCACTTTTCCATTTCAATAAATATATCCAATTCTTCCATGAGAAATCATCTATAAAGGAAACATAGTATACATACCTTCTTAATGAAATAGAGGACATGGGTGCACATACATCTGAGTGTACTATCTCCAGTAATCCTTTTCCCTTGCTCTCATTGATGGGAAATGTCTTCTACACATTCTTTCCTTGTGCACATCCTTTGTAAATTCCTTCA
Source organism: Pseudotsuga menziesii (assembly GCA_001517045.1). NCBI lineage: Eukaryota > Viridiplantae > Streptophyta > Pinopsida > Pinales > Pinaceae > Pseudotsuga > Pseudotsuga menziesii. The sequence goes on from LPNX010822875.1 coordinate 900,083, forward strand.
TCCTTTGTCTGGATCTTTGGAAGTCCTGAGACTGCTTTACTTTCCATTGGTAGTGCTATATAGTGCACATGTGTAAGCCTTATGTTCCATATTTCACTTGGTTCAATTGACTCATGAACCTGTGCTTATTTAGGTTGTCCCTTCAGCTTGTACAATCCTTTGTCTTCTTCTCCAATCAATGTTCCATTCTCTATTTCCTTTTCTCTAGGAAACATTAGAACTTGGCCATTGAAAAAAGAAACCATAATCCATTTTCATTCGAGTGCATAAATGGAGAGAATATTGTTCTTCAATCGTGGAACATATAGCACATCCTTCATATTTAAATATTTCTCAGAATTAAGCTTGTATGAATCTTCTCTACTCCCTTTTATGCGGTATTGATAGTCATCCCCAAGTTTCACCTTGTGAGGTGAGCCATGTTCAGATATATTAACGAATGATTCCTTGTATCCTGTCATATGTTTAGAATCTCCATAATCCATAAGCCAATCACTGTTTTTGTGTGAGATAGTGATAGTAAGTGTTGAGATTAACACATACTCTTCATTCTTAGTTTTTCTTAAGATCTCATTAAATTATCTAGGATCTTTATTTGAAAGAATAAAAAGTACAACAAGATGCATAAGATATAAAATATACATGAGAAACAAAGATGTTCACCATGGAAACCATAAAGGAGAAATCCACACAAACTTCTTCAAAATAGTAAGATGATCAAAATCATTAATAGGAAGTATTCAGAATCTATCTATCTCCCCTCCTCTCACTGTCTTTCTCTCATGCACACTTGATAGTGTGTTGGGTGTGTATAAATGAGAAAGAGTGCCTCCCTATTTATATCATTCCATGCCTCTGACCAAAGATAACATTCGATCCTACGTTTCATCTCACATGGGGCCCACGTCTTCTACAAAGACTACAAGTACATATTACATGATGTTACACTGGGGACTATTTCCTCGACTTACAATGGATCTTGTACCTCAAGGTCTAGACACAATTTAGACAATTTATTCTATCACATATATCGGGTTATAAATTTATCCTTTAAATAGAACTTTCTTTGGTGTAAGGATACATTTTCTCAGCTAAAATTGGCAAAAAGATAAATTAACCCATTAGAGGAGTCATGTATTCTTCCAAAATTCTGAGTGTCTTGGGTAGGGGAGATAATTTGAAATAAAAATTAAATCAGTTTTTTAAATAATTGAACTATTGTTATACACCCTTTTTTTAATATCAATATGTTTTTTAATAATAATATAAGCATTAATTTCTTAATTTCTTAATTTTAGTTTTACAATTACATAATTCTATTATGTTTATTATTATAAAATAATTTATGGGATTCGACTATGTTAAAGGGTAAGTTAGATGTTTATGTTTTATTTTATTTTTGGTCATTTTTCTTTAAGATTTAGTTGAAATTATTAAAATTGTATTTATAAATTGTTGGAATTACATAATTGGCACTAGGAATTAAATAAAAAATTTAATTTGAATAATGAAAAATAAAGATTTCAACAAATATTGTATCCCAATATTTCTATAAAAGTTACCTAAATCCATAGAACATTTAATAAGAAGGCGGTTGAATCTATTTCTATAATGCAAAATTTTAGTCAACAAAGGTGTTGAATCCACATTTATCCAACTCCCTATCTTAATAGTTTACAAAATATTCCACATTTAAAGTGGACACTCCACCAATCAAAGAGATATTGGCCATTATAATTTGGTTAATAGTAATTAATAATCCGTAGATGAGTTAAAAAGTGGTAAAAAGAAAATTATGGTCATTATAATTTAGTTAGTAGTAATTGATGACCCATGAATGAGTTAAAACCAAATCATGAATCAAAGAATCAATGAACAAATAGGAGTGAATGAAAAGATGAGAATTAATAAAATTAATTAAGAATAATAAATGGTGCAAAGATATTATGAGATGGAAAAACACATTTTTTTCAAAAATAGATGTTGTATCCAAGTGGGCACTCGTGAAGGTCGAAGTTGTCCTACCGTTCGAGGAATTTGTGGAAGGAACTCTTGAATTACAATACTATGTGTTCTACTTAACATAAGGATGGGAAGGAACCACTTTTAACATGTTGTTATATTGTTTATTATAAGATTATATGCATTTTTTGCTCGTATTAATCACTCTCTTTTAAGTTATGAAGAGTCTATCTTCTTGGTACTTGTGATGATGCGAGGCTTTGAAAGAATCTCTTCTGTAGGGAGGCTTCATGTTTGTTGGAAATGGAATTATTCCTGTTTGGTATTGGCAGTTAATTCATACTTTTTCATTATGATGAATAACAAAAGTATTGTTTTCTCTACTTGAAAATAAGGTAATATCAAATTTAATTTAAGAATATAAAAATAAAGGAAATGGAAGGGAAATGAGATTAATATTAATAAGAAGAGATAATGAAATTAAATGATAAAGGATAATTAAAGGGGCCAATAAATAATAGATATATATGGATTGGAGAAATGGATCGAGGATCCATAACTACTTAGATGGTGGAAAGAATGTTTCCATGATTGATTGAGTTTATACTATCTTCTAGGTTAAAATTGTTATCCGGTGTTTTTCTATTTCACGAGATTCTCTAGGTGAGGTGTGAAGAGTTATGAGATAGAGAAGACAAAACCTTAGCTTGGCCATGGAAAATGAGGTGTTTACCATTATGGGAGTGTGCTACCATAGAAGATTTAATATGTTGGTTATGATTAGTGTCATACTATATTCTTTTTGAGTTTATCTTAGGTTAATCTCCTAATTTGTCCAATGTAGGATTTTCCACAGGAATAGAGAATTTTGCAAACCCCTTGGGAAAAAATGGGCTTGATTTGTCTTTAACACTTCTAAACAATTGTTTTAGGGTTTTACGAGATTTAAAAATTGTTTTGATATTCTTTCTTATTAATATCATAGAGATGGAACCAGTAATAGCATGGATATAAGAAAGATATATTACATCTTGAGCCTAAGAATTGGGCTATATATCTTTGAATCATTTCATGAGTTGTTTGTTGGAAGAAAGTAAGGAAAGATTCATTAGAGATAGAGTTTGAGTTGTAGGAAATCGCATGTTAAAGGTTATAAACTGAAAATGCTAACTTGTTTTTCAAGGGTGGAGGGATACTTAATTTTGTATTAATAATATGCTCCTTTATTTTTTGTGAAGAAGATACTCATTTTTGTAAACCTATAAATTTTCAAAGATTCAACACACCAAATCTAGAGTTTAGAGCTCATTACTATTTTTATAAAATTTATCTATGGGTTCAATTCATTGTGAAAATAAATTCGATGATAGATCGGCTCAATTTTCCTTGCATGGTTGGGTTTAGTTTACTTTTGTTGATAGAGAGAATTGTATTATATGTCAAAAATACTTAAGCTATGATTTTATTGTTAGAGGTTAAATATGTTACCTCTTGATATTCCAAAATTTTTAAGGGATGAATGAAGGATGGAATCCCTAGTTAAGGGGATAAGGGATTTTTAGTATTCACGTATAATAACTAGGGAGGGTTTTGTTAGTATATTCCAATGTATTATTTACGTCATAGTACAAGGGGCTAAATGATGCACATAGTGCAATGTCAAAAGATTTCAAAGAGAATTGAAGAAGTTGGTATTATCAAGGATATGGCCGCACATTCTATAGAAGGTGAATCCAAAGTACTTGAAGCATGACATGAAGGATGCAATAATGTGTAGGACTATTCCCTTTCTATAGAATATTTCTCTTCTTATTTTCCTAGGGATATAGATCTTCCACGAAGGTATAAGGTTTTGGTTAATGCATCTCCAAGGAAGAAATAGGAGGGATTTCATGAGAAAGTGTATCTATCCTTGAGAGGAAATTTTATTGGTGATAATATTGATTCAAGGTGTTTAATATGTTTCAACCCTAACAACCAAAAAGTGGTAGTACAAGGGGCTGACTGTAGAGGTAGGCAGGTAAGAAAGTTTTGAATCAGGAATGGGGTATTCGAGTGGTGTTGGGAAAGGATATCAAAATAGAAGACATTCTAAATTACTCTAGAAAAAATCTAGTTGGTAAATTTCCTAAGAAACAAATGGTCAAGAATTATTTGAACAAGTGGATGTAATTATGTTGCGTTCTAGTTATTGATTATGGTCCATAATTTACATTTTCCCATGGGTAAATAAGGTTTGTATTTCATTTTGAAATTGATGCATATACGATTTCAGGGGTTGTGAGTTCTAGGGTTCCTGATATTTACCTATAAAACCATGCAACTTGTGTTTCAGTCCTAATTCAAAGGAAATTCCAAAACTTCCCATATATATTAAGAGGTCATACAACTTGAGGAATTCTAGTCTAATGAGTGCCTTACATATCTGGAGAATTAAATTGTTAAACAATGCAATAAGAAAGAATAAGATAGATAAAGTGGTGCAAACGGTTTAAGTCATTTTCACCATACCAATGAAAATATTATATAGTATATGGATCATAGTCACCTTTCAATATATATCTCATTCAAAACACATGAATGGATGGCTATGAAAAATCATAATGTGATAAGAATAAAAAATCACAAAGGTGACTTAGGAGTTTGTTATTGCATAAGGAATCACAATATAACATCACCCCCCTCCCCTCAATCACCAGTGCAAATAACTATACCAATAAAATAACAAGAATTGGTATCATCTTCAATGTAAAACTTCTGTAGAATTGAGATTGGATGAAAATATTCCTAAAAGCTCACCAATTTGGAAGTTGAAATTTGAATGGGAGTTGAAATTTTGGAAGTGGATAACTAACATGTTTGAACATTGCTTGATTTTACTAGAAGAATTTGGCATCTTTTGCTAATTTTGGTTTACAAATAAGATCATTGAACTCTATGTGAGTTTGGACACAATTAGGTGTTGAATATCCCATGAATAATGGAGGAGACCACTTTACATGTTGGAATCACTAAATGTTTATTTGATAATGAATTGATGATTATTTGAGGAGCAGCACAGATGGCATGTTGAAACTTCCCTAAATTTCTTTGTAGATAGATATTGAGTAGATAAATTATCTGATTAAATTATTAATTGAGTACTTCAAATATTGAAGCCTAATGACCATCAATTATGTTTTCCCTTGTAAGGTACAAGGTAAGAATAATAAGGAAGGGATCTAAGATTAAGCTTTGCATTCTTCTTCAATAGTTGAATTTCGATGCCATGCAACGAGTGCTTTTGCATGACTAGTAACCATCTTCACTTCATTGATGTGATGGTTTTGGTTGACCACTAATAAATTTAACCTTAGCTTGTTTTTTCACTTATTTTTGTACTTCTCTCCTTTACGGTACAAGAAAGTACCATTTTTTTATTCAAAATCCATGTAGAATTGGAATCATGACAAAAATTATCATATGGAATCAATAATTGAAATTTATTTTATTTCAATGTAACTATTCAAATGTGTCTTTACCTTGGTGTTTAAACTATATGGTAAGAATTATTCAACTTCTTGACCTCTTGTTTGCATATCCAAGAACTTATCCATCCATGATTTGATTTTTTTCTTTTTATCCTTCTTCTTATTTCAACATTTGTCTGAGTGGTGATTTATCTAACCACAATCAAGACAATGATGGATATTAAAATATGTTGTCTTCAAATGGCCAAAACTCTATGTTAAATTTTCTTCATCCCTGGTTTGTTTAACAATCACTATTAATTTCTTGCAATTATTTATTAAAAACACACTAAGATCCTAACTAATTACACAACAGAAAAGAAAAGGTAATAATTCACATTTGACACTTAGATTTTCCCTGGGAAACCCTAATTGGGGAAAAACCAATAACATAAGTTTTATTGACTATAAAAATATCAAGCTCCCATCTTGGAATAATGTCCCACTAAGAAATACAATGAAAAAATTCTCGATTTATAACCTCAACATTAGTCACTCGATCTAGTTAGTTGATAACCCTTAATTGACCCTTCCTTTGTTCTTCTAACCTTTCCCTTGAACCTACACACCTGGTTGAAATTCCATCTCCAACTACTCAATGATATCTCACCTATTCTATCTGATTTTTGTGTGTCACCTCCTCTCACCTAGGATTCCTTTTATAACATTACAATATATAGATACCTTGGGCCAATATCATGGTCTACCAAATATCATGGTCCCTATAGATCACTTTACATAAATTAATTACAAAATGAATTCACTTTAATAGATCACTTTACTAAAGTGAATCTCCTAAGTCTAAGAGTCATTAATGATGACTTCCACCTTTTAAACAATGTCCAGAAGGAAGTATCTATATGATTCTACAAAAATCAACACTCCCTCTTCACATGTAAGGTACTTCTCTAAGCTCCATTGTAACTCGTTCTCCCTTTGACCTTGGCAAATTATTTCTCACAACATCATACACACTCGCATTCCTCCAACCCTCTTTGTTAGTTTCTTCCTTTATTGGTAGAGACTGAATCAATGACTCTATAGTACATGCTACACATCAATGCCAAGAAGTTAAAAAAATTTATAAAATTTATGTTCTCCTTCAATGTGCTCAAACAATCATGTTCTTTCTCCTAGAAATCCATTATTTTCATCTTGTACCAACTAGATCTCCTTATAGAACTTGAAGGGGACAAATCTCTCTTCCCTTTTGAAGGTTTACTCCCTATATTGGAAGTATGTGAACTCTTCTCACCAACTAAATTCTTTTTCTAATTGATATATGTCAATGACATTCACTTATAATTCAATATCTCCTTAGATCCAACTATTGGGTGCTATAAATACCCTTTTTGGCTTATTTTGTTAATTTTTTTTTTCCTGATTCTTTCTTCCATTCACAACCAAGTATTACTTTTTCCAAAGGAACAAGCATGAATTCCTAAGGTATAAATAAGTATTGCTCGTTTCATTAATGCTTGATTTTATTTATGATTATGAAATTTATCTTTCATTTGTGCTGACTCATTATTGGTTTATAAGAAAGATTTAGAATTTCCAGGTGTTCCAAGTGTAACATCTCACTGAATTTATAAGATAAATAATGTCTAGCATCAGTTGCTCATTTGATGATCTGGTCCAAGTCATTGATGAGATAAGATTGGATGTCCTTTCATGTATCTAGATGAAACTTCCTAAGCATATTTCCCTAGTGGTTGGAACAAGTCCAGCCTACGAAACAACTCAGATTAAAATTTTATTCATTACTTTGAACTGATTTTATGTAATGTAATAATAGTTGTAATTTTTTTCATTTAGTTCGACAGCCTAAAGATCGTAGATCTTCATTGCTTCCTAATATTAATGGAAATGAAGTGTTCCATCTTTGTATAAGTATGAACATTAAATTGGAGCCAGGGGTTGGCAATTCGAAAGAAATTATAGCAGCAGAGATTGTAGCTATATTTTGATAATTTAAATAAAGGAGTGACAATTCGCAATACTTTATAGTTATAGATCTTTGTAAGAATTTGAGGACATTTATGTTTCAAGGCCAGGGCATGCCTTCTTATAGAGTTGCTGGTAGTAGTAGATGTTTTAGTTTAGGTGTTTTTTCGTGGTGTGGTATTTCAGTTTGATGCATTCATAGACAACTGCAACAATACTTACTAAACAATTTCATTATTATATTTTCCTTTGACTTGTTGTAATAGTGTGGTGTGAACAATCGACTGTGTAGGATAATTATTTTGTTTATGCGGAGTGTGTTAATTAATCATAGTTTTTATAGTAATTCTTAGCTCCTACGTAGTATTGTCATTTATATTTCGTAGAGTTTACTGAATTATATAGATCAATTCTTTTATGAATTGGTTGTTTTGATTGATGGTTTGTGATTGTTCTCATTTGGTAAAATAGGATTTAAATTCTTGAAAAAGTAATTCTATATTGATTCATTCTTATATTATAAATCACAGGATTGATATTGTAGGAATCAAGAGTCCATCAATTTCTTACATTGATGATTTAAATTAGATTTTATAGGGATTTGAGTTGATTTATTAGTGATTATGATACATGGTTTTCATTTTGATAGGTCAGTTGCTCAAGTGTTTCCACATATATTTTGCTTGATTTCCTTCAAGATAAATAGACTTCCCTGGTTTGTTACTTAATATTGAGCACTCTTTGTTTATTGGAATCAATAGGCATATAGAGTGACCAAAATTTTGGTGTCATTGTCGCGGAAGGAAATTGGTAGACATAGATGCTATCTTATTAGTTTAATCTCTTTAGCTATCCTTATTCTTGAGGTTGCAGGGGCCATAAGACATAGTGAAGAGTTTCACATAATTCAATAGATAGAACAAGTTCCTATCCTAGGGATCAGGCATGATTATTTAATCTTGCATGAATACAAGAAGAACTCAACGCGAAACCCCCAGAAACCCTATCCTTACAAGTGGAAGAGGTTGTGGTCGTAATCAACACCTAGGAAGGAAGAAATTTATTAACAGGTTGGTTTCTATGGATGATTCTTCTACTATATGTTTACATCAAACAACATCTTCTATAAGGAGAATCCATGTTGCTCTTAGGTAGGAATCATCAGTATAAACTGTGGAGAAACCAGTAGGAGCTCCGACCCCATCTAGTGGCCCTGCAAAGTGTTCTTCAGAAGATAGTGGAATTTCTATGGGAGAAGGTGGCCCAGGGGAGGTCTATCGAATCAACAAAGAGGAGTTTACTAAAGAATAGTGGTTATAGTTTCGACAAGGATTCAAAGATCATAAGAAGAGAGAGGAGCGAGAGTAAGAGGAAATCATGAGTAACAAACACCACCAAGATTATCGTGAAGAAGGAGTGGGGGTAATGATAATGACTATGGAAACAATCATCATGAAGAAACATTTGCTACTCTTCACTTCCCTATTCAGCAAACAACTGAAGAGTTATAGAAGTGTTATAGGAGATTTTTTTTATGGATGGACAATCCAGAAATGTTTTTAAAACCACAAGCAAATCCTATTTCAATGGAAATATAAAAATATAATTTTACAGGTTGAAGAAATATTTGGGAAATATTTTATCAAAATATATATGATATTTAAAATTAATATTTTTGAACATTAAAAAGTGGCTAAAAATCAATGATTTCCAAAGGATTTTCAAAATTTAGCAGGAAGAAGATTGTTTCCAGATAAAGAGTTGAAGATCAAATTTCACACTTGCAGGCCAAAGTATGTTTCCATATTTGAAGGGACAAATCAACACAAGGGTCTAGTAGTAAATTTCCAGAATATCAAAATCAACAGGTAGCAGAGATAAGTTATCAACAAACTCTAACAACTTTCAACATTTGTGATACCTTGCATTATGTACCATATTTGTTCTATTTTTAGAAATATCATATAGCTTTCTCTGTTAGAAGTTAGAAATTGTCATAGTATTGTATTGATTATATAAACCATCATTTGAAATTTAATGGAGGTTTGTAATTTTGAGAAGAGATAATATGAGTATGTAAATATTTTTCTGAATTGAATAAAAATTCCCAAGATCAAAAGTACTTGAATCAAATTGAATCTGAGAGATTCTTGTGTTGATATTTTTTTTTCAATCTTTGATCTTCTTCAGTGACTGTTTTTCCCTTTCACTATTAATTTAATGTGTTATCTTCAATATTTGAATGAAATTAAATGAATTAGAACACATCTTTGATGATCTCATTTAATCACATTCATACATTTTCACCATTTTTCTCTAAAATCATGGAAGAATTAATTTATGATGCTCTATTTTGATGGATTATCTTATATTTTCCACCACGATACTCAACAATTAATTTGAATGAGAAAATATCACCTATCTTTCCTCGGTAATTCCTTTTCTCTCACACCAGTACCTTGGAGTATTTAAAAAGTTTATCTTATGACTCCATGCCCAATGGTTGGTCTTCTCTTTGTCCTACCATGTAATGTCCCCAAAAATTGAAAAAATAAAATTATTAGGCTAGTCAAAACTACCTGTGCTAGACATTATTGGACTTGCGAAATGTGTCGTACTCTATTTATACTATTGTTTTGTCATAAGTTGTGCTAACATCTTGCTTCCTCACTTTCAGATGTAATTATTAATGTGCTTAATTATGATGTCATAATGTTGATTAATATGCTATTATTATGGTTACACATTGTTGTATATTTTAGATACTGGTTATGTACTTCATTGAATATCACATGTTTTCTCTACCATATACATGATTCTGACTTAACTTTGTTAATGGATAAAGGGGTGGAGTAGCGGGACTAGTTTCCCATGTAACTACCTGAGAGGTAATCATTTCTACTTGTCATAGAGGCTTACTTATTTATGTTTGAACTAATGCATTTCTTCATTTTTATGTACATGTTCACTTAGTGTTGGAAAAATGTTTATACCAAGCTAAACAGATGAGCCGACTGTTTGTGTTATTAGTGCACAACTTTGCAGATCTATCCTATCGATAATATACTGCTTACAACTGTGACTATTATGTCTTTATTCTAGTGACGGGGTCCTAGAGCACTTCTTATGTACGTGGCACAAATTCATTATTTATATGCCACTTATTTACTATGGTGTAAATGTTTTAAGACATGTTCTTGTCCTAACATATTTTTATTATATTTTTATTTTGAAGTTGTAATACTTTTGTAAAAACTTTGGCTTTAAAAAATAATTCCATGGCATGTTTCATATGCCATGGTATTAGGGCTTAAATCCTAAAGTATTTGATGCACATGGTCTTAGGAATTAAAGCCAAAATTATTCGATGCATGTAATAGTTAATCCCTAAGTTGATTTGGGTGGCAAGTTTGCAATATAATCAATAGACTATACTATTATGGGTCTTGTATGCATTAATGGTGGCCAGGGTGGCGCTATCAATGCACCTTGAGAAGTGGGGAAGCCACGCTTAGGGATTGGACCAAGCGTTAGTTTGATCATTTTGTAACATTGCTTCTTGCTCTCTGCTCATGTTCAGTATGAAGGAAACAATTTCGATGGCTTAGCAGACAAGTATGATAATAGTTTGGTTTCGTAGTATTAGTTGCTTGTTTTAGCTTGTTTAACATATCATACTTCTCATCGTGGATTTCATTCTGTGGTATTAGGTTATAGTGGTGGTAAGGAAAGACACGGTTCATAGCTCTAGGTAAAGGCCATGGGAAAATCCATACACTTACGGTAATCCTGCTGAATAAGTATGCACTTGTCACCTCTTGGATTTGTGGTTATGACTGAGTTGTCACTCATAGTTGGTAGGGTTTTCTTAAGTCTTGTTCCAATGGATGTATTTGGGATGGGGGTTTGATTGTAACTAAAAAAAACTCTACATTTGTAATGCTACAGGAATTGGGGTTTTATTTTTCCTTCGGGTGTGATTAAATTAGATGTAAAGGGACTAAAATTGTGGGTGCTCTATTAGTGAAATGGGCCTGGGTAGAATCTCAATAGGCTCTATATATTTTGTAAACAATGTTTTGATTAGGTTATAGGAAATTGAAAGCATCATTGTTTGTAATGGTGCAATGGCCGAAGGTAACGATTATCTAAACTTGTTACTGGCTTTATAAATAGTTTCACGAGTTACGTATGGGATCCATGACTATGGATACTTTTATTAACATATTTATAGACCTATTACATTATGTACCATACATATAATATGAAAACGTAAAAATCTAGTAGTTTTTAGGATGTCTTCCTCCTAACTTTCGGGAAAGGATTGAGTTCAACATGCCTAAAACCTTGGACACCACATTGCACAAAGCAAGGCTCTGCTATGAGAATGGACATATAAGGAAAGAGAACATGAATAGAAAAATAGACAGGTATAAGAACTTCTCTAACAACCGCAAGTCAAGTTTTAACCCACCCCCATATAGGAAACATAACAACAATTTTCCAACAAACAAGAATTTTAACAAACTAGGTACAAAATCATATGTATCAGCTCCAAATGCTAACAAGATAGTAGTAGCTGGGTGAGCCAATGCTACCTCGCTATAGATCAAATGTTGGAAATGCAGCAGGCCTTATTATGCCTGATATTGTAAGAACAATACCAATAGGCTCTTGAACAACTTACAAGAAGATCCAATGGTATAGGACATAGTTGGAACACCACGGATTTATGCATCATTGGATGGCTGACAAGAAGACCATCAGGATACCATGGTTGAGATAGAAGGTAAGATCTTGAACACTTCTATTTCAATACTCATTGACCCCGATGCTTGCTAGAGCTATGTATCACCTAAAATTGTTGATGTATGTAAATTAGGAAAATAAAAACATGATAAAACTTGGCTGGTACAATTAGCCATAGGTACAAAATGGAAGGTTTTGGAATTAGTTAAAAACTGTGAGGTAAGCCTGAATTGTTATCCTATGAAAGTAAACCTGAACATACTACCTTTAGGATCATATGACATACTTATCAGCATGGACTGGTTGGAACAACACCATGTCATGCTTGATTGCTTACACAAGTCAACCTTGTGTACATATATCCAAGGGAATCAAGTGAAGATCCAAGGAATACCAAAGAAAGTTTTTTTAAGGAAGATATCTTCCTTAAAAGAAAAGAAGTGCATTAGAAAAGGATGCAAGTTGTTTGCAGTAAATATCCAAGACATAGAGGTTGAGAGAGAACAATGCATAGAGTAATTTCCCATTCTTGTAGAAATCAAGGACATATTCCCTGAGGAAATACCTATATCACCTCCAAACGAGACCTATAATTTTCCATAGAACTGACACCAGGATCACTTCCGGCTTCAAAACCCCCTTACCACATGAGTGCACTAGAGTTGGTGGAACACAAATTGCAATTGCAGGAGTTGATAGAAAAAGGATATATTCGATCAAGTGTGTCCCCTTGGGGAGTACCGATACTTTTCGTAAAGAAGAAGGAAGGTACAATGTGGATGTGCATCGATTACTGTCAGCTTAACAAGATGACCATTAAGAACTGTTACCCACTCTCTAGGATCAATGACTTATTCGATAAAGTAGGAGAAGCCAAGATCTTTTCAGATCGACCTGTGATATGGGTACCATCAAGTATAGATTCACGATGAGGATATTCACAAAATCACCTTTTGTACAAGGTACGAGCACTACAAGTTTGTAGTAATGCCATTTGGTTTGACCCATGCACCCATGAAGTTTATGTGTATGATAAATAGTATATTTAGTAAATATCTAGATAAATTTGTTTTGGTCTTTATATACGACATCCTAGTTTACTCTAAAAGTAAAAAGGAACACGAGGAACACCCACCTTCACATTATATTGAGGGTGTTACCAGAACACCAGTAGTATGCCAAGTTTAGTAAATGTGATTTTTACAAACCATAGATATAGTACTTGGTCCACATTATCTTTGAGGCAGGGATAGATGTGGGCCCAAAAAATATTAGAGCCATAGAAGACTAGCCTACCCTTACTAGTCTCAACAACATTAGGTCCTTTTTGGGATTAGCCGGATATTATCAGAGGTTCATTAAATAATTCTTGAGAATAGCTTTTCCCATGAAAGCCTTGCAGTAGAAGGAAAACAAGTTCTTTTGGATGACCAAGTATGAGTAAAGTGTTCAGATGATTAAGAATATTTTGATGACTACACCGATACTACGGATTCCGTATCCTGATGGGGATTTTGTTGTTTGCACAAATGCAAGCAAGGAAGGAATCGAAGGATTCCTCTTATATAATGATTATGTGATTTGTTATGAATCGCAAAAGTTAAAATAACATGAGAAGAATTACCCCACGCATGATCTTGAGTTAGTTGCCATCGTTAATGCATTGAAGATGTGGAGGAACTAAGTCATATGAAGGAAATTCCTTCTGAATATAGACAATATGAGTCTGAAGTATTTATTCGAGCAACCAGATCTGAATGCTAGGAAAGTTAGATGGTTGTCTTTCTTCAGTGATTACCATTTTGAGCTAAAGCATATTAAGGAAAAATAGAACAAGATTGTTGATGCTTTGAGTCGGTGAACTCATATGATATATGACATCACTTTAAGTAAAACCAATTTGGATTTGCATGAGAGGATTATAATGGCCGATAGAGTTGACCCTTTCTATGTAGAAATCCTCAAGAAATCCCAAGAGGATAGGTTGTTTCAACAACAAAAAGAGTACAAGGTAGATGAATCAAGATTGCTATGGTCCAAAGAGATTGTGTACCTTCCAGAAGGAGGGTACATTTGGTCTAGCATCCTTAGGAAATTTCATGGAACACCATACTCGGGGAATCTAGGATATCAAAAGATGATATGTGTCCTTAAGAGAAAATTTTTGTAGCCTAAGTTAAAGGCCTACATTGCGTTTTTTTATTGCAAAATTTCAAGAAATTTTAGCTGGTCAAAGATGATCATCAACATCCTTCAGGATTGCTGCAGCCACTACCCATTCCAGAATGGAAGTGGGAGGTCATTAGTATGGATTTTATTATAGGACTATCGAAAAGTAAGAAACAAAATGATTTTATCTTTGTAGTAATTGAAAATTTTTCAAAAGAAGAACACTTCATTCAAGTGAAGTCTACCTACACGGAAATACCCATTGCTGATATCTTCTTGAAGGAGATATTTATATTGCTCAGGATACCCAAGGAAATCATATGAGATCGAGATATAAAGTTTACCAGAAAATTTTGGAGATCTTTATTCTCAGGATTAGAGATGTAGTTGAACTTTAGTACCGCTTATCACCCACAAATAGACGGGCATATAGAAAGGGTAAACTAGATTGTTGAGGACATGCTTAGGATGTATGTCATGAACAACCCCATCAAGTGGGAAGACTACCTACATCTTGTATATTTTTCATATAACAAAAGTTACTATAATTCCACCAAGATGAGTCCCTTTGAGGTACTGTATGGACAGAAGTGTAGAACATCAATTACTTGGGATTTCCCAGTGGATCAAATCATGCTACAGCTTGATTTATTAAAGGAACTATAATAGTTGGTTACCAAGGTATAGGTGAAACTTAAAGAAGCACAAGACCGACAAAAACGTTACGTGAATAAGAAAAGAAAAGATAAAGATTATAAAATAGGAGACCATGTCTACTTGAAAGTAAAATAAAAATGGAGCTTGTTGAGCTTGGGAAGGTGTGGTAAGTTCGAACCTAGGTTTTTGTGGACCCTTTGAAATATTGGCCAAGAGAGGGACAATGGCATATGAACTAGCATTACTTGATGAGCCTCATTTATTATGATGTTACCTTGATGTTTTATTTTGATATACTGGGTCGAAGACCACATTGCATATGAACATGAATATTTGTTTGATATACTGGGTGTAAGCCAATTTCATATGATATATATATGTGTGTGTGTGTGTGTGTGTGTGTGTGTGTATGTATGTATGCATGCATGTATGTATGTATGTATGTATGTATGTATTCATGTGTTGGGTGTTGACCCTAAAGCACATGATTGATGAGATGTTTTGTGTTGAGCAATAAGCTCTAGAGCACATGAGTCTTCAGACATTTGTGTTGAGCATGAAGCTCTAGAACACATGAAAAGATAATTTGGAAGTGTTGGGAATAAGCCCTGGATCCTCCCATGTTAATGTTGAGCATAAGCTATAGAACATCGGATCCTTGTCCATTGTATCCCTAGGTGTATCTTACAAGTACATCCTACCATTAGTGTTGAGCGAAGATCTATGGAATTGCACTAAGTTTGTAAATCCTTGTTTTTAGTGTTGAGTATGGGCTCTAGGAAGCGCTACGAGTTATTGAAAAGAATTAATGATTCCCAAGTGAAAAAAACTCGAGAAAAAACATTAATCTCATCTGCCTTATTTATAAGTGATTAAATGAAATTCCAAATTTATGTATTCTCATCAAGTACTGAAGAACTACCATGTTACACAAGGGAATCCAACATGCAAGGATGCTTAGAGTTTCCTAGCCTAGTAGACCTAACCATCTACCTAATGAACCTAATGAAGAAAATTCCATAAGTTTAGGGATCACAACATGTGATTCCCTAAGATAAATGTTACCAAATAATATATTATTATATATCTTATACAAAGTATGTATAAAGAGTACAGATAGTAATAAAATTAATAATGTAAGAAAGAAGGAAAAAGTTCCGTCTATTATTATTATTACTAAGATAAAAATTAAATAGTATAATACCTATCAAAGTCCAATTAGGAACTAGTTGAAAGTTCCTAAGTTAAAATATTAAAAGTAATAAATTAAATAAAAAGGGTTAAATCAAGAAATGAAGTGATTCTTGATTTAACTACCCCTTCAACTGAAAAGTATGTCTATAATGTCTCAAGCCAAAGAGAGGCTTGGGGATATCATCTATCTTTTTGAAGTCATTATTTTCCTGATTATTCTCAAGAGAGTTCTTGGAGAACATTTTCCTAAGAGGAAAAAAAAGGAGAACTGATTTAGACCTGATATTACCAATTAGGAAAGCCTAACCTTAGGATCTCTAAGCTACGTTCATGTTGGAACCATCTCAAGGGGATCTAGATTAAAACTAGGAACATATCTGGGTCATGGTTGGGGGGAACGTGGTAGTTTCCAAGTGATTCGGTTATCTATACAAAGGCCAGATCTATCTGTGAATTGTTAATCTTGGGTAATTGAGTGTTACGGTTTTAGCCATTAGAGGAGCTTCACTTTTTAGGTATGAGGTTTTGGACTGCCTATTTCATTTCCTAGAATAAGTGTTGGCTAGAGTACGCAAGTGTTTATATTATATGTTCTAACCGTACGTGCCTTTTCTTTTCCTTGTCAAATTATTTTAGGGTTTACATTTTAGATTATAAACCCAAGGATGTAATTTATTTCTTGTGCTAGAATTATCAAAGGTTTTCTACTTTCAGTTTTACCTCTATAATTTAATTCATGTTCAAAGATTTATCAAGGGTTTTGTTCTTTCCATTTTACTTCTGTATTCTCTTCTATAGCTTAAACTTTGTTCTTTTAAATAGTAGGTTTTATTTCTAAAAAAAATGCATATATATTTTATTTGTTTAAGAACCCTATTGGCAGATTTCATATTGCCAGCATAGCTTTGTTTAGAAGTAAAAACTAGTTTCAGGTCAATCTTTAAGAAAAGTTAATTATAGATTATAAAAAACTGATATAATAAATAGAATCTAATAAATACTTTATATATATTATATTAGGCATAAACAAAACTGTAAATACTAATTTAAAAATACTATAAATATATCTAAGAGTAACCATAAATTCTAAGAAACTAATTTAAGATAAAAACCAGATAAGACCTATCAGGGTATGTATAAATAAACCCATGCTAATAACCAAGATAAATATTATCACTTTCCATTAACCAAATCAATATCACAAATCAATTAACAGTCCAAGTATTAATACCATATAAATGGTCCACGATTTATAACATTAATACTAGCTACATCTATAAAAGCATAGGCAGTAATGTTATTATCAACATTATAAAACCATTGCATAAATAACCATTCAAACCATCTACATTATAATCTACATTATAGAAATCGCATAATGTCCAATGTAATAAAACCACAAAATATTAAATACACGGTAATCATTTAAAAACCCAAGGTAATTATACAGAGGTCATAGGATTGAATCATGTTGGAACTTAAGCCCAAATTGCATTCTTAGCTACCAAACTTCTCAACCCAAGATCAAATCCTGTAGGTTTTGATATCCTTTTTCTACCTCTTCTTAACACAGTGCAATAATCAAAAGCCACACTACACACAAAATATATATGCACACTAAAACAATAACAATCAATTCTTTACACAGAGGTCGTAAGACCCATTAAAATTTATACACGCAGTCACCTATGGCCCTCGGCCAAATACTTAACCACACAGTTAATTAAAATGCTATAAAATCCTATCTCGAAATAACCAACAACAATGTGTGCCAATGAAAGGTTTACACCCATAGTCAGACTTACATTTTATTTACTCATCATAATTATAAATAGTAAGTCGACACCCATTTACGCTATCGTAGCTACAATGGTGAGTGCCAATGCCATTCACGGCATGGCCACAAGACATAACGCTGTCACCCATTGTGCTCCTTACAACAAAAGTAAATAACAGAGGCGAATTCATACAGTACAAAAGATTAACAACCACATAAATCAAACGAAACATAAATTTATAAACAAAGTCTTTATAAAGTCAATAACAAGTTTACATAATCGTTACCTTCGGCCATTGCACCATTGCAAGCAATAGTTCTTCCCATTTCCTATAACCTAATCAAAACGCTCTTTACAAAATACATAGAGCTTGTCGAGATGCTACTAAGGCATGTTTCATTAACAGAGAACCCGCAAGTTCAGTCCCTTTACATCTAATTAAATCAGGTTTGAAGGAAAAATAAAACCCCAATTCCTGTAGCATTAGAAATGCAGAGTTCTTTTAAGTTACAGTCAAATCCCCAAACCAAATGCATCCATTGGAACCAGACTCAAGAAAACCCAACCAACAATGAGTGACAACTTAGTCATAACCATGAAGCCAAACGATGACATGTGAATACTTATTCAATAGGATTACCATAAAAGTATGTATTTTCCCATGGCCTTGTCCTCGAGCTACGAACCACACCTTTCCTCGCCACCCTTGTAACCCGGAACCATAGAACGAAATATATGATGAGAAGTATGATATGTTAAATAAGCTAAAACAAGAAACTGATACTATGAAACCAAACTATTATCATACCTATCTGCTAAGCCATCGAAATCGTTTCCTTCATCTTGAATAGGAGCAAAGAGCAAGCAACAATCCTGCGAAGTGACCAAACTAATGCTTGGGATAGGCCCTAAGTGCAGTTTCCCCTCTTCCCAAGGTGCACTGATAGCACCACCCTGGCCACCATTAATGCACACCAGACCCATAATAGTATAGTCTATGGACTATATTGCAAACTTTCCACCCACATCAACTTAAGGATTAACTATTACATGCATCGAATACTTTAGGCCTTAAGTCCTAAGAACATGTGCATCGAATACTTTAGGATTTAAGACCTAAGACCATTCCATATAAAATATGCCATGGAATATTTTTTTCAAAGACAAAGTTTTTACAAAAGTATTACAACTTTAAAATAAACATATAATAAAAATATGTTAGGACATGAACATGTCTTAAAACATTTACAGCATAGTAAATAAGTGGCACATAAATAATGAATATGTCTCATGTAGATAATAAGTGTTGTAGGAACTTGTCACTATAATAAATCCGTAACAATCACAGTTGTAAGAAGTATATTGTCGATATGATAGATCTACAAAGTTGTACACTACAAACTCAAATGATCGTCTCGTCCGTTTAGCTTGGTATAAACAATTTTCCAACACTAAGTGAACCTGCACATAAAAAGGAAGAGGAGCATTAGTTCAAACAGAACTAAGTAAGCTTGTTAAGGCAAGTAGAAACTATTACCTCTCAGGCAGTTACATGGGAAACTATTCCCTCCACTTCACCCTTTTATCCATTAACAAAGTTAAGTCAGAATCATATATACGACAACGAAAACATGTGATAATCAATGAAGTACATAAACAACAATGTGTAACAATAATAATAGCATATTAATCAAAATTATGACATCATAATTTAAGATAGTAATAATCACACCTGAAAGTGAGGAAGCAAGACATAAGAACAAATTACGACAAAACAACTGTATAAATAGAGTACGACACATTCTACAAGTCCAATAATCTCCAACATAGGTAGTTTTGACTATCCTATTATTATTTTTAATGTTTAATTTTTAGGGACATTACAAGTGTTATTATAGCCTAGTTTCAACACTAAGAGACCTAATGGGTGTACCAGACATTAATTGCAAGGAAAATGATGTATGTTTTAAATTTTGTTAACTTACAAAAACAATTCTTGTTAATAAAAAAAATTACAATTTCAGGAATTTTTACATGATAGTTTAGATCATGAACACTGAAGAAGATAACAGCGGGTAAGGGAAATTGAATCCCCCTAGCCAGGAAGTAGAACTAGTGGTGGAACTGAATTCTGACATTATGAAAACCATACAAAGTCTTTAAGTAGACTTGCAAAGTTTTAGAGATGACAATCTAAATGAAAGAAAGGAACATCAAGCAATCAATGAAGCATTGTTGCAAAATATGGCAGGAGGAAGCCTGCAGGGGAAACCCACTCCTTCCCCAAACAAGTTCATGAAGGGACCTTATCATAAATAGGCCAGCAACCCAAGAGAAGAAGATGAACAAACCATTGGACCTCCACAAGGAAAATATTACAATCCTTCAAGTGAGGACTCTCTTTCTCCATGTAGAAAGAAATAAAGAAGTGAAGACAATATCTAGGGGGAGTTTAGAAAAATAAGAGCCCCAACCTATGAAGGAGAGGTGAAATCAGGCGAGAAAGATGAAGAATGGTTGTTAGGTATGAGAAAACATTTTTGAGTTCATAACTACTTTAGAGAAATGAAGGCTTGATTGGCCATCTATAATTTAAATGGAAAAGCAATGAGATGGTGGACAGACTTGAAGCATACCAAGAAAGATGAGTTAAGAGAAATACGCTAGAGTAATTTTAGCAAGATCTTCCAAGAAAAATATATGTCGAAAATATTCTTCGACAGAAAGGTGAAAGAGTTTCATGAGTTACGTACGGGATCCATAACTATGGATGCTTTTATTAACAGATTTCTAGACCTATTACATTATGTACCATACATCAAAGATGAAAAGGTAAAAATCCAGCAGTTTTTAGGATGTCTTCCTCCCAACTTTAGGGAAAGGATTGAGTTCGACATTCCTAAAATCTTGGACACCACATTGCACAAAGCTAGGCTCTGCTATGACAATGGAAAGCTAACGCAAGAGAACATGAACAGAAACAGAGAAAAGTATAAGAACTTCTCTGACAACCTCAAGTCAGGTTTTAACCCACCCCCATAAAGGAAACATAACAACAATTTTCCAACAAACAAGAAATTCAACAAATCATGTACAAAATCATATGTACCAGCTCCAAATGCTAACAATCCAGTAGCATCTAGGGGATCCAATGCTACATCACTATAGATCAAATGATGGAAATGTAGGGGGGCTCATTATGCCTAAGATTGTAAGAAAAATACCAATGGTCTCTTGCACAAATTACCAAAAGAACCAATGGTAGAGGGCATAGCTGGAAGACCACAGATTAATGCAACCTTGGATGGCTGACATGCAAACCATCAGGCTAGCATGGTTGAGATAGAAGGTACGATCTTGAACACCTCTATTTCAATACTGATTGACCCCGATGCTTTCCATAGAAATGTATCACCTAAAATTGTTAATGTATTTAAACTAGGAAAAGAAAAAAATGATAAACCTTGGTTGGTACAATTAGCCACAGGTATGAAATAGAAGGTTTTGGAATTAGTTAAAAACTATGAGGTAAACCTAAATGGTTATCCTATGAAAGTAAACCTGAACATC
>LPNX010822875.1:921890-956344 GCA_001517045.1 Pseudotsuga menziesii
CTGAAATGAGACCTAGAATATTCCATATAATTGACAGCAGGGTCAGCTCCGGCTTCAAAATCCCCTTACCGTATGAGTGCACCAAAGATGGTGGAACTCAAACTGCAGTTGCAGGAGTTGATAGAGAAAGGATATATCTGACTAAGTGTTTCCCCTTGGTGAGAACCAGTACTTTTCATAAAGAAGAAAGATGGTATGATGTGGATGTGCATTGATTATCGTCAGCTTAACAAGATGAATATCAAGAACCATTACCCACTTCCTAGGATCAACGACTTATTCGATCAAGTAGTAGGATCCAAGATCTTTTCAAAGATTGATCGGTGATACGGGTACCATCAGGTATGGATTCACAACAAGGATATTCCTAAAACCTCATTTTGTACAAGGGATGAGCACTATGAGTTTGCATTAATGTCATTTGGATTTACCAATGCACCCATAAAATTTATGTGTATGATGAATAGTATATTTAGTAAATATATGGATAAATTTGATTTGTTCTTTACAGATGACATCATATTTTAGTCTAAGAGTAAAGACAAACACGAGGAACACCTTTTCATATACCATGGCTGTTACAAGAACACCAGGTGTACATCAAGTTTAGTAAATTTGATTTTTACAAACCATAGATACAATAGTTGGGTCACATTATCTCCGAGACAGGAATAGATGTGGACCCGAAAATGATTAGAACCATAGAAGACTGACCTACCCCTACTAGTGTCACCAACATTAGGTCATTTTTGGGATTAGTCAGATATTATTAGAAGTTCATTGAGAACTTCTCAAGAATAGCTTGTCCCATGACCACCTTGTAGAAGAAGGAAAATAAGTTCTTATGGAATACCAAGTACGAGGAAATTTTTCAAAATCTTAAGCAACTTTTGATGACTGCACCGATACTACAGATTGCAGATCCCGATGGGGATTTTGTTGTTTGCATGGATGCAAGTAAGGAAGGACTCAGATGAGTCCCCTTGCAAAATGATTATGCGATCTGTTATGAATCATGAAAGTTAAAAGAACATGAGAAGAATTACCCCATGCATGATCTTGAGTTAGCTGCCATCATTCACGCATTGAAGATGTGGAGGCACTACCTCATGGGAAGAAAATTCCTTCTGGATACAAACAATATGAGTCTCAAGTATTTATTCGAGCAACCATATCTGAATGATAGGAAATCTAGATGCATGTCTTTCTTTAGCGAGTGCCATTTCGAGCTAAAGCATATTAAGGGAAAAGAGAACAATATTGTTGATGCTTTGACTCAATGAACTCATATGATATATGAGGTCACTTTAAGTCAAACCAATTCAGATTTGCACAAGAGGATTAGAATTACCAACAGAGTTGACCATTTCTATGTAGAAATCCTCAAGAAAGTCCAAGAGGATAGGTTGTTTCAACAACAAAAAGAGTACAAGGTAGATGAGTCATAACTACTATGGTCCAAAGAGAGATTGTACATTCCATAAGGAGGGGACATTCCGTCTAGAATCCTCATGAAATTTCATCGAAAACACTACTTGGGGCATCTGGGATATCAAAAGATGATATCTGTCAATAAGAGAAAATTTTTGTGGCCTAAGTTAAAGGCTGACACTGCCTTTTTTATCGTGAAATGTCAAGAAATGTCAGCTGGTCAAAGCTAAGCATCAAAATCCTTTGGGATTGCTGCAGCCACTACCCATTCCATAATTGAAGTGGGAGGTTAGTAGTATGTATTTTATCATTGGTCTACTGAAAAGTAAGAAACAAAATGATTCTATATTTGTAGTAATTGGCAAATTTTAAAAAGAAGAACACTTCATTCCAGTGAAGTTGACGTATAAGGCAATACA
The DNA here is from genome assembly GCA_001517045.1 of Pseudotsuga menziesii. Taxonomy (NCBI): domain Eukaryota; kingdom Viridiplantae; phylum Streptophyta; class Pinopsida; order Pinales; family Pinaceae; genus Pseudotsuga; species Pseudotsuga menziesii. Next base: position 923,741 of record LPNX010822875.1, read on the forward strand.
CATTGGCAATATCTTCTTAAAGGAGATATTTAGATTGCATGGGCTACCCAAGGAAATTTTCTCAGATCGAGATATAAATTTTATTGAAAAATTTTGGAGATCTTTATTCTATGAATTAGAGACACAGTTGAACTTTAGTACTGCTTATCACCTGCATACAGAAGGGCAGACAGAAAAGGTAAGCCAGATTATTGAGGACATCCATAGGATGTATGTCATGAACAACCCCACCAAGTGGGAATATTACCTGTATCATGTAGAGTTTGCATATAACAATAGAGACCGAGATTCCACCAAGACGAGTCCCTTTGAGGTACTAATCTATGGACAAAAGTGTAGAACACCGGTTACTTGGGATAGCCTGGTGGATCAACTCCTGTTAGGGCCTGATTTGTTAAAGGACTTGGAACAATTGGTTACCAAGGTCCAGGTGAACCTTAAAGAAGCACAATACAACTAGAAAATATATGTAGATAAGAAAAGAAAATATAAAGACTATTTCTACTTGAAAGTAAAAGAAAAACAAAGCTCGTTGAGCTTGGGTAGGTGTGGTAAGCTAGCACCTAGATTTTGTGGACCCTTTGAAAGTGCAATGGAATCACTTCGAAGCCGATGAGACTACTTGAGAGAATGAAGCCACCATGAGAAAGTCTTACCCTGCCTTGTTTCATGATGTCATTCCAATTCCCTAGAACACCAGGGACGGTGTTGTTCTAAGCGGGGAGGGATGTAATATCCTGAATTTTGGACCTAACACTTATATGAATGATCCTATTGATTATGATGTTATCTTGATGTTTTATATACTGGGTCGAAGACCCCATTGCATATGAACATGATGGTTTTTTTTATATATTGAGCGTAAGCCAATTGTTGATGATATATATATATAAATGCTTGTTTATTTTGGGCGTGGAACCTGAAGCACATGATTGATGAGATTTTTGTGTGTTGAGTGAGGAGCTCTAGAGCATGTGAGTGATTGATGTTTGTGTTAAGCAAGAAGATCTAGAGCACATGAGTATTATATTTGTGTTGAGCATGAATCTCTAGAACACATGAAAAGATAATTTGGAAGTGTTGGGAATAAGCCTTAAAGCCTTCCATGTTGATGTTGAGCATAAGCTCTGGAACATCGGATCCTTGGACATTGTATCCCTAGGTGTATTGTACAAGTACATCCTAGCATTGATGTTGAGAGAAGAGATCTGGATTTGCACTAAGTTTGTAATACCCTATTTTTACCATTGATTGTGGGCTCTAGTAAGCACTAGGAGTTACTGAAAAGAATTAATGATTCTTGAGTGAAAATGACTCAAGAAAATATTAATCTCATCATAATTATAAGTGATTAAATGAAAATTTGAATTTCTGTATTCTCATCTAGTACTGAAGAAATACCATGTTTTACATGGGAATCCAACATGCAAGGATGTTTAGAGTTTCCTAGTATAGTAGACCTAACCATCTACCCGATGACCCTATTGAAGAAAGTGTCACAAGTCTAGGGATCACAACATGTGATACCCCAATACAATTGTTAGCAAATTTTATATTATTATGTATTTTATACATGCTATGTATAAATAATAAATATAGTAGTAATATTATTAATGTAAGAATTAAGGAAAATCTCCATTCATTATTATTTATTACTAAAAGATAATAAATAGTATAATATCTACAAAAGTCTAATTAGGAACTAGATAAAAGTTGCTAAGTTAAAGTATTAAAAAATTACCCAAATTGATTAAAAAGGGTTAAATGAAGAAATCAATGATTTCTTGATTTAACTACCCCTTTCACTAAAAATTATGTCTATAAAGTCTCAAGCCAAGGAAAGGCTTGGGGATGTCATCTATATTTTGGAGTCATTATTCTTCCTATTTTATTTCTCAAGTGAATTCTTGGAGAAACAATTTCCTGAAAAAAAAGAAGGAGAATTGGTCCAGACCTAATAGACGAGTTAGAGAGACCTTACCTTAGGAGCTCTAAGCTACTTGCATGTTGGAACCAGCTCAGGGGGATCCGGATTGAAACTAGGAACGGTTCTGGGTCATGGTTGGGTGGAACATGGTAGTTCCCAAGTGATTCAGTCATCTAATATAGAGGTCAGATCTTCTTATGAATTGTTAATGATGGTTATTTGAGTGTGTAGGTTTCATCCATTAAAAGAGCTTCAGTTTACAGGTATGAGACCCTATACTTCCTATTTTATTTTCTAGAATAAATGCTGGATAAATTAGGCAATTGTTTACATTATAGATTCTAACCCTATATGTTTGTTTTCTGTTTAAATCTTCTAGGGTTTACATTTTAAATTATAACAGTAGGCTCTAATTTATTTCTTATTCTAGATTTATCCATATTTTGTTCATCTAGTTCACTTCTGTAAATTTAATTCATGTATAAATATTTATCAAGGGTTTTGCACCTTAGTTCTATTCTGTATTATATTTATTGTTTAGAAATGTGCTTCCTACAAACTAGGTTTTAATTCATATCTATTACATAGATGCTTCTTTGGCCTACATACACTACTTACAGATCTTATTTGTCAACAGAGACATGTTAACTAAAAACTAGTTCAGATCTAAAGCTTCATTTAAAACCTAGATTAGCATTATCTAATTATAATAAACAATAAACTAATAGTATACCATTGGTATATATATATAAATTGAAATATAAATAAAATCTACCAACACATTAATTACGGCTAAGTACAATTATGAATATCCCATACTAAATCTATGATAAGAATTAGCGAAGACCTTTCAAGGTATGTACAAATAACCTCCTACTAATAACCAAATATTTTCTATTAAGTAAGTATTAACTTAAAACTAATTAGCACACCAAGTAAATCGAGACCCTAAATGGTCCACTATTTATAAATAATTATAGTAGTACTTTTACAAAGCATAACCAGTAATACCATTGTCAATGTTATAAACCTTGGCATAAAGATGTAAATTGAATCCATCTAAAAAATTATAATTATGCATAATAAGAATCGCACTCATAAATCCACGAGATGTAGAACAGTTGGTGGCGGGCTATGGTTAAGACGCCCCCTAAGCTGAAAGGTCATTGATTCTAATCTTGTCGGATACCAAAAAATCCAACCATGTTAAGGGTTGGTGCGGTTCAGGTTGGGTGCGATCCTTGGGTGATTTTGGCAGCTTAGATTCCCTTGGTTCATGGTTACTTAGCCAATGGAAACCCTGCTAGTCAGGGGGGTTCCACCACTTTGCCAAAAAAAAAAATGTCACCCATAAGTTACAAGGCCCAAATAAAAACTATATTATTCTTTTATACATAGAAATCATATAATAACTAAGAAATTGCAACAAGGCCACAGGAACGAATCCTGTAGATACCCATTGCCTTTACGCATACATAAAACATGGTGCTCATTATATGAAAAACCATAATAACTTTTATTCAGAGTAATCCATTTATAAACCTCATCATAAGCAACCACCCATGATTGAATCCTATGGGGTCTTTTTATATTACATAGAGCCACGCTATACATAGCTTGTATGCGGGTTGTATTTCAAAAATAATCTTTTAAAACAGAGGTCGTAAGACCATTATAAATCTTAAGTTGTAAATCCATGGCCACTTCCCATAAATAATCATACAGTAATTTAAATAACGATTCTATTCCCTATCAACGAATCCTCCTACAAAAACGATTTCAACATAGGTTTTAAACCCATGGCCTTCTTTAGCACTCTAATTTACACATATAAAATAAACCGTAAAAACTTCTACTCTATCGTAGCCACGATGGTGAGTATCGACGCCATGTAAGGCGTGGCACCAAATCCATCTCGCTGACAGGATAGCCATCCTTTTAACCATTACAACCTGATATTGTTAATGCCATGAAAAACACAAGCAGAATAACCATTAAAATAAACATAGGTTAAATACATTTATAAATAGTTTTATAAATCCATATCCAAGTTACAAAGTTGTTCCTCTGGCCATTGCACATTGCAAGAAATGGTGCTCCCTCTATTTACATAATGTAAATCAAAACCACAAATTTACAAATTACACACAGATCATGCCAAAGGTGCCAGTGTTTCTTTTCACGACTAAAGTCACTACTTAAAATACAGTCCTCTACATTTATAAACTCAGGCCCAAAGGACATCGAAAACCCCATAGTAAACCCCAGGTATATCACTGCACAAAATCAAATTTATTTTAGACTCAAGCAAACCCCAACCACGAAAAAATCAAACTCAGTATCAACAATAAAGTCAAGAGGTGAAAAGTGAAAAATTGTTAACAGGATTACCATAAGGTATGGCTTTGCCCAAGGTCGTTTCCAAAGCTACGAACCATGCCTCTCTTCCCCATCCCTTTAACTTACAAACATAACAAGATAACAAAAATAAGAAGTATGAAATCGTGGAGTAAGCTACCAAAAAACAACGAATGTCGTAAAAACCACAACGTTTCAATACTTGTCATCCAAATGAAAATCACATTCTCCATACTGCGCATGAGCAGAGGGTAAACAATTAGAGTGTAAATGAACAAACCCCATCATGGAGCTAAACCCTAAGTTCGGCTGCCACACACTCCAATGCGCATTACTGGTGCCATCCTATTTCCCATTATCAAACTCCAAACCCACTCCTCTATATTTCTTAAGAATTGCATTTTTTAATGCCACCATTTCCATGCAAAGGTTTAAACTCCTTTAAACTATGTTATATATTTTGCCACCCCAAGTTAATACAAGGTCAACATTAACACATGCATCGCATACCTTAGGTTTTAAGCCTTAGAACCATATGAGTCAAACTCTTTAGGCTCTAAGCCTAAGAGCATGGCATATGCAATATGCCATGATATGTTGTATAAACATAAACCAAGTTTCATTTTTAACAAACAATAGTTGAGCCTGTATAGCATAAAATAAAAGTATAGGTTAATTACGTTTCATAAAATAAACATGTAAAACAAATTCTAGGGTATTCACAATTGATAACATTTACACCGAGAATAATAAGTGCCATTAAAATACCAAGTTTGCGTCATACAATGCTAGGTGTGGTAACACCCTTGTCAATATTACTAGCTTGTAAATAACGAAAATAACAATTGGTAGGTTTCACTAGCTATGAGTGTAAGTACGAGTGATCAAGCATTCAGATTTACGTAACAAGCTTACCGTCGCTTAGTACACCTCCACATAAACAAGTTAAGAGTGATTTAGTTCAATAGAACTAAGTAAGCCCTCTAGAAAAGTAGAAAATTTACCTCTCAGGCAGTGCATGAGAGAACTAGCCCACCACTCCACCCACTTTGGTTCCAAGAGAAAATTTAAGTTAGAACAATGTAGATAATAGTAAACACGTGCTGAAATTAATGACATACGCAATCAATGTAACTACACATACATAACAATGTATAACCATAATAATAAGCATAATGACCAACCTTACAACATCAAAGGTAAAGACAATAATAAATATAACTGAAAGTAAAGAACGAGAATGTAAGAACAACTTACGACAACCAACAGTACAATTAGAGTACGATACATTCCGCAAGACCAATAATGTCTAGAATAGGTAGTTTTGACTAGCCTAATAATTTATTTATTTTATTTTCAATTTTTGGGGACATTACATCAATTATCAACCCTATTTGATGGCATCAAATGACTCTGAGAAAAGTGCAGTTTATGGTTCTAACTTATAGACTTATATTTTGTGTATTGAATATTTTAATTTTTTGTGTTTTATCATTAGTGTTTACAGTTGTACAATGTTTATAGTTGTCAATTTTTCTCTTGCACTTTCCTTTTTGTGTGATTGTTCTCAGTGTTGTTCACTTGTACACATATCATGTTTGAAGAAGGATTTGTGCTCTACATTAATTTTGTATTAACATTTACCTTAGTAATTAACATACATGTTTCTAATTAGTAATTACCTTATATGTTTTCCCTAAATAAAGTACAACCTCCCTGTATATGCGAGCTTCAACTAAAAAATATACCAAGAACTATGTAATTCCTTCTTTACATAAGCGATAAACTATCTAAGTGTTTATACAACATGTGTAATCATGTTTTTCTGTATCTTGTTCTTGTAAAATGGAAGTATTATAGGTCATCAAGCTGTAAATTAATATTATATATTTTTCCTTTGTTTGTGCCATAATTTTATTTTCTCTTTGTTTCTTACACCATTTCATTATATCATCTCAAGTACAGGAAACACTAAACAATGAGCACATTCTGACACCTGCACAATCAAGTGAAAAGGTACTTATCATTAAGCTATGTTAACATAATTTTTTTTTGGCGAAAGGTAAAGTAGACTCTAGAGACCTCTATTACATTTAATTGTATACAATATAATTTCTATTGATTAATTTACATAAGAGAAAACGTTTAGTCATTTTCTCAAATTTTGTAGCTTTACCACAATAATATATGCTTTCCTTCAGCTCGTGAAGGCACCGACCAATCACAACCAATGTATTTGATGCTTATCGATGGTCAACTTTTCATGGTTCATAAATACCTTGCTTTGGGTCTCAGTCAGAGGTGACTTTTCTTATTTCAGATTGTTTTACATGTCCTTCAATTTGGTTATTTAACACAATTTGGTATTCTTCACAATTTCTAAATATACGTTTCTAGATTGGAGTGCAAATTAATGATAAATGTGAAATATTTTGTCTTTTTAGAGATGTCATATGTGTTACAAATGCATATCTTCATGTCCCTTCATGATTCATGTATAATTGTAAATAGGGAAATATGGAGGACACATCGATTCAGTTATCACCTTTTTCAAACCCATTAAATAGATGTGAGATGAACTTGCACTAGGAGTAATAGGGTTCCTCATACCATCCTAATTGCCAATACACACGTTTTGATGTAATTGTAGAAAAGGAATCCAAGACAGAATTAAGTCTGCAAGGAACATCGATGGATTATGGCACCCAATAGGTTGGCATGGGGTTTGATGGTCTCCCTCAATAGTGGCCTTCAAGTTAGAATCACGTAGTAGGGTCACTTTTTGACAAGAAATTATATTCATGGGTAAGCACCTTTTATTTGTCAAGTATCCTATTCTGATAAAGCCACCTACAATTGACAGGACATTATATTTTTCAGTGCCATGTGTGTATCTCCTTAGTTTTGAAGATCATGTTTTGATTTCTTATGATATTTGGCTAGCTATGGTTATGTTTTTATAGCATAAGATGTTGAATGACGGTTATAAATTCAATTATAAAGAAACTATAGTTGATGCTTCTTCAACAATTCTACCCTTAAGTCTTAATATTGTGATTTGTTATAAAAAATACTCAGAAAGGAATAGTCCATGATGGACAACCTTCTCTTTGGTAAATTCCAAAGAAACAGGATGATGGCCTCTTTTAACATTATGTAGAAATTATAGAAGTTGTAAACAATGTCTAATGACCATTGTAGATATGTTCACATACTTATGGTCTATTTCACAATTAGTTATTTTAAATTAACATGTATGCATAAAATAATGTATTCTCCATACTAGATTCTTGGATTCTAAATATGTTCAGGAACATTTGTTTTTCTTGTAGTAACAGTCTATGCCAATGTTTGGATCAACTTCAGGTTTAACAAGTCATCGAATCATCTCGTTTGAACAATCGGAGCGACCATTGGGCACACAAATGCATGCAACATATGAATACCATGCAGGAGCTTCATGCATAGCTTCTTTAATGTGAGAAAATAACATTGGAAAATACGCAGGTGCAAGATTATCCTGTTTTATACAATTTGTCTAGAACATACTCTAGCATCTGAATGCCTCATTCAGATTTTGATAATCAGCAGAAAGGGATCATCGAAAAATATGTTTCATAAGATTTCATTTATTTGGATATGATCAAGTGAAATGAATGTGATTAATTTTGATGATTTGGCTTATTAGAATAAGTATGGAATTTCAGTTTCAATTTAAAAATGTAAATTAGAGGTGAGAGGACTTTTGAGATATTTAAATAGTATTTCTAAGGGAATAGTGTAGATAGATGGATAGAACAAGCCTAGAAGCACAATTCATTGTTTAATTTATGTTTTGAAGTGCTAAACCTACTATACTAGTGGCATGCCAGAGTATTTTCTTGCTGAAACCCACCTCAAACAAAAACCCGTCAGAAACCCCATTCTAGAATGCATTTTTTGAATCTAGGTAATTAATGTGTTGTGAGAGAAACCCACTTCATTTTATGTCAAACCTATCCATTTCATGAAGAATACCCTCCTATAATGCATGAGTTTCATCAAAAATATTTAAAAAAATTCATAAAATCAAACACTGATGAAAACCATAAACCTAAACCTTTTTCATCAAATACCAGTGCCCATTGCGGTCATTTCCTCTCATAGAATCTGGAGTTTGCATGAAGTTGTTGCTCAAGAGTTAAGAATCTGCTACCAAGTTGAAGATATCTGTGTTTGGGTTCAGAAAGTCTTTAAAACTTGGCAGGGATTTGTAGTATCCTTGCGTTGAATATGGTACATTTGTGCTTGAGGAGATTAGATTGTTTAATGTGAAGTTAAATGTGGTGGATGTATTCTTGGTGTTTCTTTTGATTAGATCTAACTCTAGGGATGCCAAGAGAGATGGTAACAATCATGGGTTTCAAAAAAAATTGGAGTATTTTGATGATGGATAACAGTGTGAAAATGTGGATAGATATAAGAAGAGGCAAGGAAATTGTTCAGAAGTATGTAAAGAAGATCAAGTTTCTATATGTTATGATTTAATAGAGGTGTCATGAAAACAATAGGTTCACATATCTGGAGAAACTCAGTTAGAAATGAACGAGGGAAGATAGTTGGGTTCCAAAAGAAGTGAGAACCAGATCTTATTATGATAGGTTGTTATCTTATCTGGGTTATAAATAGCATTATGTCGATACGTTGTTATCATTATACCTCTCGTATATATGACATATCAACGTTGGATATTCTATGACCAACACTTATTAGAAGGAAATATTTTCAACTATATATTCATCTATAGCATTAGAGATTCGAAGAATATATGTACAAAAAAAAGAGAAATACTGACGACATTTTTTGTTGGTCTTATGGCATGATCGTCGGATATCGTAAGATATCCTGGTTGTCACCAAAACAGCCGTTTCAAGGATGTGTTGCACGAGGTGAACGAATTAAGTGGTGCACGCACCATGCAGACACATGAGACATCACAACGCAAACTATACAGGAGATCATGAACCTCGTGGCGGATGAAGGAAGGAGGATTTGGGAGAATGGAAATTCGAGAGAAATAGAAGCAAACTATGTCATATTAGACTCCCCAACCCAGGAACCTATTGTGAGTTTTGGTTTTGTAATAAAGGAGGTACAAACAATAATAACCATGGAGTCTTATGCCCCCCATGCGATACTTATGGAACGTGATTCAAGCATGCTCAGATCATGTGGGATGACGTTAATCTGGCCATGGGTGAGATTTGAGGTGGACCAGGATGAATATTTAGAGTATGCCAACATGATTTTTTTCATCATGAAGAAGAGTGACTTGGTCAATGAGACATATCATTCCTGTAGTATATACAGGCACCAACTTATCTTTGGATTCATTCATCTCAAAAAAGAAATTTAGAGCTGTGAGAGCCTCAAGGATAATTTCCCCCTTTGCAAATAGGCTGATAACATGGGCTCCACTGACGAGAGTGAACCTTGCTTCCCACAACATGACATGGAAGCACTGGGATGCAAAATGAGGATAGTTAAATATTATGTGGATATTAAGAAGTGCTAGCTTCCTCGACTTAGAGGAGAAGTGAGGGAACATTTTCAACAAGTTGTAGAGGACCTCCATGAAGTGAGATCAATTTAGAGGGGGGAAAACGGTGCTGAGAAATCCCAAAATCAGGAGCAACCCCACATCATCCAGGAGCTTGTGGATGTACTGAATCATGTCGAGATTCATGTAGGAACTATGGCCTTTGAAGCTCGAGTGCGGAATGAAGTATCAATCAGAACATTGTTGATGGAAACTAGGGTTCTAGGACCTCTCTAGAGAAATAAACATGTTGTTATGTTTTGTTGTCTACTAATGGGACAATATCTATGTATATTTAGGAATATATCCGTTAGTAACTTAGATTCTCCTTTTGTTTACTACTGTGAATTCCATGACGAATACAATGTTAGTAAGTACATAAGTTACATAAGTGATGTTGAACTTTGTATTTCAAGACTAATTCAAATGGTGCTAATATTTTGGTAAATAAAATGCTTCTGAGTACATTAATAAGAATGGATTCCAAACTAATATGAGATATCTGAATATATTGTGAACTTATACTTCTTGAGATAGATCTGAATTTTGATCATAGTGTTCCTTGTCACCATTTGGTATCTATTGTTGCAAGTCTTCATTTAATTCATTCTTGGAACACCTAAGAAACATTTGTTTGGTAAATCATTTGATAAATTAAATATGAGTATGATGACTTACTACAGCCGTCAATATATTTCATTGTGCATGCATCTAAGATAGAACTGATATAAATTGTCTCTTTGTTACCTTTTAAATATGTCTTCATTACTCCACTCTTGGAAATTCTTGTAAGGAATATTGGTTGACTTTTTCAGTTGCAACCTAAGTATTTTGATTTTAGAAGTATATCACCTTGAAAAACATATCCTCTAGCTAAATATTGTGCAATGCTTTATGTAAAAAAAATTATCCTTTAGTAAGTTATGAATGTTATTGGAAGTTTATCTTTGGTGCCTAGTCATATAGAGCACAAGTGTGATGATAATCTAAAGTTGGCTTATGAGTTTGGAAGTAATACATGAGTAATTTTTTTATTATCTAAGTTCAATAAATATATGGTTGAATTATTAATTAGAAGAATCTTTGTTTATCATTACGTACTAGCTCATGATTTTTGTTAGTATTAAAATGAATGTCTTTGGTTTGGTAAAATGTTATTTACATTGAGGTAATGGTTGAGAATATAGTTGCTTTGGACTAAATTGAGCTTATATTATGTTGGGTATATGTTATATTCTTTGCATGTGCGTATGCAGGGGAAGTATGCATGTTAGCACCATAGCTTGATGATCCCAAAGGCACCTTCAATGGAAACAGGCCATAGGCCCTGTTTCCGATGCGAGCACAACGAGCGAAATTTTTTGGCTATTTATACATTTTATGGCTATTTATAGCTGTTTGTGGCTATTTTTAGAATTTGTCTAAAAATATGTAACTTAATCTCGGTTAAGGGATTGGAGTCTTTTTTAATCTGGGTTAACGAATTTGGGTATTTGGATGTTGCGGAATACCTATATTTTGTATTGTGAGAATTTTATAATGAAATCAAGAGAAAATAGGAGGTGTGGCTCCAAGGTTTTCTGGTTTTCCCGGTTAAGGGTTTCCACTATAAATCTTTGTGTTTATGTGTCAATGATGTGTTGTGATCTCTATTTTGCTTAAAATAATATGTATGCTTTGCTTCTCTTCACAGGTTTAAAAATTACATGTGGTATCAAAGCTCGATTTTGGCATTAGGGGGATGCCTTTGCTACTAAGGGTTCGACATGGTTGATAGATCCTGGGTCTATGATAAACTTGGGTTTAGTGGGAGCTTTACAAAGTTTATTTGTGTATTTAAAGAGAATGGTGAGCACTTCAAGAATCGAGATTGAGAAATTTAACGACCATAATTTTGAGCTATGGAAGCTCAAAATGGAGGATCTTCTAGTAGATCAGGAACAATGGATTGCTATGGATCCAGGTACGAAACCTACTGTAACTTCACAAGAAGATTGGGATAAATTAGAAAGAAGGGAAAGGAGTACAATACGATTGTGCTTATCAGACTCTGTGTTGTTGAACGTTCTGGTGAAGATAGTGCAGTAAAGCTATGGGAAAAACGAGGGAGTTTGTATCAATCAAAATCCCTTGTGAACAAGTTGTTTCTGTAAAAGAAGTTGTTTTACCTCAGAATGGACAAGAATGACACTGTAACAGAGCATTTGGATATCTACAATACTCTCATAAGTCAGATAACCTATGTTGGTATTAAAATGGTTGAAGAAGATAAATGTATTACATTACAGTGTTCTTTTTCAGATTCCTGGGACAACCTAATTGTTGCAATAGGTAGTTCTAGACAGGCGACCTTAAAATTTGATGAAATTGTATCATCCCTACTATTAGAAGAGATGAGGAGGAAAACCATCGATAATCATAACATGGATGCCTTCTCTGTGAGAGGTCTCCCCCAGGAGAAAAACAAAAATAAAGGATCTAGGGGGAGATCTAAATCTAAGGGTAGATCTAAATCCCTGGGAAAATGAATAAGGAATTGATGGAAATGTGGTAAATATGGGCACTATGAAAAGGATTGCAGATCTAAGAATTTTGAGAAAGCAAAGGGATATGAGGATACCCCTTCCATAGAGGCGAAGAAATCCTTAGAAGAAGGAGGGGATGTGTACCTAGCTTCCATGGGTAATCCTTCAGAACATGATAAATGGCTGATTGAATCAGGTGCGTCATGCCATATGACCCCTCATAGGGAGTGGTTATGTGAATATGAAAACTACAATGGAGGATATGTGTACTTGGGAGATGATTCACCAGCCAGTATCATTGGACATGGTAGATTCAAGCTAAAATTGAAGGATGGAAGGCTTAGAACTCTGCCTGGAGTGCTACACATTTGAAATATAGCAAGAAAGTTGATATCTGTCAGAAAGATGGATGTTGCAGGTGTAAAGACTGTCTGTGGAGATGGTGGTTGAAAAATGGTTGGGGGATCAATGGTATTGACGAGGGTAGTTCGGTATGGAACTCTATACAAACTATTGGGAAAAGCCATAATTGATTAATGTAACAATTCTGTTGTGCTAGAGGAAGTAGGTAAAGATGACAAAACCTTGACTACATCAGGAGGAAAGACAATGATATGGCATCAAATATTGGGGCATATTGGAGAAAAGGCAATACAAGCCTTAAAAGGTAAAGGTATGGTTGAAGGTGTGACTGATTGCACTCTGGATTTTGATTCCTATGAACATTTCAGATATGGAAAACAAGATCGAGTAAGATTTGCATCTGGTGCTACAAGAGCAAAGGGAATTCTAGAATTAATACATAGTGATGTGTTTGGACATGTTCCTGTTCCATCATTAGGAAAATATGTGTATTATGTTTCATTTATATATGATTTATGAAGGAACATATGGATTTATTTCCTTCGAAAGAAATATGAAGTATTTTCCAAGTTTAAAGAATTTAAGGCTCTTGTAGAAAATCAGTTAGAAAAGAAAATAAAGGCGCTGAGGACAGATAATGGTGGAGAGTTCTGTGGGAATGAATTTGAGGATTTTGTAAGAAGTGTGGTATAGCAAGGAAAAATACTACTCCATACACACCTCAACAGAATGGAGTTGTTGAGAGGATGAATACGACGTTGATGGAAAAGGAATGGAGCATGCTAAGCAGTGCTGGGATAGGACAAGAATTCTGGGTAGAAGTAGTGGAGACAACATGTGACTTGGTAAACCGATCACCCACATCAGCATTGCTTGATAAAACTCCACAAGAGGTATGGACTGGTAAGAAACCCTTAATTAAGCATCTGAAAGTTTTTGGTTATGATGCTTATGTACATGTTCCAAAGGAGAAACGGAACAAGTTGGATAACAAAGCTGAGAAGTGTATCTTTATTGGCTATAAAGATGGTATGAAAGGGTATAAGATTTGGAATCCTATAACTAAGAAGACTGTTTAGAGTCGAGATGTTGTGTTTCGAGAGGTCAAAGAAGTCCCCAGATAGGAAGTGAATCCAATGGAAAAGGAACCATAGAAAATAGAGTTTAAGTTAGAAGGTGAAGAATCTGACTCAATAGAAGAAGTATAATCAAAAGAACAAGAACCTCATACTCCAGTTTTGAAGAGATAATCTCGAGAAATAAGGAAACTAGAAAGGTATTCCCCTCCTGATTTTCACTCTCATTTTGCTATGTCTATTATTGATGATGATCCTAGAAATATGAAGGAAGTTGTTAATTCAGAGGATAGTGATCTCTGGAAAAAGGCCACGGATGAAGAAATGGATTCCTTGGATAAAAATGAAGCTTGGAATCTAGTCTAGTTACCAGCTGGGAGAAAATTCATTGGGAGAAAATGGTTATTTAAAAAGAAGTTGAATGCAGAAGGTAAAGTGGATAAGTATAAAGCCCGCTTGATAGAAAAGGGATATTCTCAGGTAGAGGGGATTGATTTTGGTGAAATATTTTCTCCAGTTGCAAAATTAACTTCTATTAGATTTTTCCTTTCTATTGCTATTACTTTTGATCTTGAAGTAGGGCAGATGGATGTGAAGACAACATTCTTACATGGGGATCTGGAAGAATAAATATACATGAAATAATCAGAAGGGTTCATAGTAAAGGGAAAGAATGAGTTGGTATATAAAATAAAGAAGTCCCTTTGTGGTTTAAAGCAATCTCCAAGGATTTGGTACCAAAATTTTGACACATACATACCTGGATTGGGGTTTGTGAGAAGCGAAGCTGATCACTGTGTATATTCCAAATAGGTTGGTGATAACTTAATTAACATAGTTTTGTATGTTGATGACATGTTGTTGATTGGGAACAACAAAGATGTTATAAAGGAGGTGAATTCTCAACTGTCCTCCAAGTTTTATATGAAAGATCTCAGTGCTGCAAACTTCATTCTGGGAATGGAGATAAGAAGAGATTGTGCAAACAAAATGATCAGTTTAAATCAAAGAAAATATGTTGAGATGGTACTATAGAGATTTAACATGCAAGAAAGTAATCCGGTCAAGGTTCCTATTCCTGTAGGTGTAAAGTTATATGTAGAGCAGTGTCCTAAGACACGGGAAGAAGAAGAAGACATTTCACGGGTTCCATATGCTAGTGTAGTTTGTAGTTTGATGTATGCAATGATCTATAAAAGACCTGACATTTCTCATGCAGTGGGAGTTTTGATCAGATATATGTCAAAACTAGGAAAGAAGCATTGGATAGTTGTAAACAAGGTCTTCAGATATTTGCGTGGCACCACAGATTATGCAATCTACTACCAAGGAAGAGCTGGACGAGATAGAGTAATAAATGTACATTAATTTGTTGATGTAGACTTGGCTGGAGAGCTTGATCATAGAATATCTACAAGTGGGTATGTGTTTAACCTATTTGGAGGAGCTATCAATTGGATGAGCAAGAGACAAGTTGTAGTTGCACTCTCAACTACAAAAGTTGAATACATGGTAGCCACTAATGTAAGCAAAGAAGCTGTGTGGCTACAAACATTATGTTCGGCTACTGGGTTTGTATAGAAAGGTGTAAGGTTAGATTGTGATAGTCAAAGTGCAATCTTTCTGGCAAAGAACCATCATTATTATGCTAAGACAAAGCATATTGATGTGCAATACCACTTTGTGAGAGAAATGGTTGAACACAAGAAGGTGTTGCTAGAGAGGGTTGACACCATGAACAATGTTGCAGACTCATTAACAAAGTCTATAAGTACAAAGAAGTTCTCTTGGTGTAGAGAATCTATGGGCATTGGTGCCCTGAATCTGTGACTTTATGAGTACATGACTCATGCACCTATGTAAAGGAAACAACAAGTGGGATAATGTTGGGTATATGTTATATTCTTTGCATGTGCATATGGAGGGGAGGTGCGCATGTCAGCGCTGCTGCTCGATGATCCCAAAGGCACCTTTGATGGAAACAGGGCATAGGCCCTGTTTTAGTTCAAAAAGGGACATTAGTCTATTTTCGATGCGAGTGCAATGGGCAAATTGTTTTGGCTATTTATAGATTTTATGGCTATTTATAGTTGTTTGTGTCTATTTTTAGAATTTGTCTAAATATATGTAACTTAATCCCGGTTAAGGGATTGGAGACTTCTTTAATTCGGGTTAACGGATGAGGGTATTTGGATGTTGCGAAATACCTATATTTTGTATTGTGAGTATTTCAAAATGAAGTGAAGAGAAAATAGGAGGTGTGGATCCAAGGTTTTCGGGTTTTCCCAGTTAAGGGTTTTCAGAGTAAATCTTTGTGTTTATGTGTGAATGATGTGTTGTGATATCTATTTTTCTTAATATGTATGCTTTGCTTCTCTACACAAGTTTAAAACTTACATGTGGTATCAGAGCTCCACTTTGGCATCAGGGGGACACCTTTGCTACTAAGGGTTCAACGTAGTTGATAGATCTTGGGTGTATGATAAACCTAGGTTCAATCGGAAATTTGTAGTGTTGATTTGTGGATTAAAAGAGAATGGAGGAACTTCAAGAATCGAGATCGATAAATTTAATAGCCCTAATTTTGAGCTATGGAAGCTCAAATTGGAGGATCTTCTAGTAGATCAAGAACAATGGATTGCTGTGGATCCGGGTACGAAACCCACTGTAACTTCACAAGAAGATTGGGATAAATTAGAAAGAAGTGTGAGGAGTACAATACGATTTTTCTTATCAGACTCTGTGTTGTTGAACATATTTGGTGAAGATACTACAATAAAGCTATGTGAAAAAATAGGGATTTTGTATCAATCAAAATCCCTTGTGAACAAGCTGTTTCTGCAAGAGAAGTTGTTTCACCTCAGAATAGACAAGAATGACACTAGGATAGAGCATTTGAATTTATACAATACTCTGGTAAGTTAGATAACCTCTGTTGGTATTAAAATGGATGAAGAAGATAAACGTATTACATTATTGTGTTCTTTGTCAGATTCCTGGGACAACCTAATTGTTGCAATAGGTAGTTCTAGCCAGGTGGCCTTAAAATTTGATGAAATTGTATCCTCCCTACTATCAAAAGAGATAAGGTAGAAAACCATGGATAATAATAGCATGGATTCCTTGTCTGTGAGAGGTCTCCCCCAGGAGAGAAACCAAAATAAAGGATCTAGGGGGAGATCTAAATCTAAGGATAGATCTAAAACCCTAGGAAAAGAAATAAGGAAGTGTTGGAAATGCAGTAAAGCTGGACACTTTAAAAAGTATTGTAGATCTAAGAATGTTGAGAAAGCAAAGGGATATGAGGATACCCCTTCCACATAGGCGAAGAACTCATGAGAAGAAGGAGGGGATGTGTACCTAGATTCCATGGGTAATCCTTCAGAACGTGATACATGGCTGATTGAATCAACTGTGTTATGTCATATGACCCCTCATAGGGAGTGGTTCTGTGAATATGAAAAGTACAATGGAGGAGATGAGTACTTGGGAGATGATTCACAAGCTAGTATCATTAGACTTGCTAGAGTCAAGCTAAAACTGAAGGATGGAAGGATTATAACTCTGCCTGGAGTGCTACACATTCAAAATATAGAAAGAAACTTGCTATCTGTCGGAAAGATGGATGTTACAGGTGTAAAGACTATGTGTGGAGATGGTGGTTGCAAAATGGTTCGAGGATCAATGGTATTGATGAGGGGAGTTCGGTATGGAACTTTGTACAAACTATTGGGAAAAACCGTCATTGATGAATGTAACAATTCTGTTGTGTTGGAGGAAGGAGGTAAAGATGAAAAACCATGATTGCATTAGGAGGAAAGACAATGCTATGGAATCAAATATTGTGGCATATCGGAGAAAAGGGACATTGAGAATTACAAGGTAAAGGTATGGTGGAAGGTATGACTTATTGCAATCTAGATTTTGAGTTCTGTGAACATTGCATATATGTAAATCAAGATCAAGTAAGATTTGCATCTGGTGCTACAGGAAAAAAGGGAATTCTAGAATTAATACATAGTGATGTGTTTGGACATGTTCTTGTTCCATCATTAGGAAAATATGTGTAGTATGTTTCATTTATAGATGATTTCTCAAGGAACATATGCATTTATTTCCTTCGAAACAAATCTGAAGTATTTTCCAAGTTTAAAGAATCTGAGGCTCTTGTAGAAAATAAGTCAAAAAAGAAAATAAATGTGTTGAGTACAGATAATGGTGGAGAGTTATGTGGGAATGAATTCAAGGACTTTTGTAAGAAGTGTGGTATATCAAGGAAAAAGAATACTCCATACACACCTCAATAGAATGGAGTTACTGAGAGGATGAATAGGACGTTGATGGAAAAGGCATGGAGCATGCTAAGTAGTGCTGGGATAGGACAAGAATTCTGGGCAGAAGCAGTGGAGACAGCATGTTACTTGGTAATTCGATCACCCACATCAGCACTGATTGATAAAACTCCACAAGAGGTATGGATTGGTAAGAAACCCTCTATTAAGCATCTGAAAGTTTTTGGTTGTGATGCCTATGTACATGTTCCAAAGGAGGAAAGGAGAAAGTTGCGTAAAAAAATTGAGAAGTGTATCTTTATTGGCTATAAAGATGGTATAAAACAATATAAGCTTTGGAATCCTATAACTAAGAAGACTGTTTATAGTGGATATCTTGTGTTTCGAGAGGTCAAAGAAGTCCTCAGATAGGAAGTGAATCCAATGGAAAAGGAACTAGATAAAATAGAGTTTAAGTTATAAGGTGAAGAATCTGACTCAAAAGAAGAAGTAGAATAAAAGGAAGAAGAACCTCATACTCCAATTTTGAGGAGATCATCTCAAGAAATAAGGCAACTAGAAAGGTATTCCCCTCCTATTTTTTGCTCTCATTTTGCGATGTCTATTACTAATGATGATCCTAGAAATGTGAAGGAAGTTGTTGTTAGAATAATCAACCCATATTTAGCTACCTTAGACATTAATTAATCCATTTTTATCTTAGTTGCCTAGTTTCCATATTCCACCTTATTCAAGTTGTCATCTACACATCCATAGTGGTCAAACTTGCTAATTTTGAGTCATGGAGCACTTGGGAAACCTCTTGGAATCAAATCTAATTTATTCCTATCCTCCCTAGTGCATGTATTCTTTTTCTACTTTATTGCCTGCTTTTTCAGTGTTTTAAGGCAATTGGGAAAGTTTGACTAGGTGAAATTAAATTGTTTTCTGTCCTGCACATCCTCCACTATTTTCTCATATGAAAAGAATGTATGATTTGTCCTTCCATCCACTATTATCTTTCCTAATTGATTTTTCCAATTCGTGAGCTCCTAGACAGCTTTGGAAACTGCTTTACGCACCTATGGGGGATTTGCTTAGATTTAGTAAGCCTGCTTTTGACTAGATTCAAATGGAATATTCATGCATTAAAATACCTCATGTAATTCATTATTGTGGTAGCCTATGACTTCATAGGGTTGTCTATTGTACACTTATTCAATACAGTTTAGTGTTCAGCTCCATATTCAGTCTCTTTTGTGAGTAATTTTGCATGTGCAATTGGCAATTGTTGTGAGTGTAATTGTTCTAACACTGGGTTCAATTTCCACATGGTATTAGAGCCTTTTTATATTGATTTATCTCCTTCCAATTTGTTTTGCAGTTTTGACATCATTGACTGGGAGCATTCTGCTGACTAACGGGACAATTTCTGATCTATGGATCAATCTCAGAAGATCATCTTGACTCCATTTAATTTCTTTGAATGGAAAGAAGAGATGGAGATACTATTGAGAGTGAAAGGTCTCTATAGAGTGACTATGGCAACAAAATCAGAGCCCAATGTAGCTGCAGAGAAGATAAAATGGCACAACAGGAGGGATGAGGCCTATGGTCTCTTGTGTCTGAGTATATCCAGAGACCTCCTTTTCCATCTTGATGGATTGACATCATCGAATGAAGTATGGGAGAATATTTTTGATCTTTTTGGAAAGACAGATGAGATGAGGGGACATCAAATTGAAAATGAACTGATCTCCCTGAGTCCCAATAGCTTTGAATCCCTGCAACTCTATTTTTCCAAGTTCAAAGCACTTGTTTTGCAGCTAAAACAATGTGGGATCGAAAAGGAGGATGATCAGCTGGTCTTGTCCATACTCTAAAAGCTTGGCCCTGACTATTTAGTGTTTGTTTTGACCTTCTATGCCACAAATTTGACAACTCGATCCTGGAATATGCCTAGCCTTGCAGATTTCATGGAATCTCTCACATAAGAACAAGATAAATTGGTGATGATGGGCACCATCAAACCATACAAATACCAAGCTCTGGTTGCTGGAGATTTGAGGGTGGATTCAAAAAGCAAAAAAAAATCTAAAAAGCCACCTAAGCAAAAGAGAGACAAGAACAAGTCTCCAGAGGATCCTCAAGGTTCCAAGAAGAACTACCAGAAGAAGAAGAACAAAGGAGAAATGAGCAAGTGCGCATACTGCAGTAAGGGCAATCATTGTGAGAGCTCTTGCATGAAAAATAAAATAGACATGCTGACCCAACTCCTGGAGAATAATGGCATCTCCCTTCCATACAGCTCAAAGAAGAGGGAAGGAGGATCAAGTTTAGAAGATAGAGAGAGAGTTCATGCATTGGTTGCTCACACATCAAGCTCAGCTAGTTTCATCATTGATTCTGGAGCTTCAAGACATATGGTTTCAACTAGGGAGTCATTCACCTCACTTGACATGTTGAAAGGTCCACCAATAGTACTGGGAGATGACTCTCTCACTGAAAGTTTGGGAAAAGGGAGGATTGATATTGATCATGGTAAGTTCAGCAATGTGTTGTATGTTCCAGGTCTTGCCTCTAACCTCCTATCAGTGTATCAGATGACCCACACAGGGTCTCCAAAGAAGTTCATATTCTCCCCTGATGAAGTTGAGATCACAGAGATCTCAAGTGGTAAATTCATTGCAAAAGGAGTTGCAAATCATACTTCGAAGGTATACATGTTCTCACACTTCCTACCCTACTCAAACCCCTCTGCTCTTCTGATTCATGCTAATGAGGCAAGCAATATTTGGCATGAAATATTTGGCCACCTAAATTACAAGTATCTTTCTGTTCTTAGTGAAAAAGAAATGGTCATAGGCTTACCAAAGATTAAATTTTCCAAAGGATTTTGTCAAGGTTGCATCCTAGGAAAACACCCAGAGCATAAATTTGAGAGAGCTAGTCATGAGAGAACCTCTGCAACTCTTTAGTTGATCCACAGTTATGTTGCTGGCCCATTCCCTCATATGTCAATGATTCAGGCCAAATATGCATTAACTTTCATAGATGACTTTTCCAGGTATTGATGGGTTTATTTCCTGAAACACAAGTCTGAAGTTTTTGGCCTCTTCAAACTCTTTAAGGCTTTGGTCGAAAACCAGTCTGGGAGGAAACTCAAGGTCCTCAGATCTGAAAATGGTGGTGAGTATGTCAAGTTTGAGTTTATTCAATATTGTGCAGATGCAGGTATTCAAATGCAGCATTCTATCCCTTACACACCACAACAGAATGGTGTTGCTGAGAGGAAGAACTGATCACTGAAAGAGATGGCAACATGCATGATGGAGGCTAAGACTTTGCCACCAAAGTAATGGGCTGAAGCTATAAACTATGCAGCCTATATCCAGAATAGGGTGCCTCATAAACAGCTTGATGGTATGACTCCTTTCGAAGCATGGAGTGGGCACAAGCCAGATGTGACCCATTTCAGGATTTTTGGCTCAAGGGCTTGGGCTAGAATTCCAACAGAAAAGAGAAAGGCTTTGCAACCCCAAATCCAGGAGTGTCTATTTTTTGGGTACTCTGAAGATTCAAAAGGGTAAAATATGATCAATTTGAGCACAAACAAATCCTTCATTGAAAGGTGTGTTTAGTTTCAAGAAGAACCCCTAGTAGCAGTGGAAGTTGGAGAATCCTCTTCACCACCAAAACCTCTGAATGTAGGTGAAGAGATAGTTTAACATGATGATTCTGATATGTCTGATAGTGATGCTTTTATTGTAGATCCTAACATCCATACAAGGCCAAAATGGGCAGCGAAGACCATTCATGCAGCTGGAGAACTAGCTGGAAATCCTAATGACCCTAGGAGGACTAGATCTCAATTTGAGATTGCTCTATGCATGAAAGATCCTATGTTTGCTGAGAAATGCTATCTGATGGTTGAATAATATCCTCATACATATGAATATTCAGCAGAAGATACAAGATGGAAATCATCCATGAAGGAAGAGTTCAGCTCACTCCAGAAGAGCAACACTTGGGAGCTGGTTAATCTTCCCCTAGGGAGGAAGCTAGTTCAGTGTAAGTGGGTGTACAAGACCAAATTTGCTGCTGATGGTTCACCTATAAAGTAAAAGGCCATATTGGTATCCAAGGGCTACTCACAGGTTCATGGCATAGACTACAATGAGACCTTTGCACCAATGGCAAAGATGGACTCCATCAGGCTAGCCTTAGCCATTGCAACTTCAAAGAAATGGGAAGTACATCAAATGGATGTGAAGTGTGCTTTCCTGAATGGAGATCTCACTGAAGAGATATACATGCAGCAGACTCAAGGATTTGCTACTAACCCATCTCTTGTGTGCAGGCTAAAGAAGTCATTGTATGGGCTTAAGCAAGCCCCCAGGACTTGGTATGCCAAGATTGATAGCTTTCTGCTATCACTGAATTTTGTTCGATGCAAATCAGATCCAAATGTCTATTTGAATATGATTAATGGTTCATTAATGATCATTGTTTTATATGTTGATGACCTTCTCATTACAGGAAGCTCAAAGGATGAAATTGCTTCCTTGAAGGATGCAATGAACCATGTCTTCTCCATGACATATTTGGGGCTATTGAGCCAATTCTTGGGGCTCGAGATTTCTCAAACCAAAGATGGAATCAAGGTGCACCAGTCCAAGTATGCCTTGGATTTGCTGAACAAATTTAGAATGAAGGATTGCAAGCCAAGCAAGACTCCTTTCCTTTCCGGAGTGAAGCTTGAAGAAGCTGATTCTTCACCTATGGTAAACAATACACTGTATAGGAAATTGATTGGATGTTTGTTATATCTTACACATACTAGACCTGATATTTCTTATGCAGTAAGTGTGGATTCTAGATACATGGATCAGCCTCATGAGATCCATTGGAAAGCATCCAAAAGGATCTAAATATCCTTTTCTATTATGTGGTGGCAATCATTTCACGAAGGAATATTCCATTCATGATGAAATTAACAAATTTTTAAAGAGTAACCCCACACCAGCAGTTCTTACTGACACTTTTCCATCTCAGCAGCAACTGGTAGACCACATGTCTAACCAAGGAAGTTCTATTCCTACTGAGGAAATTCGAATGATGTCGTCAAAAACTGTTAATCTAACAACTCAAAGTTAGTCATATGACAAGCCTGAGGAGAAGAGAAATGAAAAACCTTCTCCAGATAAAGCTCCTTCTACTGGTTCTCCCACATCCTCGTCTAATGGTCCCCTAACTATTGAGAAGCCTAATCTCGACATGATTTTGTGTCCACCCAAAAGTACTCTTAGGAAGGTTGTTTTTAACCCTAATTCCTGAGTTGCGCAATTTTATAATATTGTTGAAGACCCAGCTAAGGAACCATGTGCAATGTCTACCTTAGAAGTACTCCAAAGCTGTCCCATGCAATGCAAAAACTTGTTAACAGCTTTAGGATCCCTAGACCCAGATAACATGAATCTAATTCACTTCAACCCAGAGAACCACAAATCTATATTACCTCACCAAATCGCTTTTCAGATAGTAACAAAAGTAGTTAGGAAAAGGGTCTTTAGGACTATTCTAGATGAAGGTGCTTCAACCTTAGTTTTGTCTCTATCTTGATGGAAATCCATTGGCTCTCCCGAGCTTACGAAATCACCGACGATCCTAAAATCCTTTGATGGAAGAGCCTTCCAACCCCATGGTATCATGCCAACACTTTCAGTTGAACTAGGGGGAAAAATTGTTTCCATTCACGTGGAAGTCGTGGACACCCCATTTTTCTACAATATTCTCTTAGGAAGAAATTGGTTTTATGATATGACAGTTGTCGCTTCAACGGTGTTTAGAACCCTCCAGTTTCCACATTTGGGAAAGATTGTGACCATTGATCAACTTGATTTCTGAACACCAGATGTTACTACACATACAATGAATACCATCCCTTTGCTAGGTTAGTCATCTCTTCCTTAGCTTGATTGGGATAGGAATGTTGAAATACTCAACCCTTATGGGTGTGTTCCCATAAGCTCCTTCTAGCACATAGATGGTGACCGTCGATATGATCTCTACATTTGGCTATGATCCCAAGGGTAATCAAGTTGTTGAAACATCCTCCCTAAGCCCACATGAAGCAATTGATGATGCCATCCAATCTGCTTTTGATGTCCATATAGATGATCTAGATCTTGTGGCTTTGGATCCTTACCACCTACCCTACTGGTTAGAACCTTCTCTTCCTACTTTGGATTATCTCTCCCATAATTTTTCGTCAGATGAATCCATTATAGATATTATGAGTATGAATGAACCAGTGTGGAAGGATCATCATCATAGATCCTCATTCCTCCCTAATACCAGTTCAGTAGATAATGATTTTGTATCTCTCATGGGTATTGATATTGTCGACATCCTACAAAAACCTGTCTTGTTGCAAAATTCTAAGTGTGAAGGCAATTCATGCAACATTACCAAAATAGCTCCATGTGTGCAAATGTCTCTTCGTAGTCTGATCCTTCTTTCTGTGAGAAGCCTCGTGTCTAACATATCTCAAATTTCATAAAAAACAATCTTTTATAGCATATATATATGTACAAATCATTAAAACCCTAACTGTAACATGAATTTATTTGAACTTTGAGAGTTTACTGCACAAAATCCAAATTTAGATGTTCGATCATTCTCTCCTAAGCTCACAATCCAACTCTAAACCAAAAAATATTTCAAAACACTTCACTATTAAACCTATTTTTAAGTTTCATTAGAGGAAATTTCAACTCAAAATGGGCCTCCTAAAATGAACTAATAAAATAATAGTTAAAATAATATTTATTAATTTTGGAGGAAGAAAAGAAAAAAACTACTTTTTTGTTTGTATTTTTGACATATCTCCCTGTGTTTTTACTCAAATTTCAATCAAGAGAGCTCGTTGGATGCAGAATTAAATTCCGCATCCAACGAGTACCCACTCGAAATACTTTTGACAGACCCCGCTACCCCAAAAACAAGAAATACCTGAAAAATGGAATGATGACATCATCATTCCATTTTTTCAGGTATTTCTTGTTTTTGGGGTAGCGGGGTCCATCAAAAGTATGCCGAGTGGGTACTCGTTGGATGCGTAATTTAATTCTGCATCCAACGAGCTCTCCCGATTGAAATTTGAGTAAAAACACAGGGAGATATGTCAAAAATACAAACAAAAAAAGTAGTTTTTTTTATGATACCTATCCCCAAATTTATATTAAAAAAGTGTTTAAGACCTATACGGTATTTCAAATTTAAAGCAATTTCATTGGCTAACACATGATGACATGGAATTTGAAGAAAAGTTAAAAGGCCCATTTTGAGTTGAAATTTCCTCTAATGACTGTTACTTCTATAGCTATACTTCGGCACTGCTGAAGTTTCCTTCCGCATCCATCCTCTCGCAGCGACTCTTCCGCAATGCAGATTGAGGATTGCAGGTTATATTTTAACTTATAAAATTACCTTTCTGCAATTTAGCTTCTGTAAATCCTGTCATTCGTTGATATCATTGCGGCTTTATTCTCCACTGTCGATCATGCTTTATTTTCCACTGTCGATCATACTTCCTTGTGCATTCCATAATGAAAATTTTGTAGCTCTTGTGAGTCACCGATTCATTCACGGCTTCAATCTCCACCATCGATCTAACTTTCTTTGCATGTCATCATTATCCTTGTGCAATGTGGATTGTGGAAAACACTTAAATTCCTTTACGAATTAACTTTTCCCTTTCCGCTTTTCGCAATGTAGATTACATATTGCAAAACCCCTAAATTCTTGTACAATTTAACTTTCCACTTTCTGCTTTCCACAATGCGGATTACATTTTATAGAAACACTCTAATTCTTTATAATTTAACTTCCTCTTTCCTCTTTCCACAATGCGGATTGTGGATTTTGAAAACACTCTAATTCTTTATAATTTAACATTCGCTTTCCTCTTTCTGCAATATGGATAGCGGATTACGAAAACAATCCAATTCTTTATGATTAAACTTTCACTTTTTTCTTTATGCACTGTGGATTGCGGAAACACTCCAATTTTTTATAATTTAACATCCCCTTTCTACTTTCAATAATGCGGATTGCAGAACCACTTCAATTACTTATAATTTAAATTCCTCATTTTGCAATCTGTATTTTGTATTGTGGAAACACTCTAATTCTTTATCATTTAACATCCTCTTTTCACTTTACGCAATGTGGATTGCGGATTACGGAAACACTCCAATTATTTATAATTTAAGATCTGCTTTCTTCTTTTCGCAATGCAGACTGCATATTGGAGAAACATCCAATTCTTTATAACTTAACTTATGCAACTTAGATTTCGCGACTCTTGTGAGCCACTAATCTCGTTTCGGCATAGATCTCAGTCGTCGATCTGATTCCTTTGCGGATTGACAATTAACCTTGCGGATTGTAGATTCAAAGGGTTTTGGTTTAAAAAACTTGGGATTTTGTTTCACTGTAAGTTAATTAGATCTGAAGATTATCTTAATGCTTAACCTTTCTTGATTGCATCATTTTGTACATGTTTTAACAGTTGAGAACCTAAAATTTTCCAAGATGATTATAGATTTAAATAATAATTTTAGTTTTCTATATATAGTTGAATTTCATTTGCCATTATGAAAATTACGAATCTATACCATAAACTAGAACTAACATTTCATTTGACATTCTAAATTCGAGAAGCATAGTTAAGGAAGATTTAAGCGGAATCAATACAGATGGGGAAACATAATTAAATGTTGGAATACATGATACATTTTAAAACATAGGATTTAATCCATTATATGCAGACTCTTCAAATCTAAATCATTCAAGTATTGAATTCGAAACAATATGGATCAACAATAGTTAGACCTAAATAATTATGCTCTGAATGAAAATACTAATTGGTACATCAATAATATTACTATCAATCCTTGATGCGGGTATGGATGCCCAATCTTAGATGCATTAGGAACTAATATAACATTGTACAGATCCGATATACCTCATAAAAAATGGATAATTGTTCTACAAAAATTCATAAACACTACTTCCTAGAAATATAACTGCAATTCAACATTAAAATTCACATTCCACTGCAATTAAAATCAATCACAAGAAAAACATAGTAGGAACCTCACACCAAAGCTCATAAACAAAAGTGGAGAATTTGTTCCTCCCAACCAACTGCTAGAGCAGCCAAATTTCATTCTCCAAAAACCCCGAGCTTGTTCGTTTAACCACAAGAGAAAAATATTTCAATGCACCATCTCTTGCATTTTACAGATGTTAATCCCCATCTAATGCTAGCCTCATCCTTCTCATGGACATACTATTAAATAGTAGTTTTCCTAGCACCTGGTCATTTATGAGCCTCCTACTCTTTAGCACTCAACTAGGAGTGCAGACCTGATTTTTGGGGTTGTTGCCTCTTGCATATCAAGTTCTCACTCATTGGTTTTTGCCACTTATCATTTTCCTCTTGTGTGTCAGTGAACACTCTTCAACAACTATTTTCACTTTTTTTCCCCTTCAACATATTTTATTAAATAGGGAATGTTTTATTCTTGGATTTCCTATCAAAGAATAATAAAATAATAATCAAGGTATTTTCCAATAGAATAACAATTAATAATTTATGGGGTATTACATAAACCTCCCCTTAAAAGATAACGCTATCCTTGGTGTTATAACTTTTGCTTGTATTATTCCATGTTAGTGTTTTGGAATAATTCTAGATATGCCTCATGCATATTACTTTTGAGCTCCCAAGTAGCTTCTTCCGGAATAAGGTGCTTACATTGCACCTTTACCTTTCTGATGGTACGGTACCATTGCAAACATTTTGTCCTGTCAAGAATGCACTCGGGTCCCACTTGGAATTATCCCTTGGGTTCCACCTAGATTAAGTTTCAATCAATCACATGAGAAACATCATGAACATATATTTCCAATATAGAAACGTGAAACACATTACGTACTTTAGTATTGGGTAGTAGGGCTAATTGGTATGAAACCGACCCTACTTTAGCTAGAATTTCAAATGGCCCGCAATACCTAGGTGTGAACTTCTTATAAGTGCCCAATATCAAGGTACTTTTCTTGGGATTTACCTTTATGTGCACATGATCAACCACCTACAACTCTCTTGGAGTTCTTTTTAAGTCAGCATAAATTTTCTGTCTGTCTTAGGCAACCTTCAAGTTTTGTTGTACCTGTTTCACGGTTCGTTACATATCTTTTAATAAGTCAGGTCCTAACATTAATCTATCAACTAGGCTACTCCATGAAATCAGAGTATTACACATTAGATGAAATTTCAACTCAAAATGTGCCTTTTAACTTTAACTCAAATTCCATGTCATCATGTGTTAAACAATGAAATTGCTTTAAATTTGAAATACCGCATAGGTATTAAACACTTTTTTAATATAAATTTGGGGATAGGTATCATAAAAAAACTACTTTTTTTGTTTGTATTCTCGACATATCTCCCCGTGTTTTTACTCAAATTTCGATCAGGAGAGCTCGCTGGATGTGGAATCAAATTACGCTTCCAATGAGTACCCACTCGACATACTTTTGATGTACCCCGCTACCCCAAAAACAAGAAATACCTGAAAAAATGTGATGATGATGTCATCATCACATTTTTTAGGTATTTCTTGTTTTTGGGGTAGCGGGATTCGTCAAAATTATGCGGAGAGGGTACTCGTTGGATGTAGAATTTGATTCTGCATACAACGAGCTCTCCTGATCAAATTTTGAGTAAAAACATGGGGAGATATGTCGAAAATACAAACAAAAAAAGTAGTTTTTTTCTTTTCTTCCTCCAAAATTAATAAATATTATTTTATTATTTTAACTATTATTTTATTAATTTTTTTTAGGAGGCCCATTTTGAGTTGAAATTTCCTCTAATTCTTACGCCCATATATTATTTCAAACAAACACATTCCTGCAGAAACTTGAAAATTAATATTATATGCAAATTCTACTAAGTGTAGGTAATATTCCCACTTATGTGGTTTGTCCATGACATACATATTTACCATGTCCTCTAAGAATTTATTTACTCTCATAGTATTCCCATCCATTTTTGGATGATATGCAATACTGAAATTAAACTATGTGCCCAAACCTTTAAATAAGGATTTCCATAAGTTACCTATGAACTTCACCTCTCTATCCAAGCTTATTACCTTCGGTACACCGTGCAGCCTAAATATCTGTTTCATGAAAATATATGCAATGTTAACAGCTTTATATGTATATTTAACGGGGATAAAATGGGCATCCTTACTTACTTTATCAACTACAACCATGATGGAATCATGTTGTCCGAAATTCTTTGGTAGGTCGATGATGAAATCCATACTAATGGTTTCTCATTTCCATTCTGGAATAGGTAATGGTTGCAATAGTCCTATTGCATGTTGATGTTCTGCTTCAACTTGTTGACATTCTATGCAATGGGATAAGTATTCAACCACTTCCTTCTTCATATTCAGATGAAAGAAGTCTTTTATCATCATAGTGATCGCTTTTTGGTATCCAGGATGCCATGAATACGATATTTTATGAAGCTCATTCATAACTGTAAGTTTAATTTCTCTTATTTTTTTTATATACAGTCTAGTTTTATGCAACAACAACCCTTGTTGGTTTCGGCTAAAGTCTGTTTCTACATTTTCTTACTCATTTTTAGTAGTCTTTTCCTTTAAACTTTGATATTCCCCATGAGAAGTTCCAACACTTACAATCTTATTTCCTAGATCAGATTCACTGCTTGCAAACAATAAATTCAGATGACGACTTAGAGTGTCTACTACTTTATTTTATTTTCCCTTTATATGTTTGATTTTGAAATCATATTCGCTTAAAAAGGACAACCATCTTCCTTGTCTAGTATTCAAATTGTGTTTGTCAATTAAATACTTAAGACTTAAATGTTATCTGACATAAGTATAAATTTTATTTCAATTAGGTAATTTCGCCACATTTTCAAGGCCTGAATTATAACAACAAGTTATAAATCATGTGTTGCATAGTTTTTCTCATGTTCTTTTAATTTCCTAAATCGATACATGCCACAATATAATTTTCTTGTAATAAAACTCCATGTAGTCCTTCATTGGAAGCGTCAGTACATATGACAAAATCCTTGAATGGATCGACAATTTTTAAGATCGGGGCAGTAGTTAAAAGGTGTTTAAATTTTGTTAAAGATTTCCATGCATTTTTTAGTCCATTCAAACTTTTTACCTTTTGTAAGGAAGTTATGGGGTAGGAATTATTAGAAAATCCTTGTATGAAATTCCTGTAGTATCCAGTAATTCTTATAAATGATCTAATTCCAGATGCATTTTTAGGAACTGACCATTCCATGGTGGCCTTTACCTTGTCCAGGTCAACTGAGATTCCATACTTGGACACTGCGTTTTTGAGGTACTGAATATTATCTGTAAATAAATCACATTTACTAAATTTTGCATAAAGTTGTTGTTCTTGTAATACTTGCAAAAGTGTTGTTAAATGTTCTTTAAGTTCTTGTTCATTCTTAGAGTAAATTAGTATGTCATCGATAAAGAAAAACACAAACTTATCTTGGTAGTATCTTAAGATACTGTTCATTAAACACCTAAAAGAAACATGTGTGTTTGTTAACCCAAAAGGTATTATGAGAAACTCGTAGTGACTGTAACGGGTCCTGAATGTTCTTTTAAATATATCATCATCTTTTATTCGTACTTGATGGGAACCCAACCTTAAGTCTATCTTTGAGAATATAGTTGCTTTGTGGAATTGATAAAATAAATCATCTATCCGAGGGAGTGGGTAACGGTCTTTAGTGGTCATTTTATTTAACTATCGGTAATCGATACATAGTCTTAGTGTTCCATCCTTCTTTTTCATGAACAAGATCGGTGCTCCCCAGGGAGAGACACTTCGTTGAATGTACTTTTTATTGATTAGTTATTGTAGTTGTGATTTTATCTATGTAAGTTCTATTATATTCATTCAATATGGAGCTTTCGATGTTGGTACTGCTCAAGGTATCAGATCGATTGTGAAGTCAATATCTCTTTTTAGAGGATGTTCAAGGACTTCTTCCAAAAACATGTTTTCAAACTCTTTTAATACTGGTATGTATTCTGGTTGAATTGTGTTATCGTTCTCATTACCATTCATTGTATAGAAATAAAACACTTTACACCCCTTTATTACTAATATTTTAATTTGTAATGCAGATATTTCTCTGATGGCCACCTTCCTAGGGATCCCTTTTACTTTTATATTCATTCCATCATCATCAGTACAAATAAAGGTTTTATCAAAACAATTTAACATAAATTTATGTTCCTCTTTCCAATCCATTCATATTGATAAATCATAGGATCCTAAAGGAAGAATATTTACATGAACATGCGTAAGGAAATCATTCATCATCAACTTACAATTTTTAACAAGACTAGTAACTTTTCATTTTGTACTGTGGAAATTAAACCCAGTAATACATTAATTTTACTCACAACAATTATCAATTGATCATGCAAAATCACTCACAAAAGAGACTGAAAATGGAGCTGTAACACTAAACTGTATTATGTAAGTGTACAATAGCCAACCCTGTAATAACATAGGCTGCTAAATAAATAGCATACATAGGAGATTCGATTGCATGAGAAGGCACATCGAATCTAGTCAAAAGCAGGCTTACCAAAAATAAGCAAATCCCCCATAGGTGTAAAAGTTGATCCCAAATCTGTCATGGAGCTCACGAATTGGCAAAAAGGCTTAGGCAAGCTAAAGAGTGGTGGAATGGTAGCTCATACATGCTTTTTCATGGAGAAAAGAGAGGAGTATGTGTAGGACAAAAAACAAGTTCACCTCACCTAGTCTAGCTTTCCCATTTGCCTTAAAACACTGAAAAAACAGGCAATAAAGCAGAAAAAGCTGATAGGCGCCTAGGAGGCCAGGAATAAAGTAGATTTGATTCCTTGGGCTTTCCCATGTGCTACATCAGTCAAATGTTGCAATTTTTACCTCTATGGATAGGCAAATAACAACTTGCACAAGGTGGGACACATGAACTAGGCAAATAAGACAAAAATAAATGAATTAATGTCTAAGTGTTAAACTATGGGTTGATTATTCTAACACCCCCCCTTAAGCCTGACTTATGAGTAATATATCAGAAAATTATAGGTCCTAGCAACAAGGCTTAGTCACCCTTTACATACTGCATGTCCATTTAAACAAGGAAAGAGGCAAAACCAACTTGGGAAAATCCTCCCTTAAACATGGACTGTAAAACAAAATTTTGGAATCTTGTCTTCAATCATGCTTTCACGGCATGATCAGAAATCCCCAGTAGTGTTTTGAGATTGCTGAAGGTCTTCTCACAAAATTCTTTGGTGAAGATATCAGCTACTTGTTCTAAAGATGAACAGAAGAGTAGGTGAATGGTGCCATCATG
>LPNX010822875.1:956566-991970 GCA_001517045.1 Pseudotsuga menziesii
ACTTGTTCCCTGAACAAAGTTAAGGATCCTTTTGGCTGCTTTCCAATGGATCTCTTGAGGCTGATCCATGAATATAGAAGCCACACTTACTACATAACAAATATCAGGTCGAGTATGTGTCAGATACAACAAACATCCAATCAATTGCCTATGCAGTGTATTGTTTACCATCGGTAAAGAATCAGCTTCTTCCAGCTTCACTCCTTAAAGAAAAGGAGTTTTGCTTGCTTTGCAATCCTTCATTCTGAATTTGTTCAGCAAGTCCAAGGCATATTTGGACTATCGCACCTTGATTCCATCTTTGGTTTGAGAGATCTCAAGCCCCAAAAATTGACTTAAGAGCCCCAAATCTGTCATGGAGAAGGCTTGGTTCATAGCTCCTTTTAAGGAAGCAATCTCAGCCTGTGAGCTTCCCGTAATGAGGAGGTCATCAACATATAACACAATGATCATTAATGAACCATTAAATAACTTCAAATAGACATTTGGATCTGATTTGCACCGAACAAAATTCAGTGATAGCAAGAAGCTATCGATCTTGGCATACCAAGCCCTGGGGGCTTGCTTTAG
Organism: Pseudotsuga menziesii; assembly: GCA_001517045.1. Taxonomy (NCBI): domain Eukaryota; kingdom Viridiplantae; phylum Streptophyta; class Pinopsida; order Pinales; family Pinaceae; genus Pseudotsuga; species Pseudotsuga menziesii. The sequence goes on from LPNX010822875.1 coordinate 957,137, forward strand.
CCCATACAATGACTTTCTCAACCTGCACACAAGAGAAGGGTTAGTAGCAAAAACTTGAGGCTGCTGCATATATATCTCCTTAGTGATATCTCCATTTAGGAAGGCACACTTTACATCCATGTGATGTACCTCCCATTTCCTTGAGGCTGCAATGGCTAGAGCTAGCCTGATGGAATCCATCTTTTCCACTGGGGCAAATGTCTCATTGTAATCTATACCATGAACTTGTGAGTAGCCCTTGGCTACCAATTTGGAATTGTACTTTATTGGTGAACCATCAGCAGCAAATTTGGTCTTATAGACCCACTTACACTGGACTAACTTTCTTCCTGGAGGAAGATCCACTAGCTCCCATGTGTTGCTCTTCTGGAGTGAGCTGAACTCCTCCTTCATGGTTGTTTTCCATCTTGGATCTCCTGCTACTTCTTCATATGTTTGAGGATCAGACTCCACCATCAAATAGCATTTTTCAGCAAACATAGGATCCTTCATGCACAAACCACTCTCAAATTGAGATCTAGTCCTCCTTGGGTCATTGGGATCCCCAGCTAGCTCTCCTGCTGCATGTAGTGTCTTGACTACCCATTTTGGCCTTGTAGGGCTGTTAGGTTCTGCAATAAACTCATCTCCATCAGACAAATCAGAATCAGCATGTTCAACAAACTCTTTACTTACTTCTTGAGGTTCAGGTGGTGAAGAGGCTTCACCAACTTCCACTGCTGCAAGGGGTTCTTCTTCAAACTGAACACACCTTTCAATGAAGGCTTTGTTTGTGCTAAAATTTATCAACTTGTACCCTTTTTAATCTTCAGAGTATCCAACAAGAAGACACTCTTGGATTTGGGGTTGCAAAGCCTTCCTCTTCTCTGTTGGAATCCTATCCCAAGCCTTTGAGCCAAAAATCCTGAAATGGGTCACATCTGGCTTGTGCCCACTCCATGCTTCAAAGGGAGTTATGCCATCAAGTTGTTTGTGAGGCATCCTATTCTGGATATAGGCTGCACAGTTGATAGCTTCGGCCCAGTACTTTGGTGGCAAAGTTTTGGCCTCCATCATGCATGTTGCCATCTCCTTCAGTGATCTGTTCTTCCTCTCTGCAACACCATTTTGTTGTGGTGTGTAGGGGATAGAATGCTACATCTGAATACCTGCATCTGCACAATAATTAATAAAATCAGACTTGACATACTCACCACCATTTTCAGATTTGAGGGCCTTGAGTTTCCTTCCAGACTGGTTTTCAACCAAATCCTTAAAGACTTTGAAGAGGCCAAAAACTTCAGACTTGTGTTTCAGGAAGTGAACCCAGTAATACCTGGAAAAATCATCAATAAAGGTTAATGCATATTTGACCTGACTCATGGACATATGAGGGAATGGGCCAGCAACATCACTATGAATCAGCTCGAGGGGTGCAGAGGTTCTCTCATGACTAGCTCTCTCAAATTTGTGCTCTGGGTGTTTTCCTAGGATACAGCCTTGGCAGACTCCTTTGAAAATTTTTATCTTGGGAAACCCTATGACCATCTCTTTTTCACTAAGATCAGAAAGATATTTGTAGTTTAGGTGGCCAAATATTTCATGCCAAAGCTTGCTTGCTTCATTAGCATGAATCAGAAGAGCAGAGGGGTTTGAGTAAGGTAGGAAGTGTGAGAACATGTATACCTTTTGAGCATGATTTGCAACTCCTTTTGCAATGACTCTACCACTTGAGATCTTTGTGATATCAACTTCATCGGGGGAGAATATGACCTTCTTAGGAGACCCAGTGTGGGTCATCTGGTACACTGACAAGAGGTTGGAGGCGAGACCAGGGACATACAGCACATTGTTGAACTGACCATGATTAAGATCTATCCTTCCTTTGCCCATACTTTCAGTGAGAGAGTCATCTCCCAGTACAATAGATGGTCCTTTCGACTTGTCTAGTGAGAAGAAGGCCTCCTTAGTCGAAACCATGTGTCTTGAAGCTCCAGAATCAATGATAAAAATGGGTGAGCTTGATGTGCCAGCAACCAATGCATGAACTCTCTCTCTGTCATCTGAACTTGATCCTCCTTCTCTCTTCTTTGATCTTTCTAGAAGGGAGATGCCATTCTTTTCCAGGAGTTGGGTCAGCATATCAATCTACTTTTTCATAGAAGAGCTTTCAAAGTGATTTCCCTTATTGCAGTATGCGCACTTGTTCATTTCACCTTTGTTTTTCTTCTTCTGGGTATTCTTCTTGGGACCTTGTAGATCCTCTGGAGATTGTTTCTTGTCTCTCTTTTGCTCAAGTGGCTTTTTAGCTTTCTTTTTTCTTTTTGAATCCACCCTCGAATCTCCAACAATCAAAGCTTGGTCTTTGGATGGTTTGATGGTGCCCATCATCACCAGCTTGTCCTGTTCTTGTGTGAGAGATTCCATGAAATCTGCAAGGCTAGGCATATTCCAGGCTCGAGCTGTCAGTTTTGTGGCATAGAAGGTCGAAACAAACACTGAATAGTCAGGGCCTAGCTTCGAGAGGATGGCCAGTATGAGCTGATCATCTTTCTTTTCAATACCACACTATTTCAGCTGCAAAACTAGTGCTTTGAACTTGGAGAAATATAGCTGCAGGGATTCAAAGCTATTTGGACTCAGAGAAATCAGCTCATTTTCGATTTGATGTCCCTTCATCTCATCTGTCTTTCCAAAAAGATCAGCAAGCTTATCCCACACTTCATTCGGTGATGTCAATCCATCAAGATGGAAAAGGATGTCTGATTTGGAAATACTCAGGCACAGGAGGCCATAAGCCTCATCCCTCCTATTGTGCCATTTTATCTTCTTTGCAGCTGCATTGGGCTCTGATTATGTTTCCATAGTCACCCTGTAGAGGCCTTTCTCTCTCAACAGTATCTCCATCTCTGCTTTCCATTCAAAGAAATTGAAAGGAGTCAAGATAGTTTTCTGTGATTGATCCATAGCTTAGAAAATATGTCCCGACTGTCAGTAGAAGGCTCCTAGTCTTTGATGTCAAACCTACAAAACAATTTTGAAGGAGAGAATACAATCTATACCAGATCTGATACCATGTGGAAATTAAACCCAGTAACAGATTAATTTTACTCACAACAATTATCAATTGATCATGCAAAATCACTCACAAAAGAGACTGAAAATGGAGCTGTAACACTAAACTGTATTATGTAAGTGTACAATAGCCAAACCTGTAATAACATAGGTTGCTGAATAAATAGCATACATACGATATTCGATTGCATGAGAAGTCACATCGAATCTAGTCAAAAGCAGGCTTACCAAAAATAAGCAAATCCCCCATAGGTGTAAAAGCTGATCCCAAATCTGTCATGGAGCTCACGAATTGGAAAAAAGGATTAGGTAAGATAAAGAGTGGTGGAATGGCAGCTCATACATGCTTTTTCATGGAGAAAAGAGAGGAGGATGTGTAGGACAAAAAGCAAGTTCACCTCACCTAGTCTAGCTTTCCCATTTGCCTTAAAACACTGAAAAAGCAGGCAATGAAGCAGAAAAAGTAGATAGGCGCCTAGGAGGCCAGGAATAAAGTAGATTTGATTCCTTGGGCTTTCCCATGCGCTACATGAGTCAAATGTGGCAAGTTTGACTTCTATGGATAGGCAAATAACAACTTGCACAAGGTGGGACACATGAACTAGGCAAATAAGACAAAAATAAATGAATTAATGTCTAAGTGTTAAACTATGGGTTGATTATTCTAACATGTACTTGTGGCTAACTCTACTATCCACGAATTATCAAACTTTTCAAGTGCCAATTCGCATAAATAAACTATTTTAGGTGAAATATAACTCAGGATTGTGCCTGAATCAGTTAAGATAGGGATAGGCTGGTTGTTTATCATACCTTCAATTTCAACCATAGAAGTCTAGTATTCTTCTTTTTGATTTTATAGTGCAGTGCATTATCTGGGCATTCTCCTTGTCGTGTCCCCAATGGTCACTACATCTTGGATAGAATGTAAATTAAAATTCTTTTTCCTTACTAGGAATTCTTTAAAGTAACATGGCCCTCCACACTGTCAACATTTTAAGGGTTCTTTTTGTGCTGAGCTTTTGTTAGGAACATTTGAAGGTTATTTTACTGTAGAGATTTGAGGTTTGAATTTGTTATAATTATTACCTTGGTATCCCCTGTAGTTATTCCTTGAATTCTTATCAAATTTATTTTTCTTTTTCCAAGGATCAAAATTATTTGGCCTTTGATTTTTCCAAGCTGGTATACTTCACGAGGTCATCAATTAGTGAAATCATGTCATGGAACCTTCTTTCATGTGATATTAAAGAATACCCCTAATTTCACTAGATATTGATAATTACTTACAAAAATATTTTTGTTTATACGCCCCCCCGCAATACATATTTCCAATAAAAAAACCCTATTTTACAATATATTCCATGATTTTTACTAAAAACTCCTTTTTATACCACCCCAATACTTATAAACCCCACATACCCTATTCTCCTCCCCCCAATACCTACAATATATTTACCTTATTTTTCACAATTAAAAACCCCCCTCTATGAATGAACGTGATAAGATATTGCTAAACAAGGTGAATTCCCTATGGTATACTTTACCTTTTATTCTTATTCTGGTCGTAAAAAAAGTCTTCCTTCCATGTCACTTCCTCTAGCATATTTGGATTGTCATAATCAATCTGTTATTTGAACATGATGGGAAAACAACTGAGGAACCATTGTATTTCAGGTTTCTTGTCAAGTATATATCGAACATAAAAAAGTAAGCTTAAGAACTTACTGCAGAGTTATTTCATCGTCATGGATCCTAGCCTTAGTTCATAAAATTATTTTTCTTTTTCTTCATAATATTGTTCAGATAAGTACTTTCTTTTAAACATTTTCTTAAATGTTTTCCAAGTTAGATAGCTCTCTTTTATACCCTTGACCTTCTTTATGTTTTTCCACCATATATCTGCCTTTCCGGTCAAATTATAGATGGTCATTTTTTCCTTTAACTCATAAGAGTAGTTATATATCTCAAAATACTTTTTCATTCTGGAAAACCAGGCCTTAGTCTCTTCGCTCTTCTGAATCTCCCCATTAAACATGGGTAGTTTAATTTTCTTAAACTCCCTAGAGATTTCCTCATAGGGTCTGTATTTTCTTTTCTTCTTATTATTGTCACCTCTTTCACTTCAATCTTCTTGTTTTTGGTGATGTTTAATTGACTCTTCACTTGATGTGCTAGGTTTATGGCTGGAAAATTCCATCTTTCTTCCCTTACGTTTCGAAGGTGCAGTTTTAGGAATTTCATGTTCAGATTCATTTTTTTGTATTTTTATTCATTATGGATTTTTTGCTAACACATTAGTGTTTAGTTCTTCTTGAGCCTTTAGAATTCACTCGTTATCTTTGTTAACCTTTCTCAGTTCATATGTTAACTCATTAACAGTTTGTTTTAGTTCATATTTATTATCTTGATTGTCATTTATATCTACCCAAAATTCTCCATCCCTTAAGTTACCCTCTTGTTTATATAAAAGATTTTTTGGGAGACATTTCTCTTTTTCATACATCTCTACATCTACCATGTTTCTTGCAAAATATATTTGTGCTTCTCTTGCTGTGTGTAATAGAATTTAAAAAATAAAACAAGAGTTAGTTTGTTGTTTTCTATAGAAGTTTTGCGTTGAGTCGATTCAGGCCTAGTGCTAAAACTGTGCTCTGATACCATATGTAACATACCTCAAATTTCATAAATAAATAAATAAATATTTTATAGAATATATCTATAGAAAAATCATTAAAACCATAACTATAAGAGGCCATTCTTTGAACTTTGAGAGTTTATTGCACAAGCTTCGTATTTAGATGTTCGATCATTCTTTTCTAAACTCAAAATCCAACTCTGAACCAAAAAATATTTCAAAACACTTCAGTACTAAATCGAGAGATACTTTTGATCTTCTAAAGTAGGGCTGATGAACTCCTTATATAATATCTTAATTTTCTTTTATCCTCTAAATCTTTCTCATACCACATTTTTTCCCTAAAATTAGAAGTGAAAATATTTTTAATGTTATTTATATTTTGCAATGCAACATTTTCATCGATCTCCCAGTGGTTTAACCAATCCCTGGTATCTTTGTACCAATATTGCTTGAGCCTTAGGTGGTTTTAGATGGAATTTAAATTCAGTTTAGGAAGTCTATGGTCTCCCATGTTATTGATTTTGTGCTTGTACAATAGGATCCTAGTCATAGTTAGGCTCTCGATAAGGGAAAGACCCACTTCTATAAGGAGAATAGGGTAGGGTGTATTAATTTTAATTTTGAGTTTATACATTATAAAATTCTTCTTTATTTTCTCAATATTTCTCCAAGATTCTCTAGAGATGTTGCAACCCCAAACCTCACACCCACAGAAGATAACAAGAGTGACTAAAGTTTCAAAGAGGAGATTATTTTTATCCCACATCATAAGGTTTTCTCCTTTACAATTATTTTCAAGACCAAAATAAGCTTTCCACCCTCCATTAATCCTTTTCTTAATTCTATAGTTCCAGTTGAGCTTGTGATGAATATCAATTCCTAGGTATTTGTAAGAATACACTTCCTCGAAGTTGCTATTTTCATACACAAATTTAGCGTAAGTGTCCTTCTTGGATTTGATAATCATAATTTTTGTTTTGTTAGTGTTAACAATCATACCTATGGTAGAGAAAAAATGCTTAAGAAGTGTTAGTTTATTATCATGATCATATGGGAACCTTTACAAAATAACAATATCATCATTATAAAGAGGAAGGATGACGACTATTCTAACTAAGATCATGCCAGCACAGCTTGCTTCCTCTAAACAACCTTCTAGCCTATCTATGTAAATTCCAAAAAGGGTGGTGGAGATGGGGGACCTTGTTTAACTATGATATTACACTTAATATTTTTTTATCACCCCTTGTTGGTCTTAAACTTAGCAATGGCATTCTCATTTAACCTTATTGCGGCGGCTTTCAACTTGAAAGGAACCTTTGTCTCTTCTAATATATTCCATAGGTTATTTCTAGGTACCCTATCGAAATCCTTTATAAATTCCACAAAGAAACAAAATAGATTGGATTTATAATTACGACACTCCTCCAAAATTATCCTAATATCAACAAGATGGTCCGTTGTTGAGTGCTTCCTTCTAAACCCCGCTTCGCCTTTAGCATGCTTACCTTCACTTTCAATCCAAATGCTGATCTTGTTTTTAAAAATAATACCATACAAGTTGGTTAAGATATCACAGCTAATCATAATTGTTTGGTAATTATAGGGGTTTTTTGTATCCCCACTTTTAAAAATAGGGATAATGAGGCTTTGAGTCCAATGTTTAGGGAACCCTTTCTTGATCGCTTGAGAACCATACCTTTTAGCTTCTTGTATGAGTTATTTTTCCCATGTTGGTTTCCTCTTATGGGAGTCCTTCTCAAGAAATGTCTCTACTGGATATTTTGGTTATATCATGTAATTATATTGATGGTTCTCTGGAATTTATTCTTCAATTTCCATATCTCGGCCTCTAATTTCTTCAAGTTCCTCGACCTCGTGAATAGTTGTCCTCCTGGATCTGAAGTATGTCCAGTCTTGATCAAAGGTTATATCTCTACTAATGTCGATCTTCTTGAATATTAGTAAGTATATTTGGTAGGCCTTTGATGGATCATTGTATCCTATGAATATACCCTTTTTCCAAGAAGGATCTTGTTGGGTCCCTTTCTCCTTTCAGATATGTATGTACATCAGGAAGCCAAATATTCTCAGATGGTTGACTTCTGGTTTCTCTCCTGAGAAATTCTTTTCAAGAGTCTTATTTTCAAGTACTCGATGAGGATTATGGTTATGTACATACACAGTTGTTCTTGCTGCCTCCACCCGAAGGTGCATAGGAAGATCTTGATCATGCAACATAGATTTTCCTTCCTCCATGATGTAATATCCCCCTTATATTCTCTAATCAGTTTTTGTAACAGTCTAATGTAATTGTACTTGTTTACCAGTGAGGAGCTCAAGGCCAAGGCCCTATGAGTAAAGCCTTAGCAGATAGGTGATTAATTCCCTAATATGTGGATTTAGGAAAACAAAAGCACATTGGCACAAGTTAAACAATTCAAAACTAAGCCACTAAGGAAGGGTAAACGAAATGAAAAAAAACATGGTATCATGGCGTTACCAACAAGGAAACCAGCCACCTTCGAACGTAAGCCGATTATAAGATTTCTCATATGTATAACTAGGAATTTGCTTAATTGCAGACATGCGAGACTAGGGCTCGATCAGGGAGGAATTATTGCACAAAAGAGACTTCTAACTACAACCTGTGCAAATAGATCATAAAAGTGGGAAGATAAAACCTCACACCCAATAAGACTTCTTCCNGGTGTTAAAATCCTGTGGACCGGAAAGGTAAAAGAACCAGCCCTACCCCGGATGCTTGGTTTTTTTCCATGTAGATTCCTGTAAGTGGTGTTGTTAGGGAGCACTGGCTCTTGGGAGGAATGATGGGCTCTGTTCTTTTCTTTTCTATATATGCATAAGGAAATGAAAATGAGGAAGAAAGGGATCTCTCTATTTTTTGGGGAAGGAGAAGGTAGCGGAGGAACACTCCAGGGATTGGAGAGCTTAAATTTCAGTCGATTCAGATCATGTCTACTATGTTGAGTAGCAGGTAACGTGACTTGTTACTTTTTTTTTTAAAATGGAACATGCAGCTTGTTTTTGAGTTATAGGTTGTCAGTATATTATACATACTTGTTAATCTTATCTCCGACCTGAGATGAATGGGTTGCATTACCCATGTCTTGTAAGTGAAGTATGTGATAGTCGATGAAACCATTTATGTTTTGGTTTTTAAGGATATCCATGTTGGATAAAGGAACACCAGATATTTGATTTGTGACTTATGGGTTGGGATTAATATCATTTGTTGTTTTAGGGTCTAGAATGGAATTAACCCTTTCGAAGGTTGAGTCCATGTCTTTCAATAAAATTCTATACCCCCTCGTGAGAAAGGCATGTGTTAGGGTTTGCACCCAAGAACTCTACAAATCATGCCCCCCAAAACTCTGAATCTTTCCAGGAGTGCTTATAGAGTTGGGTTGTATTGATATACTTATGTAGAGATGTTTCCAACTTATGGTTCGATTTCATCATGTCTGAAATGTAAAATCCAGTCTACGTTAAGCGATGATTTCTCCATTGGGAGTTTTTTCTGTTGTTTTCCTTGAGGGATAGGAGTCTGAAAAATGATGAAACTTGAATCTAGACTATTATGTATAAGCCTGTCAGCGTAGAACTAAAAGAACGTACCTCGATTCCATTCACTGCATTTTTGTTTTACTGGGATTTAGTGTTGATCTGGAATGAGCCTTTGAGCGAATAACAGTCAATTCTTCCTCTTAATCTGGACTACATGGCACCTAAAATTTCCTTTCTGGTTACATTTTCAACCCTATTGTTGCTTGCTTCTTTTTATAGGCCAACGATCGCTAGTTTAACTTGACCTTTTTAATGTTCATTCAAGAAAGGGATGAAATTAAACTAGAAGCACGTTTATGTTTCTATGATAAGCATAAAGTTATCATATGCAGTCAGAATTTAAGAAGAACAAGACCTATTAATGTCAGAACAAAATTACCTTAGAGGGACAAGACCTATTGATGTAGAGTATTTTGACAAGGTAGTGATTTATAGGGATAATTTTAGGGGCAAATTTTAGCCCTGTGGGTTATTTTTCCATGTTTTTCTCCAAATAAAAATTCACCATTTTGAATTTTTTGAAGCCCTATTTCACCCAATTTTGATGGGGTAAACATTTTTCACCCTAAAAATCGCCAAATTATTATATAAACGATATAAAATCCTTGGAAATTAAAATATTTTTTGAAAAATATTACCAATCATTTTACAGTTGGCATTTGAAGAATTGATAATATTTGCCAACATTTATACACTTTTTAATAAGTATGGTTCCTTAAAATCATCCCTGGTGATTTATCAGCTTAGGTATGAAGGCATATTACTTAACATGCTTAATTACCAGATGTGGAGCGCTTGCGGGATGTCATTTTGAGAACCAAGAGCCTATCATCCATTTTATGCCCGATATAAAGAGTTGTGCTACCATTTAGACAATTATACTGGGTTTTGCAGGGAATAATTCCTGGAACTAAACTTAAGATAACTCGTAAATTACACAGGGATATCATTTAATTGTTACTATGCCCCAGGATCATTTCGGTGCCACCCTAGGAGTCACCCAGGCTACCACCAAGTGTTCAGATTTCATGTGGCATTTAGAAGTGGAGGAGAAGGTAGTATGAACTACTCCCTTACTTTGCTCATAATTCGAAAGTGCGACCTTCAAGAGGCAATATGGACCACTACCACCAGGATATGCTCCTAATTCCTGTGGCTTTTATAAGATATTTTTGAACTACTCCTAGACGCTGCTAAAAATACACATGGCCATTAATAGTAGTTTGGTCTATTGCTCAATGCTGGAATCATATACAACTGTAATCAATGCAAGGACCTAAAATACTTTTAGGCCTCAAGTAAGAAGAGAGAAACATAACTCGATCATCAATACATAAATAGGTCAATCTCCCTGATGGTGAATACAAAGTCATAAAATGCTTTCCGAAATTGAAAGCAACAGACTACTTTCGAATCATGAATGGAGGTCTTTCGATTTTATACTTAGGCTTGACAGTATAGACACTATCTATTAGGACTGTAAGATTCTTTGCGTGTTGTTCCATTTACGTTTTTCATCCAGCATTTTTTTTCCACGTTGTTTTGGAACGGTATTGCAGGTCTAAAAACAAACCAACCATTAATACAATTTTTCCCAAATGTCTGGCTATGCATAGGTGAGCTTATATCTAAAACATATATAGATAACCATCTCGACTGCAATTTATCTTAATGACATTTATATAAAGACTACGATCGTATTAATGATTTGAACATAGATCTAAAGACTGTGATATGTCTTAATGGTTGAAGACTACGATGGGTCTTAATGATTTAAAAATTGATATAAGGTCGAGTTTAATAATTATTTTTGTACAGGATGTAACCCTAGCTTCTGTTTGAAAAGTTTTTCTTTGAATCCATTGGTAGGGTTGAAAGGTTACTCCAAGAGGATTTCTTGAAATGTAAACCAAAGATGTGTTGGCAATGATGTTCTTGCATTTCGTAACCAGTTCAGATGGATAAATAATACATGATATGACAGGTTTTGTGGACGTAGCTCGTGGATCGGGTGAAGCACGTACATTGGTCTCTTGTGTGCTTGATGTATGTTATCTTGTGTCTCTTTCATTTTTTGTACCTCATGTTGTTTATCTTCACTCGAACATGGGTGTCTTTGTGTGTCGTGTCAAATTGTTTTACTTTCTTCATATTATTGCTACACATATGATCCTGCTCTGCAAATGGACTGTAGTGCTATAAAGGATGATGGAAGAATGTTATTGTTATCTTAAATGTTTTATTGTATGCATAGTTAGTCATTTTCATAGCACTATGATGATGAAATGATTACGGTTATGATTAATATATTAGGGGATTAACATTAAATGATTGTTTTACAATGCACATGGTTTCAAACTTATCAATTTGGATTGGACAAGATTTATAATCTAGCATGTAAAATTTGCCACTAACAGAACTGTCTCATTTTGTAGTAACAACGAAACAAAACACTTACCCCTTTTCACACATAACAATAGTAAGGTATAAGGGGTATGATACACATGATGGTTTGGTTATTTCATTTCACAACCCCATTATTTTAAGGATTGTATGGAGTGTTGAACTCTCTCTTAATCCGGTACACTCTAGAGAGTTCTTTGAATTATTCCAAAGTAAACTCCCCGTTATTATCTAGCTGTAGATTTTTTATCATCCTATCCATTTGGTTCTCGGCCAAGGCTTCATATTCCTTGAACTTCACTTTTCCCTTTCAAGAAATATATCCAAGTATTACATGAGAAATCATCCTTAAAGGAAACGTAGTATACATACTTGCTTAATGAACTAGAGGGCATGGGTGCACATACATATGAGTGTACTATCTCCAATATTTCTTTATCCTTTCTATCGCTGTTGGAAAATATCTTCTTCACATTATTTCCTTGTGCACATCCTTTGTAAATTCCTTCATGCTTTTTCTCTATCTCTAGCAGTCCTAAGACTGCTTTACTTTCTATTGGTAGTGCTCTATAGTGCACATGTGTAAGCCTTTTGTTCCATAGTTCATTTGGTTCAATCGAATCATGAACCAGTGCTTGTTTAGGTTGTCCCTTAAGCTTGTACAAGACTTCGTCTTCTTCTCCAATCATTGTTGCATCCTCTATTTCCTTTCCTCTAGGCCAAATTAGAACTTGGCCATCGACAAAAGAAACCATAATCCCTTTTCCATCTACTACATAAATGGAGAGAATATTCTTCTTCGATCCTAGAACATGTAGCACATCCTTCATCTTTAAATATTTCCCAAAATCAAGCTTGTATGAATCTTTTCCACTCCCTTTTATGGGGTATTGATAGTCATCCCCAAGATTAACCTTGTGATGTGAGCCATGTTCATATATATTAACGAATGGTTCCTTGTATCCCTTCATATGTTTAGAAGCTCCATAATCCACAAGCCAATCATCGCTTTCATGTGAGATAGTGCTAGTAAGTGTTGATATTAACACATACTCTTCATTGTTAATTTTTCTTAAGATCTGATTAGATTATTTAGGATGTTTATCTGAAAGAATAAAAAGTACAACAAGATGCATATGATATAAAAGATACACAAGAAACAAATATTTTCATCGAGGAAACCATAAAGGAGAAAGCCACACAAACATCTCTAGAATAGTAAGATGATAAAATGCAATAATACGAAGTATTCAGAAGCTATCTATCTCTCCTCCTTTGACTGTCTTTCTCTCTCATGCACACTTGAGAGTCTATTGGGTGTGTATAAATGAGGGAGAGTGCCTCCCTATTTATACCCTTTTTTGTCTCTGACCAAATATAACATTCGAGCCTACGTGTCATCTCACATGGGGCTCGCATCTTCTATAGAGACTACAAGTACATATTACATGATGTTACACTAGGAACTATTTCCCCAACTTACAACGGATGTTGTACCTCAAGGTCTAGACACAATTTAGACAATTTCCTCTATTGCATATATCGGGTTCTAAATATATCCTTTAAATCGGCCTTTCTTCGGTGTAAGGATACATCTTCTCGGCTAAAATTGGAAAAAATATAAATTTACCCACTAGAGTCATAAATTCTTCCAAAACTCTGAGTGGCTTGGGTAGGGGAAATAATTTGAAATAAAAATTAAATCCATTTTTTAAATAACTGAACTATTCTTATACACCTTTTTTTTAATAGTAATATTTATTTATAATAATATAAGCATTAATTTCTTAATTTCATAATTTTAGTTTTACAATTACAAAATTTTATTATGTTTATTATTATAAAATAATTTATGGGATTCCACTATGTTAAAGAGTATACTTTATGGGATTCCACTAGGGTAGGCTAGATTTTTATGTTTTCTTTTATTTCTGGTCATTTTTCTCATAAGATTTAGTTGAAATTGTTAAAATTGTATTTATTAATTGTTGGAATTACATAATTGGAATTAGGAATTAAATAAAAAATGTAATTTGAATAACAAAAAATAAAGATGTCAACAAATATTGTATCCCAATATTTATGTAAAAATTACCTAAAAACATAGAACATTTAATCAAGAAGGGGGTTGAATCTATTTCTATAATGAAAAATATTAGTCAACAAAGGTGTTCAATGCACATTTATCAAACTCCCTATATTAATAGTTTATAAAATATTCCACATTTAAAGTGGACAGTCCACTCATCAAAGAGATCTTGTCCATTATAATTTGTTTCATAGTAAATAATAATATGTGAATGAGTTAAAAAGTGGTAAAAAAACAAATGATAGTCATTATAATGCAAGTAATAGTAATTGATGATCCATGAATGAGTCAAAACCAAATCATGAATAAAGGAATCAATGAATAAATAGGAGTAAATGGAAAGATGAGAAATAATAAAATTAATTAAGAATAATAAATGGTGCAAAGACATTATGAGATGGAAAAACAACTTTTTTTGTCAAAAATAGATGTTGTATCGAAGGGGGAACTTGTGGAGGTCGAAGGTTTCCTACTGTTGGAGGAATTTGTGGAAGGAACTCTTGAATTCCAAGACTATGTGTTCTACTTAACCTAAGGATGGGAAGGGCCCACTTTCAGCATGTTTTTAGATTGTTTATTATAATATTATATGTGTGTTTTGCTAGTATTAATGGCTCTTTATTTAGTAATGAAGAGTATATCTTCTTGGTACTTGTAATGATGCGAGGTGATAACATTCCATTTTTAACAGTTGATCTAAGGGCCTCACAAGAGTTCGATGAGGGTCCCATTCCCTCAAAATTCATGTGAAGACCCCTTCAAAGAATAAAATGGCAGGTGTGTTGAACGCATCGAGCAAGACTTGAAGCCGAAGGCTAAGATTGATCGGAGGTGGATCAATGGCTCCAAACCATTTTGCACGAGCGGACATGCTCGACCAAAGCCTCCTTTCTAGATTGTGAAATGTGTTAAAGGTCAGAAATATTCTACAATAGAGATGAGATCTGAGTCAAATCTACGTCCTCGATCAATTTCACATGCAATACTTGTGTGGGTGAAGCCACGACTTCAAATTGCGAAAGAGGGGTAGAGGTCATGAAGATCAACGACCGCGATAAGAAAGGAAGATAATTATATATAAATCAAAGTTTTATAAAGGTGGATTACAAGTTTAAGTTATAAAAGAAATATTTTATACTTTTATAAAAACAAAATTTGTTTTTATAAGAATATTAAACAAAATTCTTTATAAAACGAAAAGTGTTGGCCTAAAATCCCATCTCCAAGAACCACAATTTATATTCTTTTATTAAGGAGGAAAGGGTTTATTTTTGAGAATGTCATATAAAAATATATTGACCAAAATAATCTTATCTCAATATCGAGAGCTACCAACCCAAGCGCTCAAGAAATTATGATTTCACTTTGTCTCTTGGCATAAAGTCAAATTGGGCTCGCACACCAAACCGCCACTTTTGGAGAAAAATTAAACATAGATCAATGGCTCATATCGAACTCACTCACATCCAATGGCCAAATAAATTTTGCATTGTGGAATTGCATCGAGCAATTAAATTTTTCAATTTGTGAAATGATGTTAAATGGTAGATAAGTTTTGACGGTTAGATTGGAAGGTGAAGAAAATCCACAGTGTATAATCATTTCGCATTGTGAACTTGCATGAGGTAAGTGAGATTTTTAGTCAGAGAAATTTTGTATTGGGATCAAGTTAAAACACGTGTTGTTGCAGCATCAACTCACCCAACAAATCAATAGTGTAAAAACGTTTTCACTTGGGAGAAGCATTTCTTGTTAAAATTGCATGGATGGAAAGGAATTTTATACTGTAAGCGGTTGAGCCAATGAACCTTACACTATAGTTTAGAATGGTGCATAAATTTCAGAAATTTAAATATACAAATGAAGGATTCAGCATTAAGAACATCCACACAAACACAGTATTTAAATTAAAGCAGTAGAGCATGGTTGTTTTTTTTACGAAAATGGTTGTTTTGGTCATTATTTTAAATCAATTGTTCCCATTGAACCAAGATGATTTTTAAGAAAATGAGAGAGGTTTTTCTTCATAGCACACCTATCTACAATAACCTGTCTCAGTGTTTACCTAGGTGCTGTGTATTGAGATAGCCAAAGTCATCTTCATAGAGCAAATTTCCATATTTTTAAAATGACTCTTTTAGTCAGTTATTTCAATCTATTGTTTCTAGAAAACCAGAAAGAATTTTCCAAACTTGAATGAGGCTTCTCTTAAGAACAAGATCATGTTCAATATATTCTCTCATTTTTTACCCAAGTCCTATGATTTAGGAGAAACAAATTCAGTTCTACATGTCATTTTTAGGTTTGCCATACGATTGTTTCAGACATCACATTCAAAGAATTGTTTCAGCCAACTGGAGTTGAATTTCAGGAAACTGAGAGAGGTTTTTCTTAATCACAGGATTATCTACAAAAAAATCCCTCAAATTTTATACAGCTATCACAAGTTGAGAGAATTTAAAATATAGTCCCAGGTTATTTTTCCAGAAATTTACAGTTTTACTGTTTGAGTCATCTGTTGCAGCTGAATCAGAGGAAAAGAAGACATGGGTTTTATTGGGAACATGTAAAATTACAAAAAATTCTTTCATTGTTTCCACACCTATCAACATCTAGGATATGTAGGAGGGGCTTTAAGCCTATTTTTCTAGTAGTCTGTATTTTATTTTTTGTCTTATGTGAATCATGGTGTGGAGGCCATGTCCAAAGTTTGTTAGAAGATGTACTTCTGTTGTAACAAATTTTGATTCCCAGATGTCAGTCTCGGAAGTCCCAATGCTATAAATATACCTCCTGAAGAAGGAGAAAAGGGTTGAAACCATTGTAATTTCGTTGTGTGTTTTTCAAGAGAATGTTAATATAATTGCAAAGCCGAGGTCGGCGTTTTCATACAGGGATTCATGTGTTTTTCGCACTTACAGTCTGTTATTTCCTTTCTTCTATGAATGTTTTTCCATTTTATATCCCCCATTTTATTTTCTTTCATATCTGAGACTTAGGGTATAACAACTTAGAATTCATACTTGCTATGCTCCCTCTGTTGTTTCAGGTATTCACCAAAGCTTTCTTCTAAATTTGATACAGAATTCATTCTTTGCAATGCTCTGTGTTGATGGTTTGTTCATGTTCCTCCCTTCCACCGGAAAATTATGAATCAATTGTGATCGAGTGGCTACATTGACCCTATGCTTAAATCTCTTGAATTAAGTTCTGATTATTTTTGTTGTATAACTTGACACCATCGCCTAATGGTGTTGTGTTTTGTTTCAACCAATTTTACAAACAATTTATAGTTTCATTTGTATATATATCTAGCATTGTTAACATTTGGTGAGAGATCCCTCTCGGAAGAGTAGAAGGTCGGTTCTCTCTTCGAACGTGGTTGTGTTGTTACCCAGGAGCGGGCCTTTCGCAACCTTTGGGCTTAATTCCGGTTCTAACAAATTGGTGCTATTTCCAGGTACGAGATTGAATATCATCCCTCGAAAGAACGACAAAGATTCAAAGGATAGAGAGTTTCTGTGGGAAAATAGAGATTCTTACATGTGAAAAAGGTTGTATCATTTGCCCTGGTGACTCTACTAAAATATTCTGGAAGGTGACTCCATTGGGAAGACCGGTGGTCAGAAAGACAGAGACAGGGAGAGATCTCAAATATTCCATGGATTTGAATGAAAGGTTTAAATCTTACTATTGATGTTGAACAATGGTCAGACATCAAGAAGGTCATGTCTCTTTTCACGTGGCGACCCCATCTATGAAGGATCCATTCTTCATAATGTTCTATGGCAGCTCCACTATCAAACGTGGTTGCAAAGTTTGAGGAGCTGATTCAGTTTCTCCACAATCAAGATGACTTCTCGGGCTGCAAGGTATGCTCCTATGAATCTTGCTACCATTCCTGGTTATCCCAACAAAATACCTCTGATAAATTGGAAAACATATCTTCCAAGATTCAATGATGAAAAAGGTGATGATGCTGCCATTCATTTATTTAGATTTCATAAGCATATACATAAGCTCGGAGTGGTATGGCATGAAGTTTCCTTAATGAAATTGTTCATGTTTAGTTTGGAAGGATATGCAAGGTCTTGGTATGAGGGATTGCTAGCGGGGAGTTTATCCTCCCTTAAGACTTTCATACTATATTTCATGAACATTTCAAAAGGCATTATCCTTCTCTATTGTTACTTCAAGATTGTTGCACACACGATAGAGATTTTATTGAAAATGTGAAAGATAAGTGTCGTGATGATCAGTATTTGGATGAAGAGGTTTTAGATATCTTACATGAATATTCAGCTCAAAAATAAAGACAAGCCAATTGCCATGATATTCAAGAAAATTCCCAGCAGTCAGTATTGTCTTCCTTGAATGAAGTTGACATAGACCAAAGTTCATATTCAACCAGTTATATCTCTCTTCCTGAAATTGATGATGATTTGCAGCATTCTTATCATTCTCTATGTGACCAAGAGAAAGGTTGGGAATATCAATCAAATCCTTCCTCATATTATTCAACTTTCGAATTTTTATTACAAGAAGAGGCCTCCCCTTCCCAATCAGAAAATTCCTTTTCACGACTACAATCTCTTGAAAGTTACAATGATTGTGTGATTGATTACACACGAGATGATAATTCTGGAAAATATCAGTCTTGTAGTCCCTCCACATGTTCATTTTCTGAAAATGCAAGTAAGGAGAAATCATATTTTGAAATAGTGGTTGAAGGAAGACCTCTGCATGTTGATCAAATTCAAATTTCACCTAAAGATTTACATGAATATATAAAGCTTTCTTTGCTTGAAGATGATGACCAGCCTGGTGATTTGAAAGGACATGGGTGTACTGATTTGTTTTCTGAAGAATGCAATAAGCCTGTCACAATTTCTATTAGTGAAGAAAATTTCATTGCAATCCAAGATCAAAAGTATGAAAACATAGTGGAAACTAGACATGTTGAAGATCACAAACAAAAATTTGATATTGTAGATGAATGTATAAATTTCCTTGGAATGGATGATGAACGAGAAGAAAAGTTATTCAATCAATCCTAGCCTTTATAAAAACCAGCAGTATGCCATGAAGAATTGAATAACGAAGAAGAAGATATGAGTTCTCAAATGGATGTTTCTTTTTGTTTTTCAAATTCAGAATTTTTTTGTCAAGAAGAAATCTATTTGCTTGACCCTATTGAAGAAATGAATGATGTTTCTACTGAAGCATATAAAGAATATGAAGTTTTAAAACCAGCGTAGATCCAAATCCTAGGCTCTATCAAGCGCCGAGAGGAATCAAATCTCTTCTTAGGTATCCATTGATTTGATTCAAACCAAAAGACACATCTTTTTAGTTAAGGTCCACATATAATATTATTATTATTAGTATTTAATATTATTTATGGCTCACATATAGTATTTATTATTATTTTTTATTTTGTTAGGAACGAAAATTACAACATTTCTCCATACATGGTTTTAAAACCATATGTAAGGCCTTGCACATGGTCTTAAAACCATTTGCAAGGCCCTCCTAAACCATGTATAATAAAACCATGGGTTGTTTAGGAGGCCTTGCACATGGTTTTAAAACCATCTGGAAGGCCCTCCTAAACCATGTACAATAAAACCGTGGGAGAAGACATAAAAACACAAAACTAAATTTAATTTTAATTTGAACATTAGCTAAAAAAATATACTTCCTAAATGACCATAACATAATTACCAATTTACTGATTTTGGTAATTCATTCTAGAGAAATCAGAAATCATGAAAAAGAGACGATCTAATTGATAAACTTATAAGATGATCGTAATGGAAAAACTTGAGACGTACTCTATAAAATTTGAGATATTTACAACACGAGGTATTATGACCTTTGAGCTATGGACTGAATTCATTTGATCTCATGAGAGAGAGAATCTTGTCATGAAAGAATGAAGGTCAGAGATTAGTTTTGAGGACACAGAGATTTGGTAAAATATGTGAAAAGCATGGGTGCCCTCGTCGTAAAAGAGGACCTCAACGTATTTCTTAATCTTCTTCAGATTCTCAGCATATCTGAGCTGCCAATCCTGGTGTGGATCATGGCCTCCTACCACAACCAATGTGGGAGGCGCAGGGCGGAGATATCAGGGGCATTCGGCCCAAACACATTAGCAGCGGGATGGTCCCTATCGGCACCCACGGGCAGAAACGCCTTCCAATGCCAATCGGAATTCTCCATATTCACGATGGGAGCCCCCACAAGTCTCAGATCCGACGACGTCCTCTCTTCTCCGGCAAAGAATGGTTCCAACAACACATGACCCACTATTCTCACACCGCTAATCTCTCCTCTTCCGTTGCCCCCGCCGAGATCCTGCAGCCCACATGATGAACTATGTTCGCGCCTGCCCTGTCGCCCATTAGAAAGCAATGAGATAAATCTGCATGGCCCGGCAGATGGGCTTTACCATTGCCCGAGCTGAGCCATCTGATGCCCATGAAACAATCGTCGTATGGAATGGGAAATCGGTGCTCGGGGGATCGCCTGGAATCCACGGAAACGACTAAGACTCTGTGTCTCCTGGTCAATCACGTGCAGAAAATGTGGTATAGCAGAAAATCGGAATACAAGGTAGCAAACCCTCCGCCATGGAAGTAAAAGACGACGGGTAACGGCTCCTATGTGCCCTCGATGGGAACGAAGAGACGAACACGCACTCCCATCTGGGAATCGATGACGGCGTCCTTGGTATAAACACCACGGGTGGGCATGCTGTTTGCGCGACATTTGTACTCGATCAAGTTCATCATCCTCCGGTTGAAGGTTCCATCCTTCCTCCTCGCCCGATCGTTCACGAAACTCATAAATCGGCAAAGTATTCTCAGTTCTAATGGAAAGGATTTGGGTTTTACCTCCCTTGAAATCAGAATCTCAGTATTAGCAGCTACTGGGGTTTGAACCTGCGACATCCCAGAAACGGATACTGCAAGCAGACTTTACCCACAAAGACTTCCCGGAAACGGATACTGGAAGCGGACATTTCCTACAAAGACTTCGAGCTTCTACTTCAATCAACTTGAAATGCTACTGCTAGCCTCGTCTTATTAAAGAAAATAAATAAATAATTTAATGGTGAAAGTCACCGGGGCGTGTTTAGGCTTTTCCAAAAATTAAAAAAATGCGGTGGAGCCTATACTTCGATCAAGTTGGAAGGCTAGCCTGGTTTTATTAAATAAAAATATTTTTTTGCCGACATGTTAGTAACGTTACATCACATTAAAATATCTCTCCCATAATATTCGCTTTCACTATTATTTTTTGCCGACATGTTAGTAACGTTACATCACGTTACAAGATTTCTCCCATAATATTCACTTTCACTATTATTTTTTGTCGACATGTTAGTAACGTTACATCACGTGACAAGATCTCCCCCATAATATTCACTTTCACTATTATTTTTTGCCGACATGTTAGTAACGTTACATCACGTTACATCACGTTACATCACGTGACAAGATCTCCCCCATACTGGGTTGTAGAGTGCCTCTCGGCGCAATCAGAAATTTTAGATGAAGTTCATGTGGATGTATCGCATGGAAATTGTCACGTGTTTTCCTTGCATGGTTATTTTGAAGACCAGTTTGACATCATGCAAGGGAATTTATAGTTGGGACAGCCTTCTCATGGTAAGCAAATGACAGACTTTTTTGAAGGCTGCCAATGTTTTTATGATCCAGTGGTAGAGTACATGGAGAATCTTGGCAATGGTAATCGCTGGTTATATCTCTACTATAAATATCAATTTCTTTATTATAACTTTGTGCCATTTGGTCCTTCAGCTCTATTTTTTATCAAGCATGAAGAAAAAAGTTGTCTATGGGATCATTTGCTTGAGTTGCTTCATTGGAAGTCATATTTTGCTTGATTGAGAATTTTTTCTTAGTTAAGTAGGATAGGTAGGTATGAATAAGCTTGACATGGCAAGCATTTCTTTCGGCAGTTTTTAGTGTAGTTCAGTTTTAAAGTTCATGTCTGTAGTTACAGCTGTCTTTAGTTTTTAGAATGTGGACGAGTGACAAGTGACAGGTTGAAAGAGTGAGATTTGTTTGCAGAATGGTTTCAGTTGATGGTTCAATTTAGAATAGGTTCAGGACTTTAGAGAAAATTGGGATCATCCCAATGGTTTCAGCACTTGACCTATGGGGGTTCTTTTCTACCTCATTGGGAGGATAACATCCCTTGTGGAGCCAATTGTTAACACTTTGTTTTTAACAGTTGATCTAAGGGCCTGACAAGAGTTCGATGAGGGTCCCATTCCCTTGAATTTCATGTGAACACCCCTTCAAAGATGAAAATGGTAGGTGTGCTGAAGGCATTGAGCGGGACTCAAAACTGAAGGCTGAGATTGATCGAAGGTGGATCAATGGCTCCAAACCATTTCGGGCGAGAATACATGCTCGACCAAAGCCTCCTTTCCAGATCGCGAAATGTGTTAAAGGTCGGAAATATTCTATGGTCGAGATGAGATCTGAGTTAGATCTATAGCCTCGATCAATTTTGCATGCTATACTTGTGTGGGTGAAGCCACAACTTCAAATCGTGAAAGAGAGGTAGAGGTCGTGAAGATCAACAGCTGCGATAAAAAATGAAGAGAATTATATACAAATCAAATTTATATAAAGGTGTCTTACAATTTTAAGTTATAAAAGAAATACTTTATATTTTAATAAAAACAAAATTTGTTTTTATAAGAATATTAAAAAAAATTCTTTATAAAACAAAAAGTGTTGGCCTAAAATCCCATCTCCAAGAACCACGATTTATATTCTTTTATTAAGGAGGCAACGGTTTGTTTTTGGGAATGTCATATAAAAATATATTGACCAAAATAATCTTATCTCAATATCAATAGCTACCAACCCAAGCGCTCAAGAAATTATGATGCCACTTTGTCTCTTGGCATAAAGTCAAAGTGGGCTCGCACACCAACCCGCCACTTTTGCAGCAAAATTAAACATAGATCCATGGATCATATTAGACTCATTCACATCCAACAACCAAAGAAATTTCGCATTGTGGAGTTGCATGGAGAAATTAAATCTTTCAATTTGCGAAATGATGTTAAATGGTAGATAAGTTTTGATGATCAAATTGGAAGGTGAAGAAAATCCACTGTGTATGATCATTTCGCATTGTGAACTTGGATGAGGTAAGTGAAGTTTTCAATCAGCAAAATTTTGTATTGGGATCAATTTAAAACACATGTTGTTGCAGCATCAACTCACCCAACAAATCAATAGTGTAAAAACTTTTTCACTTGGGAGAAGTATTGCTTGTTAAAATTGCATGGATGGAAAGGAATTTTATACTATAAGCGGTTGAGCCAATGAAGCTTACACTAGAGTTTAGAATGGTGCATAAATTCCAAAAATTTAAATCTAGAAATGAAGAAATCAGCATTAATAACATCCACACAAACACAATATCTGAATTAAAGCAGTAGAGCATAGTTGTTTTTTTACGAAAATGGTTGTTTTGGTCATTATTTTATATCATTTTTTCCTGCCGAACCAAGATGATTTTTTAGAAACTGAGAGAGGTTTTTTTTTTATAATTCACCTTTCTACAATAACCTCTCTCAGTGTTTACCCAGGTTCTTTGTATTGAGAGAACCGAAGTCATCTTCAGAGAGCAAATTTCAATATTTTTAAAAGGATTGTTTTAGTCAGTTATTTCAATCAATTGTTTCTGGAAAACAAGAAAGAAGTTTCCAAAATTGAATGAATTTCTCTTAATAACAGGATTATGTTCAATAACCTCTCTCAGTTTTTACCTAGGTCATATGGTTTAGGAGAAACAAAGTGATTTCTACATGTCGTTTTTAGGTTTTCCAAAGGACTGTTTCAGACATCACATTCAAAGAATTTTTTCAGCCAAATGGAGTTGAATTTCAGGAAACTGAGACAATTTTTTCTTCATAATAGACCTATATACAAAAACCTCCTTCATATTTTACAAAAGTATCACATGTTGAGAGAATTTAAAATATCTTCGCAGGGTATTTTTCCAAAAATTTACAGTTTTACTGTGTGAGTCGTTAGTTTCAAAATGAGATCCTAAGTAGTTAGAGCTGAATTGGAGGAAAAGAAGACATGGGTTGTGTTGGGAACATGTCCAGTTACAAAAACCTCTTTCATTGTTTGCACATCTGTCACCATCTGGGATATGCAGGAGGGGATTTAAGACTTTTTTTCTACTAGTCCACATTTTATTTTTTGTCTTATGTGAATCATGGTGTGCAAGCCACCTCCAAAGTTTGTTAGAAGATGTCCTTCTATTGTAAAAAAAATTTATTCCCAAATGTTGGTATGGGAAGTCCCAATGCTATAAATATACCTCTTGAAGCAAGGAGAAAAGGGTTGAAACCATTGTAATTTTGTTGTGTGTTTTTCAAGAGAATTTTAATATAATTGCAAAGCTAAGGTCGGCGTTTTCATACAGGGATTCATGTGTTCTTCACACTTACAGACTGTTATTTTCTTTCTTATGTGAATGTTTTTCTAGCTTATCTCCCCCATTTTTTTTTCTTTCATATATGAGACTTAGGGTATAACAGCTCGGAATTCATACTTGTTATGCTCCATCTGTTGTTTCAGGTATTGACCAAAGATTTCTTTTAAAGTTGATACGGAATTCATTCTTTACAATGCTCTGTATTGATGGTTTTTTCGTGTTTCTCCTTTCCACCAGACAATTATGAATCGACTATGATCGAGTGGCTACCTTGCCCCTATGTTGAAATCGCTTGAATTAAGTTCTGATTATTTTTGTTGTATATCTTGACTCCATTGCCCAATGGTGTTGTGTTTTGTTTCAACCAATTTTAAAAACAATTTATAGTTTCATTTATATATATATATATATATATATATATATATATATATATATATCTCGCATTGTTAACATTTGGTCAGAGATCCCTCTAAGAAGAGTAGAAGGCCAGTTCTCTCTTTGAAAGTGGTTGTGTTGTTACCTGGGAGCGGTCCTTCCAAAACCTTTGGGCTCGATTCCGGTGCTAACACAAGGCTTTGAAAGAATCTCCTCTATAGGGAGGCTTCATGTTTGTTGGAAATGGGATTATGCCTATTTGGTATGGGCGGTTAATTTGTACTTTTTAATATTATGAATAACGAAAGTATTGTTTTCTCTACTTGAAAAGAAGGTAATATCAAATTTAATTTAAAAATATAAAAATAAAGGTAATGGAAGGGAATGCGATTAATATTAATAAGAAGAAATAACGAAATTAAATGATAAAGCATAATTAAAAGGTTCAATAAATAATAGAGATATATGGATTGAAGAAATGGATCGAGGATCCATAACTACTTAGATGGTGGAAAGAAGGTTTCCATGATTGATTCAGCTTATGACTATCTTCTAGGTTAAAATTTTTATCTAGTGTTTTTCTATTTCAAGAGATTCTCTAGGTGAGGTGTGAAGAGTTATGAGATATGGAAGAGAAAACCTTAGCTTTGCCATGGAAAATGAGGTGTTTAACATTATGGGAGTGTGCTACCATAGCATATTTATTATGGTGGTTATGATTAGTGTCATACTATATTATTTTTGAGTTTACCTTAGGTCAATATCCTAATTTGTCCAATGTAGTATTTTCCATGGGAATAGAGAATTTTGCAAACCCCTTGGGAAAAATGGGTTTTATTTGTCTTTAACACTTCTAAACAATTTTTTTAGGGTTTTGCGAGATTTAACCATTGTTTCAATATTCTTTCTTATTAATATCATAGAGATGCAATAAGTAATACCATGGATATAATAAAGAGAGATTAGAGCTCGAGCTTGAGAATTGGGCTATATATCTTTGAATCATTTCATGAGTTGTTTGTTGGAAGAAAGCAAGGAAACATTGATTAGAGCTAGAGTTTGTGTTGTGACGAAATTGCATGTTAAAGGTTATAAATTGAAAATGATAAATCGTTTTTCAAGAGTGTAGGGATACTTCATTTTGTATTAATAATATGCTCCTTTATTCTTTGTAAAGAAGATGCTTAATTTTGTAAACCTTTAAATTTTCAAATATTCAACATACCAAATCTAGAGTTTAAAGATCATTACTATTTTTATAGAATTTATCTATGGGTTCGATTCATGGTCAAAATAAATTCGATGATAGATCGGTTCAATTTTCCTTCCATGGTTGGGTTTAGTTTACTTTGTTTGATAGAGAGGATTGTATTATATGTCAAAAATACTTGAGCCATGAATTGTTTTTTAGAGGTTAAATATATGTTACCTCTTGATATTCCAAATTGTTTAATGGATGAATGAAGGATGGAAACCCTAGTTAAGGGGATAAGGGAT
Organism: Pseudotsuga menziesii; assembly: GCA_001517045.1. Classification (NCBI taxonomy): domain Eukaryota; kingdom Viridiplantae; phylum Streptophyta; class Pinopsida; order Pinales; family Pinaceae; genus Pseudotsuga; species Pseudotsuga menziesii. Next base: position 983,287 of record LPNX010822875.1, read on the forward strand.
TTTTAGTATTCAGGTATAATAACTAAGGAGAGTTTTTTAGGATATTCCAATGTATTATTTATGTTGCAGTACAGGGGGGTCACAATCCTAATAGGAAAAAAAACAGTTTTGTCTCCAATGAGTTAGAGGGTAAATCAAGCACGTAGTGCAATGTCAGAAGATTTCAAAAAGAATTGAAGAAGTTGGGATTATCAAGGATATGGATGCACATTCTATAGAAGGTGAATCCAAATTACTTGAAGCGTGACCTGAAGGATGTAATAATGTGTATGACTATTCCCTTTCTCTAGAAGATTTCTCTTCTTATTTTCCTAGGGATATAGATATTCCACGAAGGTATAGGTTTCTGGTTAATGCACCTCCAAGGCGGCCATAAGAAATTGTATGTGTCCTCCACAAGAAATTTTATTGGTGATAATATTGATTCAATTTGTTTAATACGTTTCAACCCTAACAACCAAAAGTGGTATTCAAGTGGTGGTGCGAAAGGATATAAAAATAGAAGAAATTCTAAATTACTCTACAAAAAATCTAGTTGGTAAATTTCTTAGGAAGCAAATTGTAAAGGATTATTTGAACAAATGGACGTAATGATGTTGAGTTCTAGTTATAAATAATGGTCCATAATTTTACATTTTCCCATGGGTAAATAAGGTTTGTATTTCATTTTGAAATTGATGCATATATGATTTCACGGGTTATGAGGTCTAGGGTTCCTAATATTTACCTATAAAACCATGGAACTTGTGTTTCAATACTAATTCAAAGGAAATTCCAAAACTTACCATATAGATTAGGAGGTCATCCCACTTGAGGAATTCTAGTCTAATGAGTGCCTTACATATCTGGAGAATTAAATTGTTAAATAGTGCAATAATAAAAAATAAGATAGACAAAGTGGTGGAAAAGGTTTAAGTCATTTTTACCATACCAATGACAATATTATATAGTATATGGATCATAGTCACCTTTAGATCTATATCTCATTGAAAACACATCAATGGCTGGCTATGACAAATCATAGTGTGATAAGAATAAAAACTCACAAACGTGACTTAGGAATTTGTGATTGCATAAGGACTCGTGATATAACATCACCCCCCTCCCCTCAATCACTGGTATGAATAACTATACCAATAAAATAACTAGAATTGGTATCATCTTCAATGTAAAACATCTGTCAAATTGATATTTGATGAAAATATGCCTGAAAACTCGCCAATTTGGAAGTTCAAATTTGAATGAGAGTTGAAATTTTGGAAGTGAATAACTAACATGTTTGAACATTGATTGATTCTACTAGAAGAATTTGGCATATTTTTCTAATTTTGGTTTACAAATAAGATCACTGAACTCTATGTGATTTTGGACACAATTAGGTGTTGAGTATCCCATGAATAGTGGAGGAGACTAGTTTATATGTTGGAATCACTAAATGTTTATTTGATAATGAATTGATGATTATTTGAGGAGTAGCACAGATGACATGTTGAAACTTCCCTAAATTTCTTTGTAGATAGATATTGAGTAGACCAATTGTCTCATTAAATTATTGATTGAGTACTTTAAATCTTGAAGCATAATGATCATCAATTATGTTTTCCCATGTAAGGTGCAAGGTGAGAATAACAAGGAAGGAATCCAAGATTAAGCTTTGCATTCTTCTTCAATAGTTGAATTTTGATGCCATGCAACTAGTGCTTTTGCATGACTAGTAACCATGTTCACTTCATTGATGTGATGGTTTTGGTTGACCACTAATAAATTTCACCTTAGCTTGTTTTTTCACTTATTTTTGTACTTCTCTCATTTAAGGTACAAGAACGTACCAAGTTTTTATTCAAAATCCATGTAGAATTGGACCCAAATCATGACAAAAATTATCATCTAGAATCATTAATTGAAATTTATTTTATTTTAATGTAACTATTCAAATGTGTCTTTACCTTGATGTTTGAACTATATGGTAAGACTTATTTAACTTCTTGACCTCTTGTTTCCATATCCAAGAACTTATCCATCCATGATTTTATTGTTTTGTTTTTATCCTTCTTCTTATTTCGACATTTATCTGAGTGATGATTTGTCTAACCACAATGAATACAATGATGGATATTAAAACATGTTGTCTTCAAATGGCCAACTCTATGTTAAATTTTCTTCATCCCTGGTTTGTTTAACAATTACTAATAATTTCCTGCAATTATTTATTGAAAACACACAAAGATACTAACTAATTACACAATAGAAAAACAAAGGAAATCATTCACATTTGACACTTACATTTTCCCTGGGAAACCCTAATTGGGGAAAAACAAATAACATATGTTTTATTGACTATAAAAATATCAATCTCCCATCTTGGGATAATGTCCCACTAAGGAATACAATGAAGAAATTCTATATTTATAACCCCAACATCAGTCCTTCAATCTTGTTGGTTGATAACCTTTAATTTCCCCTTGCTTTGTTCCTCTAACGCTGCCCCTGAACCTGAACACTTGGTTGAAATTCCATCTCCAACTACTCGATGATATCTCACCTACTTTATGTGATTTTTGTGTGTCACCTCCTCTCACCTATGATTCCGTCTATTACATTAAAATATATATATACCCTGGGCCAATATCATGGGCTGCCAAATACCATGGTCCCTTTGATCACTTTACATAAAGTAATTACCAAAGTGCATTCACTTTAATAGACCACTTTAATAAAGTGAATCTCCTAAGTCTAAGAGTCATTGGTGATGACTTCCACCTTTTAAACACTGTCCACAAGGAAGTACCTATATGATGCTACAAAATGAACACTCCCTCTTAGCATGGAAGGTATTTCTCTAAGCTCCATTATAAATGGTTCTCCCTTTGAACTTGGGACAATATTTTTCACATCATCATACACACTAACATTCGTCCAACCCTTTTTGTTGGTTGCTTCATATTTATTGGTAGACACCGAATCAATGACTCTATACTACATGCTACACATCAATTCCAATAAGTTTGAAAACTTGATCAAATGTATGCTCTCCTTCAATGTGCTCGTAGAATCATGTTCTTTCTCCTATAAATCCATTAATTTAATCTTGTACCAACTAGATCTCCTTATAGAACTTGAATGGGACAGGTCCCTCTTTCCTTTTGAAGGTTTACTCCCTATATTGGAAGTCTGTGAAGTCTTCTCACCCACTGAATTCTTTTTCTCATTGATATATGTCACTCACAATGACCCATAATTCAATATCCCCTTAGATCCAACTGTCGAGTGCCATAAATACCCTTTTTTCCTTATCCTTCGTAGTCCTTTTTTTTTCTGATTCTTCCTTCCATTCACAACCAAGTCTTACTTTTTCCAAAGGAACAAGCATGGATTCCTAAGATATAATAATTATTACTTGTTTCATTAATGCTTGATTTTAATTATGATTATGAAATTTATCTTTCATTTGCATTGATTCATTACTGGTTTATAAGAAAGATTCAGAATCTCTAGGTGTTCCAAGTGTAACATATCACTGAATTCAAAAGACAAGTAAGGCATGGTGTTAGTTGCTCGTTTGATGATCTGTTCCAAGTTGTTGATGAGATAAGCTTGGATTTTTTTTCATGTATCTTGCTGAAACTTCCCGAGCATATTTTCCCATTAGTTGGAACATGTTCAACCTATGAAACAACTCAGATTAAAATTGTATTCATTACTGTGAACTAATTTTACGTAATGTAATAATAGTTGCTATTTTTTCATTTAGTTCAAGAGCCAGAAGATCGTAGATATTCATTGCTTCTCGATATTAATGGAATTGAATTGTTCCATCTCTGTATAAGTATGAAAGGGAAATTGGAGCCAGGGGTTTGCAATTCTAAAGAAATTATAGCAAAGGATATTGTAGCTATATTTTGACCATTTAAATAAAGGAGTGAAAATTCTCAATACTTTATTGTTATATATATATTTGTAAGCCTTCGATGACATTTCTATTTGAAGGCCAGGGCCTTCCTTCTTACAAAGTTGTTGTTTTTAGTAGATGTTTTAGTTTAGTTGTTTTTTCTTGGTGTGTGATTTCAGTTTGATGCATTTGTAGACAACCGCAACAATACTTATTAAACAATTTCATTATTATATTTTCCTTTGGCTTGTTGTAATAGTCTGGTGTGAACAATCGACTGTGTAGGATAATTATTTTCTTTATTTAGAGTGTGTTAATTAATCATATTTGCTATAGTCATGCTCAGTTCCTACGTAGTATTGTCATTTATGTTTCTTAGAGTTTACCGAATTAGATAGATCTTTGCTTTTATGAATTGGTTGTTTTGATTGATGGTTTGTGATTGTTGTTGTTTGGTAAAATAGGATTTAATTTCTTGCAAAAGTGATTATAGATTGATTCATTCTTATATTATAAATCAAAGGATTAATATTGTAGGAATCAAGATTCCATCAAGTTCTTAAATTGATAATTTAAATTATCTTTTAAAGGGAGTTGAGTTGATTTATCAGTGATTAGGATACATAGTTTTCATTTTGAAAGGTCAGCTACTAAAGTGTTTACACATAGATTTTGCTTGATTTCCTTTGAGATAAATAGACTTACCTGGGTTTTTAATTAATATTGAGCACTCTTTGTTTACTATAATCAATAGGCATATAGAGTGACCAAAATTTGGGCGTCATTGTCGAGGAAGGAAATTGGTAGACATAGATGCTAGCTTATTAGTTTAATATCTTTAGCTGTGCTAATTCTTAGGTTGCAGGGGACATCAGACGTCATGAAGAGTTGCAAATCCTTCAATATATAGAATGGTTACTATCCTTGGGATAATTTATGCTTATTTAATCTTGCATGAATACAATAAGAATTCAATAGGAAACCCCCAGAAACACTAACCTTTCAAGTGGAAGAGGTCATGGTCATAATCGACACCTACCAAGGAAGAAATTTATTAATGGGTTTTTTTCTAAGGATGATTCTTCTACTGGATATTTATATCAAACATCATCTTCTGTAAGGAGATTCCAGGTTCCTCTTAGGAGGGAATCATTAGCATCAATTGTGGAGAGACCAGTAGAAGCTGCGACCCCATCTGGTGGCCCTACAAAGCGTTCTATAGAAGATAGGGGAAGTTCTATTAGAGAAGGTGGACTAGAGGAGGTATATTGAATCAACATAGAGGAGTTTAGTAAAGAATAGTGGTTACAGTTTTGACAATAATTTCAATATTAGAAGAAAAGAGAGGAGCGAGAGAAAGAGGAAATCATGAGTAACAAACACCACTAAGATGACTGTGAAGAAGGAGTGGGGGGTAATGATAACGACAATGGAAACAATCATCATGAAGAAACATTTTCTACTCTTGAGTTCCCTTTTTCGATGAAAACTGAAGATTTATAGAAATGTTATAGGAGCTTGTTTTTATGGATGGAAAATCAATACATGTTTTTAAAACCACATGCAGATCCTATTTCAATGGAAATATAGAAATATAATTTTACAGCTTGAAGAAATATTTTTAAAAAAATTCTTAAAATATATATGATATTTAAAATTAATATTTCTGAACATTAAAAAGTGGCTCAAAATCAATGATTTGCAAATCATTTGCAAAGTTTAGCAGGAAGAAGATTGTTTCCAGATAAAGAGTTGAAGATCAAATTTCACACTTACAGGCCAAATATTGTTTCCATATTTGAAGGCACAAAATAAACATGATGGTCACGTTGTAAATTTCCAAAATATAAAAATAAACAAGTAGCAGAGATCAGTTATCAACAAACTCCAACAACTTTCAACATTTGTGATCCCTTGCATTATGTACCATATTTGTTCTATTTTTAGAAATATCATATAGTTTTCTATGTTACAAGTTAGAAATTGTCATAGTATTGTATTGATTATACAAACCATCATTTGCAATGTAATGGAGATATAATGTTGAGAGGAGAGAATATGAGTATGTAAATATTTTTCTGAATTGAATAAAAAATCCCAATATCAGAAGCACTTGAAGCAAACCAAATCCGAGAGATTCTTGTGTTGATATTTTTTTTCAATCTATGATCTTCTTCAGTGAGTGTTTTTCCCTTTCACTATCCATTTAACGTGCAATCTTCAATATTTGAATGAAATTAAATGAATTAGAACACATATTTGACGATCTCATTTCATCACATTCATACATTTTCACCATTTTTCTCTAAAATCATGGAATAATTCATTTATGATGCTCTATTTTGATGGATTAGATTATATTTTTCACCACCATACTCAACAATTAATTTGATTGAGAAAATATCACCTATCTTTCCTATGTAATTCCTTTTCTCTCACACCAATACCTTGGAATATTTAAAAAGTGTAGCTTTTGATTCCATTCCCAATGGTTGGTCTTCTCTTTGTCCTACACAAAATTCACAAGTAAAATTAATCATTAGAGGATTCGGTCACTATTTTAAATACATGAGTTGTTGTTGTAGTGACCTTTGGACACCATAATCATAAAGTGACCCCCCTTTGGATGGAAAGGCCAGTTTCCACCCTCAATATTGGTTCAAGGTAACCTTGAGAGTTTTCTTCCACAATTGAAATAAATTTATGAGCGATAACATCTTGGCACTGTTGTCAGAGATCGAAGATGAAATATTCCCTGGGAGAGACAACAAATGTTAGAGATGATTATTGATGGTCAAAAGTAGTCAAACACAAAGAGGTTGTGCATCATTTACCTGATGACTTTACTATTAGAAAGTTTAAAAATTCAAAGTATCATTGGAAACTCCAATTAAGTTTTAATCAAATTCAAAGACTCCATTGGAATATGAGCTCATTTGAAATAAATATGAAAGTACAAAGATCGAGGTATCAAAGTATAATTTTTCCAATATATTTTATTATTTTTCATCAGTTACTTCTTCTCTTTCCCTTTATATATCAAGAGATTTATTATTTTTCTCGTATATTCAAATGATGAGAGACCTACACTTGTATATCTTTCTTTGAAAAATGTAGACATGCCTTCCTCTCACATTACTAAATCTGATCAAGTTCCTCCTTCTGAATCATATAATGTTCATTATTAGTCTTGTAATAATAATGAAACCAAATTTGGTGGTATACCTCTTGTTCTTATTCATATACCCTATCAGATCTTGGATGGATATAGGCCTCTCAAATTGCCTTCTATACTTCATGACTTTCCTCAAAAGCATTATAAATATATTCCCAAGTTTAGTGGAGAGCTTGATAAGATATCAACTGAAAAACACATGGAGGGATTTGATCATTTTACAGACCTTTTTGAAGTTGAGCATGATGATGTTTTCATGATAGCATTTTCTCAGTCATTACAAGGGTGTGTGGAAGAATGGTTTAGGCACTTATATGCTTAATCAATCAGCTCATGGGATGACCCGAGGGATGCCTTTATGAAGTTTTGGGTTGAGAGAAAACCTTACAATAAGTATGTTTTGAAGTTTCATTCTATGCTAAACAAAATGATGAGACTATTAGGATGTTTAATAGGATATATCTCAATTTTTATCATAAAATTCCCAAAGAAATTCAACCTTCTGAACCTACCGCTAGGTTTTATTATCCAACAACCCTTCATCCAAGCCTATCATTTCTTATCATGGAAATAAAGTCTTTGACCTTGCAATAGAGGAAATTTCAACTCAAAATGGGCCTTTTAACTTTAACTCAAATTCCATGTCATCATGTGTTAGCCAATGAAATCGCTTTAAATTTGAAATACCGTATAGGTATTAAACACTTTTTTAATATAAATTTGGGGATAGGTATCATAAAAAAAACTACTTTTTTTGTTTGTATTTTTGACATATCTCCTCATTTTTTACTCAAATTTCGATCAGGAGAGCTCGTTGGATGCGGAACTAAATTATGCATCCAACGAGTACCCACTCGACATACTTTTGATGGACCCCACTACCCGAAAAACAAGAAATACCTAAAGAAACGTGATGATGACATCATCATCACATTTTTTTTCAAGTATTTCTTGTTTTTGGGGTAGCGGGGTTCATCAAAAGTATGCCAAGCGGGTACTCATTGGATGTGGAATTTAATTCCACATCCAACGAGCTCTCCTGATCGAAATTTGAGTAAAAACACGGGGAGATATGTTGAAAATACAAACAAAAAAATAGTTTTTTCTTTTCTTTCTCCAAAATTAATAAATATTATTTTATTATTTTATTAATTTTTTTAGGGGGGCCATTTTGAGGTGAAATTTCTTCTAATGCAACAAATGGTCTTTGATGCTCAGCAAATCAAGGAAAATATTAGAGTTTATGGAAGGCTCTCGAATCATGTTGTAGATGAGATTTCCAATTAAGGAAAAGATAATTTGTACAATGAGAATAAGTTTGATTGTACAATGGTTTTTCTTAATGATCTCTACTAGGAAGCTTTTTTAGAAATTAAATTTCCACTTATTGAGAAGCAATATGCTACCCCAAATTTTCTAGTTGTTGATATTCAATATTAGGGAGTTAAAATTGTTTATAATGATCTTCAGGATGTCATATATACAAAGTTTTGTCAAAATCACTCATGCTCAGTTTTTGAAGAAGTAAGAGATCATTAAATATCTTAGGGACGCATGTGTGTGTGTGTGTGTGTGTGAGAGAGAGAGAGAGAGAGAGAGAGAGAGAGAGGGAGAGAGAGA
>LPNX010822883.1:0-10138 GCA_001517045.1 Pseudotsuga menziesii
ACAAGGAGGCAGTCAGACAACTGTACATTGATGGAGTAGGCAATTTTTTGTTTGAACATAAGAAGGCAACGTACCCTGCAGTACCTTTCTTACTTGGAAGCTATAAGTTTTCAAGGGTAAAGCAGGCAACAAAGTTTGTTAAAGAGCTAGAATATTTTTGCTTTGGAGAAATTAATTTTCATAGAAATGACTCCCATAACAAAGTAGTTTACTACTGTAAAGAAGCTGGAATTCATTTTGAGTACACTAACTTTTAGGATAAAGATGAAGAGACATTCCACAATGCAAAGAACATAACAGCCCTCAAAAAAAGATTCAAGCAAAAAATAACAACTATGGATGGAAAAGGCAAGACTTCAGAAAAGGCTAAGAAGTTAGAAGAAGGAGAGGCCAAGAAAAGAGAAGAAGATGCTAGAAGATTAGCACAGGAAGCAGAAAATTGGTTAAGAATTGAAGAGGAAGAAAAGAAATGAGCTGTTGAAGAAGTAGCTAGGAAGGAAGAAGAACAATGAAAAAGAAAAGAGGAAGCTAAAATAAAGAAGAAACATGAAGAAAGTGAGGGCTTCAGACTAACAGAAGCCCGAAAGGAGAAGCATCCTACAGAGCAATTTGATGCACAATAAGTACAAGACCAAATAGATCAAGAGTAAGGACAATCCAATCCTAATCCCTTGGCACATGCTGTATCTTCTGGCAGCATATTAGGAGAGGCTTCAATTTCTGAAATTGATTTGATTCCTTTCATGCCTACCGAAGGGGAGGAAGTTCCTGATTTTAATACCATTTTTTTATGACAAAGAAAAGAAAAGAATCATTAAAAGAACTGAGAAGAAGGTAGATATTGGGGGACAGCTAGGAAAAATGGTGACAGATAAGACATTGGTACATGGTACACATAAATATCCACGGTTTATAGCGAGAGATGGGGTAGATTTAACCTTAGCAAGTGAAGACAATGTGGACAGGCTCATGACTGATCTAGAGCAGTCACGGAAGAATGCGACCCAACTGAAGGAAACCTTAAAGAAGGAAAGAGATGAAAGCCAGAAGCTAAAGTGAAAATATGAAGATATGATAGGCGAAGTCAAGACTTTAAGAATAGAATGCCAAACTCTGCAAGCACATAAGAATGCTCTAGCAATATCTACAGAGAGCACAGAGAAGAGTGCTCAAGTTACCTTAGCTGAATTACAAAAGCTACAGCTGGAGCATCAGATGTTAGATACTAAAAAGGATAGTCTTCAGTTATCATATGGAAATTTAAGTGAAGAAAAGAACAAGATGGAGAGCAGGGTTACTGAGCTGGAAATGGAGAAGGCTACTGCGAAAGAAAAGGAGATGCAATATCAAATGCAGGTAGCAGCCTTAGAAGAACAGAAAAAATCATTGACCTCGTCACTAAAGGATGATATGAAGCAGAAATCCGACATCCAACCTTTGAAAGAGCATGTTCTAACTTAAAGCAAAAATATCCATCAAATACAAATACGGATAGAAGATGAAAGATGAAAAATTTTGCAAATAGACACCAGGCTAGAAGAAATTGTAGATACCACTTCATTTTTCCTGGATAGGTCTCAACATATATGGGAAATTCTAAAAGGAAGAATGGTTTGGGTAGAGACCAATAAAGAATCTCCCACAGACCTAGCCGTAAAATATCAGCAAACATTAAAGCAGGAATATGAATTACTGGAATTTCCAATTAATGTCATAGAGGAGTTCAAGAAAATAGTGAAAAAGACAAAGACAGCCTGTGCTGAATTTTGCAGGAGAGTGCTCTCCACATACAATCGATGTCAGAATTCTGCCAAAAAGAGATTGGATGTGCTACCTGAGCATGAACTATTTCTAAAACATTTACAATACAGGTACAAAGAAGATGAGCAAGAAATCCAGCAAGTCAAGGACCTAGATGAATGGATATTGAAAAATACAGTAGCCCATGCAGCCGTGAGCATACATTTATTAGAGGACTAGTTGCGCCTAATTCCTGCTAGGATAGAGGGGGTGAAGACCCAGGCTTCCAAATACGAAATTAACATTCGTTTTCTTGAGCCTTCCGGATTTGAAAGAATAGTAGCTAATGCTAATGCATGGAAAAAGTTCACCAACGAGCAAGTTGGCCCTTCCTCATAAAATGTCTTGGGAATATTGATTTAAAATGTAATATATTTTATTAATTTTGTGCACAAGCTATAGGAAAAAATTTTGGAAAAGAAAGGTTGGGGAAGCTCAAGAGACAATGAGGGGCAGCCCAAGAGTTTTACTTTTTGTATAAGTATAGGAGAGTTTTAGATAGAAAGGACCTTTTTTCCAGACTATCTTGAGAAAGTATTGTAAGAACTAATTCATTTTACAATAAAGAGTTATATGTTTCTGCTGGAGAAAGTTCTGTGGATTTTCAAATGTTTGCTATGGGCTAGTTGGATGTGAACTATTTCTTTTTTAGCTTGTTTCCATGAACTGTGAGATCGTTCTAACCTATTGAATTCTTTCATGTTATGAATGTACTCCTGTTTATTTTGTGAAATTTCCACATTGAGTAATGAATGTTTTAATTAGCAATAAGCTATCTTGTTGTTATATTTCTATTGATATTCATGTGCTCAGAAAAGTTAACAACTATCTGTGATTTTCTTTATGCATGCAATACGATACATTACTCCCCATTAATAACAATTTTGCTCTTTAGGGAAAGGTTAGTGAGTCTTAATTAGTTTCTTGTTTTTTTTTTTTGTGATTTAGAAGCGAGAGAGGTAAGACGATAGGTAAGAACCTGCGCATCACATTGTGACCCTCCTCACTATCTCTATCGTCTGCATTTAGTTAGGCATTTGCACATCATACCTAAACATTAAAAAAAAAACTAAAAATATACACGGTGGATCGGGCCGTAACCGGTAAAACACTTTAATCATTACTTAACCTATGGTAGCCAGACCGTAAACCGGATGGATTCCCCACACCAAACAATAACGAGATAATTGGGAACATTTATTGGGGAGAATCCCTACTGTTGTTACCTGTGATTTTCCATGCCACAACACCATCATAGGAAGTTTCTACAGAACCAACATTGTTTCATTCTGGGTGTAGGCACAGTCCTCATCTAGGTCTAACATCATATCCATGAGCAATCCATCATGTAGGTACATCCCAAGACCATACATTACATTTCCATTGCAATCACCTGCGTCTCCTACCGTCATCTCATTGTATCCATATCGTCTCATCATCTCACACGGATAACATCCAAATGCACACCACATGTCCAATAGACCACCTACATTCTACCAACATAGGAGCATGCCAGGTATCTTTATGTCTCAAGGACAACCTGTGTCTACCACTATGCAAGAATATCCTAGAAGCACAACGAGTGCATTATGTCTCTACACGGTTAGCCCACGTTCTACCAGCATAGGAGCATGCGAGGACTCATTACGTCTCAAGAACAACCTGCATCTACCACTATGTGAGAATTGCCTCCAACATGGGAGCATGCCAGGGTTAATTATGTCCAGGGACAACCTGTGTTCTATGCTAGGACGATTACGTCTAGGGACAACCTGCATTATATGCCAATACTAATTACATTCAAGGACAACCTATGTGTACCACCATGGGATCATGCTAGAACTGATTAAATCCAGGGACAGCCCACCTTCTATACCACGACTGGTTACATCTCGAGGAAAACCTGCATCTCCTACCATGTGAGATCTCGCTATAGTGCATTTGCATCTTCCGGTCTCTTGTCATCTCTAGCATGGGATCACGTTGAGACTGATCACGTCTATGGAAAACTTGTGTCTACCACCATGCAAGAGATTTTCACTTCCTCTTTCTAGGGACCTCGATCTAGATGACACCAAGTCTCTCTCTGAAGCATTCAAACTTAACTCTTCAAACTTCACTCTGGCTAACAACTTGGTCAATACATTGACCACTACTTGTCCTTCACCACTTATTAGAGCTTCACTGCTCCTCTCTACACCATATCCCAGATATAGTGATACTTGATCTCACTGTGCTTCGACTTGTCATGGAACATCGGTTTCTCTAACAACTTCACGCAGCTCTGGTTGTCGCAAAATATGCAAGTCACCTCTAACTTGATATCAAACAAATCATACAGTAGCTTCTAAATCCATACTTCCTCACAACTGGCCAAAATAGATGCAACATACTCTACTTCAGTTGTGCTCAACGCCACACATGATTGCTTCCTTCTAAACCAGGAGATCATGTCGGATCCCAAACAGAAGCAGCATCCTGAAGTGCTCTTTCTATCAGTGGCATTTCCTACCCAATCCGAATCAACATTATTGTGTAGGTTAATCCTCTAATTCGCTTCATACTTGAGCCCATACTCAATTGTACCCTTCAAGTATCTCAATACATGCTTTGCAGCAATCAAGTGAACATGTCTCAGATCTGTCATGAACTAGCTCAAGGTGATCCTGGCCTCGTGTTTGTTAGGTACATCAATGAACCAATCATTTGATGATACATCGTGGCATAAACTGTCTTTGATGAAGCATCACATAGTAGCTTCAAGTTTGATATCATAGGTGTGGTCATCGCCTTGCAGTCCAGTATTATGAATCTCTTCAGAATATCCATGACATACTTTCCTTGACCAAGGAAGATCCCATCTGCACTCTAACACACCTCCATGCCTAATAAGTAATGCATCATCTCTAGGTATTTAATTTTGAACTCAGCGGAAAGTCTCCTCTTTGCATCTACAATGAGTTTCATCCTCTCTTGTCAGAAACGGGTCATCAACATATAGCAAGAGTATCATTGGTCTTCCGCCTTCAACCTTGAATTAAAGGTTGGAATCCAATTTAATCTTGGTAAATACTAAGATTATCAAGAATTTGTCCATCCTGTCGTACCATGTCCTGGATTTTTGAACTCTGAGATCTTTTGTAGTCACTCCCTCTGAAGCGGAGCACCATCCTTCCTTTGCGTTTTGCACTCTATGTATAGAAACATTCTGTATTGGAGTGACAAGTATCCTCCTATGTTACTGATCTTATATGTATCCATCCATGTCATCTCTCAAGGTCACTGGATACCAAGATCCTCTATCTTGAACTTTGTTGAAATTTCCTCTTGCACCCATCTATGTGTTAAGCTTCTATCTTCAACCTTGTAGCAAAGGTTGAGATTTCCATCACTCTAGGTGATTTTTAAGCAACTTTGTTTGTTGTCCCATGGGTGCCTTTTGAGCTTGTACAAAGTCTTCTATGCACATGTGGTTCGTTACTTGATACTTCTACTTTGTTGGATAAGTGTGTCTGGTTAGTGGAGTACGTCTTGCTATAATATACTCCCTCTTTACTAGAGAAACCACAAACCTTGCTTTGTATTTCTTGATGCTTCCATCTACTACATGCATGATCTTGTATATCCACATGGAAGACACTACAGACTTCCCTTCAGGTCTCTAAACTGCATCCTGGACATCATTCTTCATGATCAACTAGTACTCTTCAATCATGGAATCCTACCATTGTTTCTTCTTTGTTGCTTCTTCGTAGTTGGAAGGTTGTGTATCAATGATTCCACTCAATAGTGCTACATATTTGGAGTGTGTCTGATGCATATTACTTTATTTGGAAGTCTCGCCATACTTTTCTTCATCTTGGATGATATTTCATGCCCAAGATGGTCTTCATCTCTCAAGGTGGATCTACTGCTCTCTGTGGCTTGGTCATATCATGATTCTTATATTCTTCTGAAGCTCTTTCTTCTGTCATGGTGTCTCTAAACCTGGGAGCTTTAGTTTCCTCTTCATGTACGTTGTTGGACTGAATGTTCTAGTTGAACCATCATCACTTGTTCTTCGGAACAAGCCTCATCCTTCTTTTCTTGTAGGAAATTGTACACGATCTTTCCTACAAGTCAAATTCAAATGCATGATTAGAAGCATTTCATAATTTCCAGAACATATTTTTAATAACAACAAATTCTTGTATATGTCACACATTCATGCAATTATCTTAGCTCGTGCAACATTTCTCCATATCCCGTATGCATACGGTAACTTTCTAGATTCCTTCCATCTCTACCAGAACATTATTACGAGTGTGCACTACTCCCATAATGTCAGCAAAGAGGTTTCATTCTATATAAGTAGCAATGGAATGTTGTACAACACCATAGGCTACTTACCCATCACATGCAAGCTAATAGTATAATTTTCATAAATGCAAACACTCAAATATGCATAATACATTTCCTAAATTTAGGAACACAACTGAACAATATCATTTAGGTAAGTAGATGTATAGGAAATGACAATTAAACACTTATCTTTGTTTGTTTGGTTGGTGGACTCCCTCTTGATCCTTGTTTTCTTGCATGGATTATTAGAGTCTTTGACAGTTTTCTCTACTTCATCATCTGATTCTGAGGACCTGTGTCTATCTTGCTCATGCTTGAGCAGGTCTTTTATACCATAGATCACATGGGATTGCATACTAGTTATGAATCTGAGTGCCACTTATTCATTCACAATTTCATCCCTTATTATCCAAATACTGAGATGGATAATATGGTGTTCTTTATCATGTGTTGAATCCTTCTGGATTAAAGTACATATTCCTCATCACTTTAGGAATAAACTATTTCTTCTCTAATTCTTTTCTTTGTTGGTTCATCATCTTCAGTGGTGTGAGCATGATGTATTTTCTTGTTCGACTTCTTGTTGGAGGAGCCTTTGTTTCTGGGACAATCTTTGGATTAGTGTCCCTTCCCATCACATGTGTAACATCTAATAGTAGATAGATATTTTATGGGTTTCTTTTTTCTTTTGTGATGAGGGTCCTCCCTTTTGTTGTGATGATGGTCCTCCTTTCTATGATTTCTTCAAGTGCGAACTGTGAGATCTTAATCTTCAGTTGCTCCCATATTCTCTTCTCTTGTTATGAGTCGAGCTTCTTCTTGTGTGTATTCTTCCCAAAGTCTGTTGAAATTTATCAGCTTCTTTCTAGCACATATTCCTTGAATGAATGAATCCCATGATCTTGGGAGACCATTAAAGGTAGTCATAACAATCTCTCGTTCTTCTACCTTATCTTCCGTTGCTTCAAGTTGTTCCTTGATTTGGGCAGCCCTTATGAAGTAGGATTTCATGGTCTCAAAATTTTGTATCTTCACATTATTTAGTTGTTTCCTCAATGTCAACTTCTGATTGTTGTTATTTCCTTCGAACAGCTTCATCAAAGAATCAAACACTTCATTAGGTGTCTTCAAAGATGATACATGAGGGATGAGATGATACTTAATAGAATCTCCAATAATTCTTTTGGTCTTGATCGAATTCTTCTTATGGACAACCTTAGATTCATTTCCCTCTAGAGATGGAACTTCCCCACTGATATACTTGTCCAAATCATTTTCTTCAAGGATCGGGGAGATCCTATACTTCCATGCTTGGAAGTTGTCAACTCCCCCAAACTTAGAATCAAGTTGGGTGTGATGAGTCATTTTGAAATGAGAACCTCAAATGGAAATATCAAAGATTTAGATCTTAGCAATTTGATATGCCCAAGTTGATTCTAGAGTCGGATGACCTAGGGTTCCACAAAGAAACCCTAATTTTTGAAACTTGGAATCTTGGAATTTTGTCTGGATAGAAATATGTGCCTCCTTGAGGTGAGTTGTTCAGTGACGTCCTTTTCCAAATTTGGTGGAGGGAAACTACAAAAACTTGATTCCCTAGTTTCTTCGACAATAGAGATGAGGCCAAAAATGAAAATTCTCGTAACTGAATTCTAAATCCATGAAAATATGTGCCCTTCTAGGCCGAGTTTCCTAATGTACTCCTTTTTCTAGATTGATGGAGGAAAACCCCAAAAGCTTGATGCCATAGTTTCCTCTCGGCACTAGTGTCTAGGTCAAAAATGAAAATTCTCCAAATTTGATTATGACTCCTCCAAAAGATGCACCCTCCTAGGGAAATTTAGCCTAGCCTCTTTTCTTGATGATCTATGGAGAGAAGACCTTGAACTAGGAATCCCTAGTTTTTGTTTTTGCACAGTTCCTTTTTTTTCAGTGAAGCTCTGATACCATGTTAGTTTTTCTACTTTAATTCAATTTGATTAGGATCTTTATATGAAAGAATAACAAGCACAACAAGATATACAAGACACAAATATATTCCTTTAGGAAACCATAAAGCCAAAAACCCCACAAACTTCCTCACAATATTTCTGTCACTAATACAATATCACAAGATGGAAAAACCCAAGAATAAGATGTCTTCTACAACTCTCTCTCTTTCTTCTCTAGCAAACTTGTACTCTCTCTCTCCTAATGTGCACTTGAGAGTGAGTGAGTGTGTGTTCAAATAGGGAGGGCACCTCCCTATTTATATTCTTCAGTTATGTGACTCACTTAACTAACTAGGTCGACTAGGTTATATCTTTGGGGCTGACCTACCTAGGAATACTCAAAAATACATTTTACTTTATTTATCTTGGGGACTATTTCCTTGACTTACAACGAAGGCTTTACCTCAATGGACATATACAATAATGACATCCCGAAGGGAGGGAAAACATCTTCGATGGGGGTACAACAATATATAATGATAATATACAATAGAATATCTTTCGAAGTTACAATTACAACAACAATGTTTTTCTCTTCTTTAATAGAGAATCCAAAGGAAATCCAGGGGAATTAATAGTAGGAGGGGTTCTCATTAAATCTTCTAACAATAATGAAGAAATAAAGTATGCATGGGGACTAGGACAAGCAACGGATAATCAGGCTGAATACTGGGAATTATGGCAAGGCCTATGCTTGCTTCCCGAGCGAAGCTAGAAGAAAGCTACAACTGTTGGAGACTCACTCTTGGTCATACAACAGATTCAAATTTCTAGGGAAAAAACAAAGGGGGTCCCCATCCAATTCTTCAACGTATCCTTTTTTTGGTTGAGCAATTTGAAGAAATAACTTTATTCCATGTTATATGAGGCATAAATGGACAAGCAGATGCAATAAAAAATATAGGGGAAAACTTAGAGCAAGGAATATTGAATATGAAGGAAACACTCTAAATAATATTGTTCTCCCATGACTCTACAAGAACAAAATACTTTGAATCGATATCTAAGATTAAGTCAATGGTGGATACATAGAATATTGGTGACCAACTCAAGCAACAAATGGTCCTCTTCACAACATATGTGGTAAATCAATCTTGTCTTAATGTTGGTTGTGTATGTCTTGTAATTCTTAAAAGCACGTATCTCGTCCATATTAATATGCATACGACACTCAATTGAGATAGGATGGAGCTAGGAAAGGAGAATAATGAGAACGGGTACTAGGATCAATTCGACATGTGAAATAAAATCAATTTTGACCTCATTATAGCGGAAATGTGCTGCTAAAGAACAAGTTGAATATAGTAAAAAGGAAAAATGTAGAGTTCTGATGGTTCAAGACAAAGCCCTGGTTTTCGGCATTGTGGTGTCCTTAATAGACTTGGATATGGACACAACGTATATTGAGGAAGACATTGGAATTGTTGAATGTGAAGAAGACAAGCCTGAAGTGTAGGTTGAAGATTTGGAATCCTCCTAAACAACAAATTGAATAAATGAATTGCTTTACAACTCTCATATTAGTTGTCTTTTGGTGAGTTCATAATTTTAAAATGCCAAAATCGGTGGAAGCTGTGGGGTGCCACATAGCAAATCAATAGTTCTTAGAGGTAATGTACAAGGCAAAAATTCCAACCATATGAACAAACTGTATGGGTGTCGGGCCTGGTCCTTGATTTCAATTATTTTTAATACAAATACAAAAAAATGTTTCTTAATATATATATATATATATATGTATGTATATGTATAGTACATATATAGTACATACATACGTACATATATCTATATATATAATATAGATATATGTATAGTACATACATACATATACATACGTACATGCATACATACATATATACATATATATGTGTGTGTGTGAACATGATGTACACAAAATGAACTGGTGTGTACATAATTTTTTTGGGAAATTATATTTTTTATTAATTTTTTAAATCGACCACTGAATATTTGAATCACATTTTGTACACAAACTTTTTTTTACTGAT
>LPNX010822886.1:10331-149694 GCA_001517045.1 Pseudotsuga menziesii
TTTTATGTTTGAAGGAACCCTATGTCTTCTCCTAATCTTATGTAATACTTTTGGAGATCATCCATACTAGTGTCCAAGGTCTTCTGCATATCAAACTGTTGTTCCTATAACTTGAACTGAGTGTCAATTATCTAATGAGATTGATCAAAAGTGGCATTGGACTGATCTAGAACATTTGTGATTTTATCTTCCACAACCTTTGATTTTTGAGCCATCAGTTCTGCTTGAGATTCAATAGAGTCTAGGGAATTATGGATTTCATTTGAGTTCTCCAGTAGTGAATCTGATTGCTCCTCTATTTTATCCAATTTTTCCACTACCCAATGAGTGGATGACTTCAACTCATTCACAACCTTTTCTGTATCTTGCTTAAATGCATGGCTCCTGCACACATCAGTCTAAATGCTAAGAAGTAATAACTGGGACAGATAGCAAGACAAACAAGTTGATCTAGAAAACAATCCCGACACAAGTACAACCAGACCCACAAATCTCACAAGCATGTTACTGCCGGACTGAGGGAGAAATCTATCACAATTGGAGAGTACAGTTACTTACATTATAATTGATACACAAATGTTAAACATTGTCCACCTTTTAAACAATAACTAGAAAACTCATATTACAGAACAACCAAAACATAAATATGTACAGCTACTGAATGTCATGAATACTCAACTGCAAATAATGGCACATAGCATTTGCGTCAATGAAGAAAGTCAAGTACACTTTGTGGGAAGAATCATCTAATCCCTTGAGACAGTTGACGATAAGAGTTGAAGTGGGACATTGTGGAAGTGGGCGTTTTCCAGTTTCTCTCTGAAAGCAGTCAGTCATATACCATGCTAATCTTGATTTCTTCTCCTCATCATGCATAATATGTTTGCAACTAGAAAATAATTGACTGTAAGCCTTCTGCCAACATGAAATGGACAATGACACTTTATCCTTCTCGGCCAGTTTATTCATTGCATTCTCCACCAACTTCTTGCCCTTGATATTGTCGAGTACCTCTATGTCAAACTCAGTACCATATGGATGTTCATATTGATATTGATATGTTCTCTTACTTTCTAAGTCATCATCATCATCGTAGTCTAATGAAAATAACCATCCCCATGAATGAGAACTGTAAAATATTGAACACATCAATATGATCAATATCAACAGATGCAAGTTGATTCTTTGCCAACTCCTTTCCATTGTACTAAATGGGTTCAATTAGCTGAAAGGCCAGAGGAAGAGGAAAGGATAGGAAATCCTTGTAATATTTTCTTTGATCATTTGATAGTTTTTCTATTGAAATTATCCGACTCAGGAAGCCTGCAGGGTGGAATTTTAATAGGTTTTCCTCTGTATTGTAGAGTTTATCAATATTTTGCTTGTTGGGCAAGTAAATATTGATTTTTTATGTCGTTTTATGAAATGATGAACAGTCACATTCGTTAAGATGTTTTCTTCCCCTTTTTCACATTAAAAAACTTGAATGCTTTCATCTTCACCCTCAATCTATGGGGACTAAGTAAAACTACTGTAACTATTTGGTCCCCGTCTAATGCCTGCTTTAAAGGGAGTCTTTTTAAATCTGTAAAGGCAGCTGCACCCACCTGAAACCTCAATTGTGAGGCTTTCTTGTCTTTTTATTTCCAAATACTGTTGTCATCATAATTGCCTGGCTTCTCTCCTCACGCGGAACACTTGCATTTCACCAACAGCATAACCAATCGTATTATCTTGTTCCTGTAGCAGCGATTTTGACAAATACAACTCTGATGGAAGCGTCCTAGGAATAGAGAGTGATGGAATTAATTTCATATGCAGATAGTAGTGAACAAGAGTGGATATCTATGCCTGGGGATGCATTCTCCTCCTCTAGCACAAATTTCCCAAAACCACAACATGTTATTTTCCCCACAGAACAAAACGACTTCAAATCTTTCTCTAAGATGGAAGATGAATGGTATTTAGTCACTACTGGTGTTCCTCCTTCCACAAAATACTTCTCCAAACCAAGTGTGTCTCACTCTAAAACATCAACAAAATGCTTGAAAGATGGTAAGATCTTCCAAGTAAAGAGGAATTAAAGAGGAATTATGATGAAACTTGGGAAGAAATCCTTTAGCAATTCCTAACAACGCATGAATATTTGTTTCTACTACAAGGTGAAGCATAGACTATATGTCTATGAGGAAAAATCCTAGTAATCATATGAATACTTACAGAGTAAAAGTGTTTAAAGATGACAGAAGATGTAAGGAAACTTAGATGACCTAATGGGATATTGAGTATAAACAGACTCATTGAGCATATTTACGAGTGTGTTGGGAAGCCTAGCAAAGCTTGTTGAAATCTTGAAGAAATAATGTTAAAATAAAAGTGTTATCAAGAGTACCTCTCTAGATTGGAAATGAATTGAGAGTTTACGGACTATTTGAAATAGACCTTATTCACTTTGCAATAGGCAATCTTCTCATTATCAAAAGCATTGTGACATTTTCTAGGAGTGACTATCATAGGACCAAAAAAAGACTGGATTGTGTATAGAGCAGTTTGTAATGGCAGGTATAAGCTAGGAAAATGTAAAGTGTACAACAAGAACAACAATGATGAAGATCGTGAACAAAGGAAGCATGAACACAGGGGGGATATGATCAAAATATCAAAATTCCTGAGCAAAGCTCATAGAGGGAGAAAAGTATGCATCTAGATCTTACAAAAAAATTAGAGTTTAGCTGAAGAAAAGGAAGGATGTGCAAACCCTACATTACTAAAATGTCCCTTTTCAGATGCTCATGGTGCCATAAAGTAGGACATGTTTGGAGGGTTTACCCTTACCTTGACAAGAAAAAATTCTAGAAATAAAAATTGAAGACAAAGAGCATTTTTATACCCATGAGAAAGAATCCTTAATAGGAATCTCCAATGAAAACACAGGGGGAATTCTTGAGAATGTGGGCTTGAATGCCTCCCTTAAAATCAAAGTGGAAAGAAAGATTCAATCCTAATTAGTTGAATTAGGAACTCTAAGAAAATATATCAAAATCTAGGACCAAGATGATGCATAATTGGAGGAACATAGAGAAATGGGGAAAGGTATGGAAATTTTTGTTTCAACCATTGACTCTCAAATTCCTTGGAAAGTTAACATCCTCGATGAAAAAGCATGCCCTAGTTCTAAGTTCTCTTTGGCTTGAGGTATAGGGTACATTAGAATCCCTAAAGGGATATCTAACAAATCAAACCTCAATGAGTTGCATCTCATTGGGTTCATATATGAAATCCTTCCTCGACAAAGCTTATATTATGCCTACTTGATTATGAAATCCTTCCTTAAACAGTTTAATTTAGCACATGGTACCCAAAAGTTTACCAATATGTTGTAAAAAATGCATCAATTCAAAAACCCTACTATCAAAATCAATACAATTCATTTCACGCCTTCATATATATAATAGAAAAAGGGGGAAATAAAACATGCTCGTCATAAAAGATTGATGGAAATGCATAAGCAACAACCATATTTAGATTATTACAGGTAGAATTTAATATAGCAGCAGGACCAACAACTACCTGAAAAATATNATTTAATGTAGCAGCAGGACCAACAACTACCTGAAAAATATAAACAAGCATAAATAAGGCAATAATACCCTTCAAATATCCATAAATTATCTCATTATACTTAACAATAATATCTACAATGCTATGGGGTATGGAAGTATCTACAAGAACCATTCTCACATAATCTGCATAAGTGATCATCACAAACCTTCAAAACGCATAGATAAGTCAATTAGCATAGACCTTCAAAATGCATAGATAAATCAATGAGGAAACCATGTTNAGTCTGCATAAGTGATCATCACAAACCTTCAAAACGCATAGATAAGTCAATTAGCATAGACCTTCAAAATGCATAGATAAATCAATGAGGAAACCATGTTACCAAATAAATTAGTTAAGGAATTAGTTCTCATACTCTAAATAATCCTAATGCTACCAACTAATTTGTAGTCGAAGGATCCCAGAACATTATGTTAGTCGAGGAAGACCATCAAATAGTGTGTGACTATGAGTGGTTGTGTTTGAGATTAAGAGTGGGTATAATCATGCCAAGGAAATTGAAAACATTATTACAGTCAAGGAGAATAAATGTACTCTGTTTTGCATTGAGATTGAGATTTGAAAAAGGAGCATGATCCAAAATCATGAGGTTGCCAAGAAGATAACTACATCCAATATCATAAAAACCAAGCTGGGAAATAGCTACAACCAAGGTTTTAACTTTTAAAGTCTCAAATGTTTGCTGCAAAACATGAGACTATACTTTGTTAGAGATACAACCATGGGTGTTTAATTTTGTTTCAATATCGTATTTCCATTTATGATTGATTTCTACTATCTAGAAGTTGGGAAGTAAGGCCAAATAACCTTTGTTTTAGTATTTCTCCTATAGATTTTTCATTTTTGTTTCATGTTTATCATTTCCATCCTTAATCCTGTCAGCAAAGTATCATCAACCTAGATAATTCAAAAAAACAATTAGGTCGGTTTTGTTAGCTGAGATTAGAGGGGAACATGTTAGGAGTCACAAGAACAGTGTTTATCAGTTGGAAATTTGAACTAGAGACAGTGAACGTTGGCTAGGAAATAGAGTTCTCCATATAAAATACATGTTGAGCACCTTTTTTTTTATGTAAAGCGTAGGTTCAACCCAAGTTGAGTGATGCACAATATGTGCATCAAGCATTAAAGATAACAATGAAAGGAAACTAGTTTTCATCCTCTTTTAAAGAGAAGGTTTTTCCTCCAACATATGCTCATGGTGTTTTTAGTATTTTTGTTGGCGAAGCACGACATACCTGGGATGCAATATTACTATCGATGCGGCATTTGGGATATAAGCTCCAATTGTGATGCTTCTTTCTCCCACTATCGAAAATCCCCCATATTTTCCACCTTTATTTCCTTCCTTCCATATATAAACATTTTGCGGGTCAAGGAAACACATTCTGGTTCAAAACATTCTGCATAAAGACATGGTTATCTATAATCTGTAATTAGGAGTGGGACAAGTGCTAGTGATAAATACTAAATAGAAACCCTTGATGCAGGTTTCCAAAAAATTAAAAATATGTACATATAAAACAAACCCTACAACATCAATCAATCCACTGATAGCTAGCATAATTAGTAATCTGCATTGGATAATAAGGAAGAATTTATGCACAAGGTGCACAAATAATGCAAATAAATAGATCAGGGTTTTTACCACAAACTTTAAGCAATGAAAAACCTGGAAGCAAAGAGCAGAAGAACATTATAAGGAACTTACTCTGCAGGAGAAGACATTTTGTTGCGAGTCTGTTATGTTGCTTCTCATCGCGAAGATGGATCCCGATCAAAGAATTGCCTGGGTAAACTCAAGTCAACAATATTTTAGTAGACAGTGATGTGGGGTAGCGAATCGCGATGCTTCTTAAAAATATGAACAACGGAGAACCTGATGGGAAATGGAATAATCACACAACCTTTCTTCCGAGTCCCTGCCTAAAGGCTGAACGGAAATAATAGCCACAATGATTATGAAGTTGAGGCAGGAGGCCACATTGGGGAATCGGTTGAAATTGAAACTAAAACATCGCCATGGTTAAGAGAAACCTAACCTAAGCCAATATATTCCGACAAACACATTCTCGATATACCCACACCCAAATTTTCCATACATACGAAGGAGCGCACTTCCCACAAATATATCTGAATCCGATCCACTTTGATGATTTGGGTATGTCTCTGCTTACCTTCTTCAATGTATGCTATTCATGTACACGCACTACCAACTGGGGAAAAAACAAATGGGGTTGGATCCAATTCTCCAACTTCTGTTTGGTGGCCAACTAACTGCAAACTGAGGCGAAAAAAAATGGGGTTGGCTTCAATTCTCCTGCTTTTGTTTGGTGAAAGAGATGGAAGGATTGATGTCATGTCCAAGCTATGAATATGTTGCAATTGTTGAATTCCATACAACTTCAATGCGCTTATGTATATTTTCGAATAGCATTCGCTTAGATCCTATATCCATTAAAGCCACGCTATAGAAACAGAGAGTATGTCGACTTATGCATATTTTCGAATACCATTCTCTTAGATCCTATATCCATTAAAGCCAGGCTGTAGAAACAGAGAGTATGCGGGCTTCATGGTCATTATGGTTTTGTGTATATTGGATTATCCGTTTGTGTATATGAAATGTGTAATGTTTGTTATGTTTTTGTTTTTTAATTATAATTTTTTATTATTTTGTTTTATATTATTTATATATAATACATACTTATGTTTAATATCAGTTATATGTTATATATATTGTTTTCAAGTTATATATTATAATATTCAATATAATATATAATAAAAATACATTATAATATAAAGAGTATTAATAGAAATAATATTTTTTATTTTATTTTACTTATAAAAAAGATTAGAGACTAGATAAATGGTATATTTTTTTATTTAAATAAAGGAATAAGGAACTTAGATAAGACAAAAGGATCTCTATGGAGAAGATTTTTTTAAGGGTAAGGTAATGGGGTTTGGAATTTGAAGGTATTTTATTTCTTTTATGTAAATGAAAATGAGAAGGGGTGAGGACTTTAGATAGAAAAGGGTTTAAAATCAAGGATAGGGGAACCGCTCATATTTTTTTAATAAATAAGGGATATTGGTTTCTTTTGCTATAATACTTAGGGGGATACTTTTCAACTTTCGAAGCATAGATGTAATGAGAAGACTATCAAATGGACGCATCATACAAATTAATAAAGGACACAAAAATAAAAATAAAAATAGTTTTCATGCGCCTTTTACCTACCTAAGCTTCAATTGAGTGTCGAAAGGGGCAAATGATGACAATTTTGGCCAAATTAAATATGAACATATTAAGTGTGATAATTTGAACACAGTGGTATAAAATTCAAGACATGATGATGCTTTTAATGAGAAACGACCAATATTTGAGTCACAACACTAACTATACTATCATGACGATATTGTAAAAGAAACGACTTAGAAAATATGTTAAAGGGGTCATACGTGCTAAGGTTTAGTGGGTTTTTTTATATGCTAAGGTCATGTCAAATTAACATAGAGTTTGGTTGTTTTAATCCAATTTTGTTAATATAGGGATGTGTAAATATATATTTTATATATGTTATAATTTAGTAAAATGTACAAATTCATTCTCAAATTTGTAATTTTTTCATTGCCGGAGTGACAACTAAAAATGACCAAATAAATGACCAATTGTTATGTGGTCATTTTTCGTCTAGATATCCTATGACCAAATTTGGTCATTTATCTTGGTCATTTTTAGTTGGTTTTTATCCCGTGACCAAAAGCGGTCATTTATCTTGGTATTTTTTAGTTAGCTCACTTAAATTTATCAATTTTGGTCATTTATCCCTTGAAAAAAACTGTGGTGACCAAAATTTTTGGTCTCCTGGTCACTAATCTCTCATTTTCCACTAGTGATAGGATCTAATGCTTGTTTAGCAGGGACAATTGCTTTCTTCTTTGGGGATTGTACCACCTGTTTTGGACCTGATCTCATATTTATAGTCTTCCTAAGTTCATTTTGATGGACAGCAGCAGTTACAGCATCCTTTTCCAAACCTAAATCATCCTCAGTTTCAAACATGTCAGCATCATAATATTCTGCATTTAGAAATTCTTGCTCAGTGACAAAACCCCCAGACAATCCCTCTCCAAAATGATTCATATCTTGATCGGTCTCTTCAAGTATCAGCTCATCATCAACTTCTTCCTCATCAGCCACATTGTTCTGAAGAGGTGGTGGCACTCTTTGGTCCTCATTTTCTCTCCTATCTCGTTGGATATCATTATTCCTTCGTTCTCTAGGCATAAAATGGGGAGCAAATTGACTTCTAAACTAATTCTGATTATTTGGATTTCGATCACAAAAAAATAACAGGCTTGTTGGAATTTTTATCAAGCTCTAATTTGTTTAGTTTTGTTGTCAGAACCTTCACCAACTTAGCCATTTCATCAATTTTTCCTTCTGCAGTAAGTGAAGATGAACCTCTTGGAGCTCCTTCCTTCTTTCCTTTTCTTTCATATAGCCGCTGAGTTGTTTCCTTCTTTAGTCTATTTGAAGCCAGTATGTTAGATTCTACCTCTAGTGTTGCATCTTTCATGTTCAGTAAAGAGATAGGTCTCCTCTCTCTCAGTAACAAAGAGAATTCATGATCAAAAGCATTTGCATATGTCAGTTTAGCTGATGTTTCAATCGGCTTTATTTTGGCAGGAATTCTACTGTACATCTTATTAAACCTTTTTGAAAAATATGCAACAATTTCTTCCTTTTTCCTCCTAAGGGCACCAAACTCAGTTATGTAGTATTTATGGTATTTGGTGTTACCCCATTGTCTCATGAAGAGATCACAGAGTTCTTCAATGATAGTGATAGAATTAGCAGGAAAATCTCTGAACCATTTCCTTACATCACCATCAAGGCTCTAAACAAACATTCTCATCCATACATCCTTAGCCTCAATGTTTTGGTTATCAACATAGCTAAGGAAAGCTTCCCAATGTTCTTCAGCTGTGATTTCCCCCTGTCCATTAAACCTAGGAAGATATTTTTGATAGTCACCCCTAGGAAGTTAATTTAAAGGCTGAGGCAAGACCAATGGTGCATATCTGGCTGCAACCATCCGGTCCATCATATCTATAGGTGGATTTTGGGCTGCCATTTTTGGACTGACTAACTTTGATGAAGAAGAAGTTTGACTAGAACCTGGTTGAAAAGGATTTTACCTAGTTTCATCTGAAAAAGAGGTATCTTACCAGAAGAAGCAGTTTTGGCTTTCTTGAAGGATTTAGGATTAGTAAAAACTTGGAAACTGCTATCAGGAATAATAGGCTTTAACCAAGGTGAGTTTTCTTCTTCTTTTTCTAACAAAGCTGAATGTGATAAACCACCCAATTGATCAGGGTCACACAGGGTTGGTAAATATTGAGATCTTCTAACTTTTCTTGATGTCTTTAAAATCCGTTTAGGGTCTGAAACACCTAACTGCAATGGTGAAGTAGGTCTGTTCCTGGTTCCGACTCCTCTAGTAGCCACTGTATCAAATTTGGTGAAAAATATCCTTAAAGATGTGCTGGTTTAAGTTAACCTCTTAAAACCAGTAAAACTGATAAGTATCCCATGGAAAAATATGTTTTCAACTTCGTTCCCTGGAAATGGCACCAAAGATGTCTGTGCCAAAAATTGTTTCCAAGGCTATCAAGAAACAAGCCAACACAATCTCAAAAAATTCAATAAAGTAAACTAGGTTTTAGGGTTTCTCATAGGTTTTTCTAGTTATACAGTTTGGAGACAAACATGGAATAAACTCATGAACTAAATAGAAACCGAATCATAAGAAAAGAAAGGAAAAGATGCATAATATATTCACCAAAATCTAACAGAACATGATATTGAAATTCATTCATAAAAGATAAGCATTACCAGCATACAAACATAGACCAGCAATGAATTTATCAGTTAAGCAACTAAACAAGTTAAAACATGAAGCCAACACACAAACTGAAGGATGAAAGGATCATATATTTCATAATTTTGCCATCAAATACATATCAGAGTTATGTACTTAGCTCATAAATAAGTCTAGCAGACCTCCTGAATTCCTCCAAAAAATCCAACCCTTTGTTCTTTTTTTCCTCTTCCTAAATACTATTTCTCAAAAAATCAGTTAGGTTTGAAACCCTAACTGTCTCTAGTCAAGTCATTGATGGGATATTTGTCATATTACAATTTACAAAATAAAATATTGGTTCTAAAAAATTTAACAAAAGTCTAACTAACTAAACTATTCCTCAAAAGACATAACAAACAATTGACTAACTTAACAAACTCAAAGGTCTTTTGCAGCCTCAGCTAGTAAGGCTATTCCATCCAGAGCTTGAGCCTTCTTCTTGGATCTCATTTTCTCATCTTCCATGCCTACTAGTCTTCTTGTGAGCTCTTCATTTTGCTTCTGTAGGCTTTCAACAGTCAACTTCAAATCTGCACAGTGCAAATCAATGGTTCTCTTCCTCTTCAGGGCTTCTTTGGAAACTGCAATCAGCTATTGATAATGCTCATTAAATTCTTGTAAATATTCTCTAAGTATTCTATTTGCCAAGATCAGACCATCATTCACTTCCTGCATGTACTCCATTTGATGTCTGTATTGCTTGATGGCTCTTTGCAGGTTCTCCCTTTCTGAATCAACAGGCTTCCCTGTGGTAGTATCCTGCATATCACTGGGAATCCATGGTATATTAAGCTTCCTGAAAATGTCTGCATCTTCTTCTAACAGATCAGTAGAAATATCAGGAATACTAGGTTTTTCTTGAGTGTCTGTTTCCTTAGGTATAGTTTCATCTATTAACAGTTGGTCTTCATCATAAGAAAATTTAGTTTCTTTTTTCTGTTGTTGTTTCAACAGTTCATTTCTTAATTCAACAAATATTGCAGATAGCTTAGTCTCAGTGTGACTTGAATCTTCTACTGACTGTAATGGCCTTTTCTCTTTTACAGGATGAAGAGTTGAACTTCTTACAACTGCTTCTTTCTTCCTTTTACTGCTCTCTTTGTCAATTTTTTGTTTTTCATCTGAAGAAACATCATCAAGAATAGTCACCTCTTTGGTATTCAAGCTAGGGCTAAGTAGTTTTTTCATACTCAAACTTAACTTATTTCTTGGCCTGGTTTTAGGCCTCCAAGCTGGGGCCAATTCTCCCATCATTTTCAAGCTTCTTCCTTGGTGTTTGACTGTATAAAACTCCATGACTTCAATCTTGTTCTTCTTTTTCCTAGGTTTGACTATCTTGTTTTCCAGAGTGGAAAATTATTTGCATGTACCAATCTTAGCTTCAGTTTTGGAAATGGATTTATCTTCCTCTAATAGATAATATTCATCTTCTGATAGAATAGTGATTGGGCTTCTTTGCCTGACCTGAATGCTTTTTTCTTTTACAACAATCTGCTCTCTGACAACAGTCTCCTCCTTTATGATAGCTTCTGGTGTTTCCCTATCCTGGAGAGGTTGATCCTCCTTTTGTGCAAACAATGAATATTTACCTTTACTATCAGCTGAAAACCTTTGAGGTTCATTGTCATCCTTCAAGGTCTCTGGTGCTTCTTCAAGGTTAGCCTCTTTCTTATCTTCAGAGTTGACCTTCTCACCTAATTTCCTCACTAGGAATTTCCCTTTGTCTACCTATTTTTTGGTTTGCTGATCCTCTTGTTTAACTTTGAAACCAGACCAGAAGAGGAAGAAATCCTAGGTTTTTCCTTCACTCTACAGGACAATACTAATGATCAATTTAATCACTCCATGGTGGAAAATGGATTGGGTAGTGTGATCCTGATGCCCCTTGACTCTACTTGACATCTTCTGTAAACTTTTAAACAAAAAGAAAGGTAGACTCATTTTGGATTCACCCACCAAATGCTGCAAAAACCTAAAATGGTATTTGAATACATAGGCATATCTTCCCTCACAAGTGATATAACTTTGTAGGATTCTAATGGGTTCCATCCATTCATTTCTGAAATTTTGAATCAGTATTCCTTTACTCCAGTCTAGGGTAATGCCTGGTATAAGGTATCTTTGAGCATTAAAGGTGAAAGGTAACTTTTTGAACCACATTTCACCTTCATTTCTGATTCCTGTAGCTTCAGCAACTAGATCCACTGTCAACCTAAACTTTAGAGTGTCAAAAACCACCATGTCTTGATTGTAGCATTGTGCAAATTTACAGGAAACCTCAGTTTTATAACCATCTATTCTTTTGAAAAAATCCAGCCACCCAGCCTTCTGGAAAAGTTTTGCACATCCTAGGAATTGATCAATCCATTTAATATCTTTGGGCTCAGCCCTATTAGTTTTGCCACTTTTACCCATGTGTTTTCAAGGGATGAATTCTGTGTACTTCTAGGGATCTGTCAATGACCTAACAACTGCTTTTTCCTCCTCAAACCTCTTAGGTTTTAATAGCCAGCTCTCCTAAATCTTCCTTGACTGTTTTCTTTTGTTCTTTTAATGCAGGATAAGCTTTACCACAGGCTCAAGTGATTTAGGTCACAGAGTGCTCCAAAATCCTCATTAAAACTGCTGATGAAACTAGCTATCATCCAAACTGCTCATTTAGATACTAGACCCTCTTTGGACTGTATAAAGACAACCTTGTGTTCTAATGACAATGAGAGAAACCTCATGTATTGTTCATTTTTCTATCCCAACTTGGATTTAACAACAAGACCAGTAAGCTTTCTAGCATGTAATAAGACTAGGTATTCATGCAATTTCATATGTTCAGCTCCTTCATTGCATTAGGTACAAGTAACCACTGAATCCAAGAAACCTAGGTCGCCACAGACTGTGTAGCTCTTCACATCACCACATTTTCAGGCTTTGACAAGGTCATGCTCAATAAAAACTGTTATTTTTCAACTAGTCACTCACCAACACTTCTAATCTCCTTATCTCTTTGACAGGAATGTTGTTTAAAGCAGACATTAATGTTCTGCTTAACCAATTTTGAGAAAACAGACTTTACTGAGAAAGCCCCAAATTAGCAGTCACTAATAGGTTATCGTGGAATACCTCATTTATGTCTCACTGCAGTCGCTTTAAATCACTCCTTGTGTTGTCTGATTGCCGAATTGAACTATACATGTGTCTTCGGATTTTCAATTTACTTCCAACTGGAAGGACTTGAAATCCCTAATTTTCTCTGTAACCATGAAAACGCAAAAACTCCTCTGTAACTGCAGATTCCGATTTTTAGGCAAATGACGTTGCACCAATAAGTCTTCATCTTCATAATGCATGTATGGAATAACCTCCCTCACATCAAACTCGTTCTATGCCTCTATCTATCATGATATGTCGAGTTCAAACTGATGATTATCACGATCTCTTCCATGACATGATTCACATCTGTTTTAATGATGATTACTGGAGCAACACGTATCAAGATTCTTAAAACATGTGATTAGTCACTTAGGAATCAAAATCATACGAAAATTCAGCCTAAAAAATGGTGACTCTAGCGCGCGATATTCTTGTAGCGCCGCTGTGTTAATTTTTCATGGTTGCGCTACAAGAATAATTTGCATTCAATTTTGGCGCTGTTTTAACCCTTTTTTTCCATTTTGAGTGAAATTTAAGTGACAAACTATGCTCAAGATGTTATTTGTGAGTCCATTATTCAACATAATGACCTTTAGAACCCTTCAAAAACCTAAAGGGACAAAAATAAATAAGAAATCTAAAGGCAAAGTTCAAAATTTGGTTTAAAAACCAAATATTTCCTAAAAGAAGTAGAAAAACAAACTTAAACAAATGAGCAAACTTGGAATAAAAATACCAATCAAACATAAAATTTGAAGAAACAAATTCCTGACTTAACATGTGCCACATAATCAGTAGCATATTTTGGTAGTAGTGAAGGTGCTCTAGAGAATCCATACATTCTGATATAAAGTCCATCCTCCATTAAGTTGTAATCCACCTATTCTTCGATAACCTGCAATGCTTCCTTCGACATGCAGTTGCACTCTTTTAAGAAAATCAATGTATATAATGGCATAATTAAGTGTTCACACACTTCTCTATAGTGACAGTGATACTTATGTGCCCATAGTGGCTTGTAGGCTTAGTAGACTACTTTTCTCTCTCACTCCCAGATACACCTTAGGTTTGGGAAAGTTTGGTTGCATAGTATGCAATCAATCAATATAGAGCTCATGTAGAACTCTGATTTTTTCTGAGACACCCCTCCTAATGCTGAAGCAATGCAGGCTGAAAGGTTGTTTGATACGATGTTCACCCAGTTGAGAATGATACCTTGGGTTGCAACATAGAAGATGATAGCCACCCACCCCAACTTAAAACTTTTACTGTGGGCTCTACCGAAAATCCCATTGAGCATCGAGGTAATGAATTTCTAAGGGGTCCTTAAAGTGGTAGTATCATATTCCCTTGATGGCCTAGTCCTGAAACTCTTTCTAGGTACCAGCATTATTTTCAGTGTCTTGACTAGGTTCAGATTAATTGTCTTTAGCCAGTCTTCAGTCAAGTATACCTAGGCCTCCGATAAGTGGTAGGCTAGTGATACATACCCAGGGCTATAAGCAACATAACCCTATTTTTAAACATTGGCAAAAATCATGGTGGTTACATATGCCCTGGGAAGAATCCATCCAATCACCTCTAAGCATGGAAAAAGCTCATGTCTGGTAGCAACTCTCATCAAAGTAGATCTCTCTATATTTTCATATATAGTCTCCTCCTCAAAACCTGTGTCAGGTACCTCCCGGTGTGTTATTATTCTGTATACATCCCCCCATTTATATTTAGGTTCCACACCCACTATGCATCTAGTGTCTTCGTAGGTGTATTCAACCTCAGTGACAATTTTAGCATCAGGTTCCTCCTATATTATAGGATCCTTCTTCTTCTGCCATTTAGAGATCTTGAATTCAGAAGGATTTCCTTGTCATACACCAAATCTTTTAGGTTCTATTGAGCCATTCCAAAATGATATTCAAAGAATGGAGACAAACTGTATGATCATTTTACCTCATTTAGGCTAAACATGATTGCGCCTATGAAAATAAACAAACAATACTAAAAAACCAAGTTTTCATTCACAAAACCAATCTTCCAAAAGTATAGCTAAAACCAACCCATGACTAAAAATTCGCATAATCGACTCACAATATTATGGCCTTTCTAAAATGAACAAAATCCCCCTCCCCACGTCAAGGAAAAATAGTCTCAAATCACTCCCTCGGCGCTATGAACTAAATTGTGCCATTCCCCATCTCACCCTATGCGGGGCGTAACCTCAAAATTGAGACCCTACTCCACAAGAAACGTGAGCGACCCAAAAACTGGGAAACCAAACCTCATAATCTTTGAAATAAACATGAAAATGACCTCCTCCTACAACTAACAGGGAACTACCATCCCTAGATGGCCATACATAGATTGGGGGAAACTGGTGCAGACAGTGTAACGCCTGTCTACACCAGGTTCCCAAGTAGTTGGGTGCGGGTCGCAAACTCATAAATACAACTAATTTAATCATTAAGCAAATCGAAAACCACCCACCGGGAAGCCATACCATCTACATAGACTATATATATACGCTGAACATAAAATTAGCTATCCACTAACCGTAGAGGTGGGAACCAACCAAAGGTGAAAAAATAAGCTTAACCATCTGAATGAAAAAGGTAGAATGGGGATAAAGGCCTACCTGGCAATGCTCTGTGCGACTGGCGAGAAAAATCCACAAACCTCCACGGCGGAGCCACCTGGGAACGAGGTACTGAGAGTGAGTACGTGGTTCTGCTCGAAATGATAATGACAGCACATGCAATTCGTAAAAACAACAATATAAAATGACAAACCCAAAACCCCAATATATATATCTTGGTTAAGAAATAGTCGGTGGGAAAAATAAGACCATCAGGCAGAAAAATGACTACAGGATCGGTGATCCTGTCAGCAACATATCCACAACGGCGGATGATGAAATGACTATGAGATCCATAGTGGCATCGGTAAGAGAAAAGAATAAAACTTCTCATCAGAGTTCTCCGGACTAAGGACTCAGACCAATAGTTGGTTGAAGAGCCACAAGAGTAAAAACCATAAAGACACCGAGTTCTGTAGACCAATCAAAATCGAAGGTAAAATGAACATGACTTAAGTGAAAAATGTTGGTCAAGTGGAAAACAAAAATCAAAGTATATCAGACGGATAGTGCTTTCTATAGCCGCAATGGGAAAAGTTGAAAATACTAAGGATTTGCGAATCAAAAAGGTGGGGATCGGAAGAGGTTAATACAACCATCGGGGGACTTTACAATACATCATTCGCAATGGCAGAAACCGTAGAGACAACATGTTCCAATGGTATTCCAATAAAGCCACCAATTGAAAAACAACAAAAAAATGCATCGAAGCCCAGTAACCCTTGGATCAGACCTGATGTCTTATTGCTTCTCTGCAATGGCGGGTGCGTATTTAACTGCATTTCCGATCCATAGTCTCAAACGCTTCCAACGGCAGGGAAAAAAATCAATTCAAGCTGTAAAACAACACTGACATAAAAATATTCCTTGAACAAACATCAAGCAAAACCAACAAGCTGATCAAAATGCATGAGAAGGAGGGTCCCGAATTTTTTTGAATTTTGGGAAATGTTGTAGCTGCAACAATTGTCGACTACCTGGTGAAGCCTAGATTTCTGAATAAACTTTTCTCCCAGGAAAATACTGTTGAACCATTTAACTCATAAGTTGAATTCTTATAGATGCTTGTATTCCTAAAATGGCAAACACATTCATTTAAATCATTGATGATAGTCCATTCTTTGGAAATGGGAACACCAAAATACTCAAAGTGCGGATAACTCTTTTGAGGCTTAGTAGGTGAGTTTTATTTTACCTCTGTCTTTGGGTAGTTTCTATCTTGGACACCAGATGATCGTAACATATGGTAAACAGAACTATTCATTTGTTCCTCATTCCCATGCCAATTGCACTTTTGTGCCTCTTGAACTTTTTGTTCTTTGGAGTCCTCCATATGCCTTTCTTTCTGAATTTTATTCAGGCTCTTCTATCCATAGTGTCCTTTTGTGTGAGAGATGTATTTACTTTTCATCTCACAGACGGAGAAGAACTTTTGGCAAATTAGTATTCACTTTGCTTTGATATGTATTGCTTCTTTTAGGAGTTTTGACTCTTAACAACCTCTAGGATTTTAAAATCATGGCATGGGATCATTTATATATAATAAATTGTTTACCTTGCTTCCTTTCTATGGGTTCTTTGCTATCACCCCCTAGGACATCTTAGATGTGAAATGGATGGATCCTCGAAATAGTACTCCATACTTTTTGATTCTGAGTTGTTTTCAGGGTTAAGCGGGACTTCAATGAGTGCATATCCATTTAGGAAAACTACTTATTAGAAGAAGTTTTATCATTTCAAACAAAATGCACAGTATTATCCCAAATATTTCAGTTAATTAAGAACCCTAATGATCTTCATGCAACCAAAAGTTTGCCTCTTTTATTCAAAAACAAACCAAAATAACTAGAAACAACAGCAGTAAATCAAAGTGAAAACTACATCAAATTATCTATCTACAAGTTCATCAAATCAAAAATCAAAGTAAAATTTGAGAGTTGACCACTACCTGATCAGTTCTGTTCCCACCCCTAAAAATATATCAACCTATGAGTCAAGGGGCTAGGCTTTATTGCATATGTGAAATAACTAGCCATTATCTAATTCTGCTATTTTTGAAACCGAAACTACGTCTCCCAATTTACAATCAATCCCATCAGCCCGTGAACATTGAATGAGATTAGGCTGAGTGTCTATTATATTGTTGGCTTCTTCCGATGCAAGATTTCTTAGTTCAAGCTCCATCAGATAATTCCACAAAACATAATTTGCTGGTTCCTTTTCTTCTTCCAACCTAGTGATATTATGTTTCATGTAGGTTTCCCATAAAATTTTGATCCGATTTGGGACCCCTTTATGAGGAAACCATAAATGTGACCAATCTGAAGCAAAATACCCCTTTAACCTTGTGGGCCAGTCTCAGTGCGGAAGAAATTGATACCCATCCGGTATGTCTGCCACCACAATACCAATAAATTGGCATATCTTTTCATTTGCAGATAAACGAATGGGAACATTCTCCTTTTCCCCAACTACTTTGACACTAGTTCTGTCTAATTGAGTAACTTTCCAAGTAGTAGGTTTTGGCTGCCCATTAATGTTTTTGCAAACTGTGAGTGGCATAACATTCACTGATGATCCAGAATCTACCAAACAATTATGAACCTTATGGTTCAAAATTTCCAGAGTCAAAATGAAAGGTGGTGTTTTAAACCTAGCTTTCCCTTCCCCAATTGATTCGACATCTTCCTCCACATGTTGGTTTTCGGTGGGTATCTCTTCCTTAGGCTCTTCAGGCATTTTAGCATTTTCTTTGTTAACACATACTTGGTTTTCCATAGGCTTAACAAGATTGTTGATTTGCTTCAAATCTTGGCTGATAATGATAATTTTAGGTACTTTGTCATCAACATTGTTCTTTGGTTGTTTCTTGACATTCTCTTGTAACTTATTAATCTTTGAGATTATTGAATTGTCTTTATTTATCAAATCTAGGTGTTTTGTTTTCATTTGAATTTATGGTATATTCTCAGGTTTCAGAGTACTTCTTTCTGTATCGAAAAGCGAGACACAATCCCATAAAAACATGGTATCATTCTCTTGTTTTTCTATGGTCTTCCTACCTTTTTCCTCCGCATCACTGTCCTCGGTTAATTTCTAATCCAAAAGCTGATTCATCGCCAATGTCATTGAATTTAACCATTGAGGACAATTCTTTTCAGAATGGGGTTGTTGATGAAAAGTGCAAAAATTATCCATCCCCACCTCTGTCAAATTCATTGATGTTGAAATGTGTGGAGGGGTCTTGGGTTGGTTGTTATCCTCTCTTTTTTTGTAATAAGGCTTATATGTTTTCTGAGCTTCTTTTTCTTTCTCCAGATCTATTATTTTGTTGGAAAGATTTTGCAACATCTTTAACATCCCCTCAAAATCATGTGATTGCTCCTCTTTAGGTTTAGACAGTAATAAGGCTCTCTTCCTGAAAGTTTTTTCTCTAGAATGCTTAGGATAATCTTCTATACTTTCCTTTTCAGCCTCTACTCTTTCTAATTCTTCATAAGTATCTGATAACGTAGTCTTAAATTGAGCTTTTGTGAACATAGCCAAGTCAAGACCTAAAGCTGAGGTATAATACTCAATCAAAAATTTATCAGAAGGCTTACCAGTTGTAGAGAAGTTCTTAAGGTAAGCAAAAAATATTTGAGTAAAATTGTGTACCTTTTCTTTCCTTGCTTTTTTTAAAGCACCTAAACCTTTCATTAGTGCTGCATGTGTCTTTTGGGATGCATACTTGCTTCTGAAAATCCTTTCAAACTTATCCAAGTCTAGGATAGAGTTTGCAAGAAAACCAAAGTACCATGATGCTACTTCTCCTTTAAGGGTGTGTGGAAAAAGTCTACAAACTACATTCTCATGTTCCCAAACCCTTAATCCTTCTATTTCAAAATAAAAAATTTGCAAATGGCCATCTACTACAACCTTCTCATTTCGATCAAAATTAAGCAGCATCTTCTTAAAAGATTGAGGTAATTCATGCAACATCGGTGTTGAATTCAAGGGTGATCTGGCTTTCCATGCCGGTGGTGGAATTGGTGGGTTAAGTGGCTGATTCACATTTACACCTACCATTTGGGTGGAGAGTGGAGAGGTGAAGGGACATGAGTACACACAAGAGAAAAATGAGGTGTGTTTGGGCCTACTTGATTCAAAGGTTGAACAACCTCCTGTAACACTACTTCTACTAACTCTTCCAAATCTCCAACCAATATTGAATCTTCCAAGATGGGACAATCCTTCTTCTTGTATTCTCTTCGGGGTAAATCAGGGATAGTGGGTAACCCTCCAATACTCTTTACATAAGCATGTGTGTGTCTTCTCATATCATTTACTACTTGGTTGTCCACAGCAAACGAATGTTCTCTATTTTTTTCAGTATTTGGGTCAGGAAATAAACTGCTTTCAAAACTATCACTGGTGGAGTAATTTCGAGGAAATGTATTTCCTTGGCCAGCCATGCACTAGTGGCCTTCCTTCTAGGTCCAAAACCTATTGAGGCCTGGAAATTCGTAGGCAACAACAACAAGGGATTCTCCCCAGTCAACGTTCCCAACTATCCCGTGATTGTTTGGTGTAAGGAATCCATCCGGTTTGCGGTCAGGCTATCGTAGTTCAAGTAACAAAAATGAATGGTTTTACAGGTTGCAGCCTGGTCCACCGTGTATATTTTTGTATTTTGACTTCAAGTATGATATGCAAGTGCCTATCTAAGATACAGATTGATGAAGAATGTAAGGAGTGGTCACAATGTGATGCGCAGGTTCTTACCTCTCATCTTAGACTCTCTTGCATCTAAATCACACACAACTAGAAAAAAATACTAACTAAGTTGTCCCTAGGGAGCAAGATTATCAATTCATGAGTAATGTAATACTGTTCATATGTTAAGATAAATCACAGATAGTTGTTCTTAGAATCAAAACACATAAACATGAATAAATATATACACAACAAGATAGCTCATCAACTGTTAAAACATTCATTACTCATAGTGGAAATTATCACAGAACAAACCAGAGAAAATTCATGTAAGAACATAGGTTTAGAACGTTAGAATGATCTCACAGTTAATGAAACATAGCTGAAAACAAAATATTTTCCCTTCAACATTGTTTGTTTCATCAGATTTGAACATTCCACACAACACTTTCTCCAATAGGAAAAAAATTGTAATTTATTATTGCAAAACGAAGTAGTTCCTCTTACAACAAGTAGTTCACAAGTTTCTATGGGAAAAAGCCCCTCTCCTCTCTAATTCTTCTATATTTATACAAAAAGCAAAACTACTGGGCTTCCCACAAATTACTCTTGGGATTCCCCAATGCTTCACCTCGCACACTTTTCTTACATTAAGTGCTTATAGAATTTACAATATATTACAATAAAACAAACAAATAAAGAACTTATGAGGAGGGCCCTGATTGACTGTTCAAGAACCTCTTCTAGGATAAAGATTTTGAGGCAATGTTTTCAAAATCAGAAGGTTCTAAAAAATGAATATTGATTTTAAATTTAGTGCCCTGATTTCTTATTACTTCAATCCTGGCTGAGCTCAGGTGAAGTTGATCCTCTAGCAACTATACACTAATCGCAAAATGAGCTACCTCATTTCTCAGGGTCTACTCATATAGGGATTTGATGTGTTGAATCCTTTGTTCATATTCCTGATATCTACTTTGCAACATCTCCAAAAATAGGTTGTGGTCCAGAAAGGTGTCCTTTCTCTGTTCAGCATCAACTTGGAAACGATTATAAATAATCAAAAGTCTCTTGAAGAACTCTGTACAAGCTCCCTTTGTCTTCCTTACAACCTTCTTAAATTCTTCAGCTATGTTTATGGAAAATTCCAATAAATCATAGTCTTGTCTCAGACCTTGTTGATGTTTTACTGGTAGGTCAGTAGGGATTTCCTTGTTGGCCTCTAATATTGCCATTCTTCCCATCAGAACTTCTAATATGTCCTGTGATCTGTCTACAAAATATGAAGAGGTTTCCAAAATTTCTTCCAGTCTATTGTCTACCTGCAAACTTGTAAGATATTGAACCTCTCTTCTTCTATGGCTACTTGCAGTTGGTGCATCTTTCTCCTTTACGCTAGAACATGCTCCTTGAAATGCTGAAGGTTGACTTACTATTCCCTAGCCTCTTCTAGA
Source organism: Pseudotsuga menziesii (assembly GCA_001517045.1). Taxonomy (NCBI): domain Eukaryota; kingdom Viridiplantae; phylum Streptophyta; class Pinopsida; order Pinales; family Pinaceae; genus Pseudotsuga; species Pseudotsuga menziesii. Next base: position 31,817 of record LPNX010822886.1, read on the forward strand.
GTTGTTGTTAATGAAGTAACCTGTTGCTTAACCTCTGTATCCTGTTGCTAAGATTTCCTCTCAAACTCCTCCAAGGTAGCATTTTGTAACTCCAACTCCCCTATCTTACCTAGCAGCTGATCTTTTTCTCTGTGAAGACTTCCACATAACATCTTCAACTCATCCTTTTATGTCCTTAACTCTTGACATTCCTACTACAATTTCTCTAGACTTCCTTGGGCACCCTCCAGAGATCTCTTCTCTACTTGGAGGAATTGGAGCTCTGGTTTTGAAGACTTTACTTCATGTTGCATGTCTTCAAAATTTCTTTTCAATCTACTACTTTCCTCCCTCTCTCTTCTCAGGGTATCTTTTAGTTGGGCAATAGATTTCTTTAACTGTTTAAGATCAGTCATTATCCGATCCACATTGTCCTTGGAAGCATGGATCAATGTTGCTCCAGCTCTGATAGTGAATATTGGGTCCTTGTCTGTCCCAAACAAAACGGTTGTATCATTTATCATTTTACCCGACTACCCCCTAGTCTCGACCTTCCTCTTGGTCCTCTTCACGATTGTTTTTGTTTCTTTATCATAGAAAAATAGTGTTGAAATCCAACACCTCTTCCACTTTCTTCTGCTCGAAAGGGATTAGTCTTAGGGTAGGAACAACAGCCTATCCCAATGTGCTTCTAGCTACCACCTCAAGTTCTTGAGGATCAGGATTACCTAGGTCTTGAGCCTGAATGTTTACAGGATCGGAAGCTGATTTCTCTATCATGGACCCTATTAGTTTTAATGTTTCTGCTTCCTGCTTCCTTAGTTCCTCATCCATTTTCCTTTTCTTTTCCTCTTCTTCACTCCCGGAAGCTTCTTCTGCCTTTCTAGCTGCTTCTTGTTCAGCTCTTCTCTTTTCTTCCTCCTCACCTTTGAGCCAGCTTTCGGCTTCCTATGCTAGTCTGCTAGCATCTTCATCCCTTTTCCTAGCCTCTTCTTCCTCTGCCCTTTTCTGTTTATCTTGTCCTTTCCCACCTTTGGTAGTGGTTTTCTTTTTAAATATTTTTCTTAATGCAGTTATGTTTTCTGCACTTCAGAAAATGGATTCATCTTTACCCCAGTGGCTTGTGTACTCAAAATATACATTTGCCTCCTTGCAGTGATCTACCACTTTATTTCGAGAATTGTTCCTGTGGAAATTTATTTCCCCAAAATGGAATTTCCTCAATTCTTCTACAAATTCATCGGCTTTCCTGACTCTTACGAACTTATAGCTTCCCAACCTGAATGGTAAGGGAGGATAAGTTGACGTCTTATGTTCAAATAAAAAATCCCTATGCCATCTAAGAAAACCTGCCTAACTGCCTCATTGTGTACCACATAATCAGTGGCATATTTTGGCAATAGTGAGGGTGCTCTAGAGCATTGATACATTCTGATATAAAGTCCATCCTCCGTTAAGTAGTAATCCACATATTCTTCAATAACCTGCAATGCTTCCTCCGACATGTAGTTGCACTCTTTTAAGAAAATCAATGTATATAATGGAATAATGAAGTGTTCACACACTTCCCTATAGTGACTGTGATACTTATGTGCCCACAATGGCTTGTAGGCTGAGTAGACTGGTGTTCTCTCTCTGTCCCAAATACAGCTTAGGTTTGGGAAAGGTTAGTTGCATTGTATGCCATCAATCAGTATAGAGTTCATGTAGAACTCTAAATTTTTTTGGGCACCCCTCCTAATGCTGAAACAATGCAGGCCGAGAGGCTATCTAATATGATGTTCCTGTAGTTTAAAATGACACCGTGGGTTGCAACATAGAAGATGATAGGCACCCACCCCAACCTAAAACTTTTACCATGGGATCTCCTGAAAATCCTATTGAGCATCAAGGAAATGAACCTATAAGGGGTCCTTAAGGTGGTAGTATCATATTCCTCTGATGGCCTAGTCCTGAAACTCTTGCCAGGTACTAGCATTCTTTTCAGTGTCTCCACTAGGTCTAGATTAATTGTCTTTAGCCAGTCTTCAGTCAAGTATACCTTGGCCTTTGGTAAGTGGTAGGCTAGTGATACATACCCATAGATATAAGTAGAATAACCCTATTTTTCAATGTTGGCCAAAATCATTGTGGTTACATCTGTCCTGGGAAGAATCCATCCAATCACGTCTGAGCATAGGAAAAGCTCAGGTCTGGTAGCAACTCTCATCAAAGTAGAACTCTCTATATTTGCATATATAGTCTCTTCCTCAAAACCTATGTCAGGTACCTCCCTGTGTGTTATTAGTATATAGACTTCCCCCCATTTATATTCAGGTTCCACACCCATTATGCATCTAGTGTCTTCGTATGTGTATTCAACCTTGGTTACAATTTCAACATCGGGTTCCTCCTCTACTATATGAGCTTTCTTCTTCTGCCATTTAGACATCTCGAATTCGGAAGGATTTCCCTGTCATACACAAAAACTTTTAGGTTCTGTTGAGCCATTCCTAAATAATATTCAAACAATGGAGACAAGCTGTATTATCATTTTAACTCGTTTAGGTTAAACATGATTGAAGCTATGAAAATAAACAAACAATACTCAAAAACCAAGTGTTCCTACACAAAACCAATCTACCCAAAGAACTAAAACCAGCCCAGGACTAAATATTTGCATAATGGACTCATAATATTATGGCCTTTCTAAAATGAAGAAAATCCCCCTCTCCTTGTCAAGGAAAAACTATCTCAAATCACCCCCTTGGTGCTATGAACTAAATCGTCCCATTCCCCATCTCATCCTAAGTGGGGTGTAACCTCAAAACTGCGACCCTGCTCCACAAGAAACGCGAACGACCCCAAAACTGGGAACCAAACCTTGAAATCTTCAAAATAAACACAAAAACACCATCCTCCTGCAACTAACAGAGAACTATCATCCTCGGACGACCATACATAGACTCAGGGAAACTGGTGTAGACAGCATAACGCCCGTCTGCACCGGTGTTCTAAGCAGTTGGGTGCGGGTCTCAAACTCATAACGACTACGAATTTAATCATTAAGAAAACCAAAAACCCCCCACTAGGCATCCATACCATCTACATAGACTATATATATACGGTGAAAATGTAAAATTAGGTATCCACTAACCGTAGAGGTGGGAACCAACCAAAGGTGACAAACTCAGCTCAGCCATCCGAACAGAAAAGGTAGAATGGGGATAAGGACCTACCTGGAAATGCATTGTGGGACTGGCAATAAAAATCCACAAACCTCCATGGTAGAGCCACCTAGTACGAGGTACCAATAGCGAGTACGCGGTTCTGCGTGAAATGATAATGACAGCATGGGAAATTTGCAAAAACAACAATAGAAAATGATAAACCCCAAACCCCAATATATACAACCCGGTTAACAAATAGTCAGTGGGAAAAATAAGACCATCGAGTGGCAAAATGACTACAGGATCGACGATCCTATCAGCAGCATCTCCACAACGGTGGATGATGAAACGAATATGAGGTCTGCAGTGGCATCGGAAAGAGAAAACAATAAAACTTCAGATCAAAGTTCACCAGACTAAGGACTCGGACCAATAGTTGGTTCAAGAGTTGCAACAGCAGAAACCATAAAGACACTGAGTTCCGCACACCAGTCAAAATCGTAGGTAAAATAAACATGACTTAAGCAAAAAATATCGGTCAAGCAGAAAACAAAAATCAAACTATATCGGAAGGATAGTGCTTTCTAGAGCCGCAACAATGAAAGTTGAAAAGACTAAGGATTTGAAAATAAAAAAGGCGGGGATTGAAAGAGGTTAATACAACCATCGAGGGACTTCGCAATACATCATCTGCAATGGTGCAAACCGTCGAGACAACACGTTCCGACAATATTCCAATAAAGCCATCGATTAAAAAACAAAAAAAATGCATCGGAGGCCAGTAACCCTTGGATTTGACCTGATGTCTTCTTTCTTCTCCGCAATGGCAAGGATGCAATTAACACCATTTCCGATTCATAGTCTCAAACACTTCCGACAGCAGGGCAAAAAATCAATGCAAGTTATAAAACAACATTGGCATAAAAATATTCCTTGAACAAACATCAAGCAAAACCAACAAGCTCAACAAAACGCATCAAAAGGAGGGTCCCGAATTTTTTTGAATTTTGGGAAATGTTGCAGCTGCAATAGGGTAGAATAGTCACAGGAGAAAAACTTCATCATCGAGGGGTCCAAGCTCAATCCTGTTGGCTTTTGGGGATCATTGGGGTTTTGTTGTTTCTAGAGGGTTTGGTGAGAGAACCTATGGTTGTGCCTTGGTCATGGCTCCTATGCACGGCTAGAAAAGATATTTGGGACTAGGGGAGGCCTCAATTTCCCATGGCAAGAAGGGGGAGGGTATTTTGAAGCAGACGGGTGAGCGACGACAAGTTACAATGCCCCAAATGCATGCCCAACAGCTAGCTGATTTCTTTAAAGAACATTTCCATTTGTCCATTCGCAAAGAAATTCAAAGGGTCACAAGAAATATGTGGAAAGAAGTTAAACTCATGCCTGGTGAGGACTTACAGAGGGAAGTCTGAGAATTGTGTATTTTACCCTACAAACACGGTAGGGAAAAGAGAGGCCTATGACCATATTCTCGTGTTGTACTAGGTCAATATGAACTTGTTCACCCACTCTTCCTTAAACATGGATGTCAATCAAGAAGACGATGATGATCTAGTTAAAGAATGGAAGGATCATAATGGATATTTCTTCCTTATGTGCAAAAAAAATGATGTCATGGCTTCTCACAAGACCATTTAGTTCTACCCTCTCGGCCTGGCGCAAGAGTGGGAAATAGGTCCCCAAAGGATGGTGAATCAACATGATAATGTGCTTTGTGAAAATGTTGTTAGGGTATCTGCAGGGAATTCCCATCTGGGAAAGTCTCACTACTCAGCCACAGTTGCTCGCTCCACGATCAGAGATTTTGATCCGAGATGGGTTTGAGTCTCTTCTTTATTTTTCTTTGTATTTCTTTTAGTCTTTGGCTGATAGGTGTTATAGGGTTTCTGAGTACATTTGGCTTATATATGTATCAAGGGGGGAACAACCGCAAAATCAAGATGCTATGTTTTGTGGGAAATGGAGAAATTTTTGGAGCAATCTGTAGAGTCGATTAATAGTTAGTTAAGAGAGAGTAATTTTTTGGAAGTTCTTTCATTCATGCAGTCAATTGATATATCAATCATGTAATCAAGTGATATTGCAATAGTATAATGTTTTTATTTAAAAAAAATATATGCAATGGAAAATATAGAAGAGGGATTCCCTTTGAGAAGAGAGAAGAGAATTTAAAGAAGGAATAAGTAAAAGCGAAAAATGGAAAGAATTTTTAATAATATTAAAAAATAGGAAAGTAACAATAAATTAATCTAACGCCTAGCTGAATATAACCAAAAAAGAAGGGAAAACTACCAGCCAGGTGAAGACATGAGAATTAATGATTTCACATGAATGTGAATATACATCAGAAATATGCGACACTTCAATACAATGTACTAAATGGTATAATTCCAAAATACCGGAAATAATATAGTGCCTTGAGCACTGAGAGGTACATGTATGGTACTGACTAACTGATGTCGAGGTACATATAGAAAGATCTTCATGAACTGAAAAAAAAAAAAACTGGTTGGATATTTACTGATCAAGGCTTAAAAACTTACAAGAAGGTTCTTAAACAGAAATTTTAGAAGAAATAGTTCTCTCTCCTCTTGTGGAATCCCACCTTGCCTCTAGGGTGAACTTGCATGAAACAAGGAATTGTTTCTTGAGTTTTAAGGTTGGGTCGATAGCTGTTGAGTTATTCTGGGAAAGACTGTTTATTTTCTTCAATAGCTACAAATAAGTTTCTAGAAGGAGTTATCTTCAATTCCAATTAACAATATTATCTTATTATCATTTGTTAATGACAAAATATTGGTGTTGTAAATATTGTCGCGAACTTTAAAGTTTTATATCATATATGCTTATTATATTGAATGTTATCTTGTAGTGGCCACCTATCTCTGTGATAATATTAATGTTGTAATTTCAAAATTTATTGATTTTATTGAAAAACTTAGGGAACAATATGGATGTTTATTTTATTAATGGTAAGAGTTCAACACAACACTGAGTAACTAGAATCTAGAATAATTATTATTCATGAAAATCACAGAGTCAAGATCTGAGGTTTAAGCCTCTTGGAAATTATTGAATCAAAGATAATTGTTCATAACAAATGGGGATCCCTTGCTGGGTTAATCTCCTTGAAATATAGATAAAAATCCTCTCGACAAGTAAAAGCAAGGATCAGATTGATAGAGTTAACCTAGTTTTCTCTATATTCAAAATCCTCACTAAACCGACAGCCCAAAAGAAGACCTATATGTCTAATAAAATTTATTAAGAAATTACAGAATAGTTACGACTTCACCACCAGTCAGTAAAAAAAATTTAGGCTCATTATATTATACAAAAGAAAATATTTGACTTTAAAGCATCGAGTATTCATAACTACATTCCATTATATCTGTTGTTATTCACTTGGAGTACTCATTACTACTCCATAATAACCTATTTTAAACTATAAATACCTTATAAAATCGAGACTGAAGTTCCAGTAGCCATTTTGAGAAAAGCGCTGTTCAAGTTTCTAATGTATTTCCATGCATGGAAATGAAATTCATTGCAACCTTGAGATAAGTAATGTCAATATAGAAATAGATGCAGCTTAATTCATGAAACCAAATTCACAATTCGATTAGTAGGGTCCACCCCTGGACGGAACCAACTCATGTGGAGTTCAACATACCATGTTTGTAATTAAAAAAAAATGTATCCATTTCTTTGCTCGTGATGTATGGCTACAAAAGGAAAAATTTGGCTCCAAAGGTGTGCTTTTTCATTTCATATTGTCACTTTTCAAATTGGTTTTTGAAATCTTCCAATATGATACATATGATAATGGAACTTTCAGAAATCTTTTTTACTTTAGAGAGTCTTTTTTTGACTTTTCTAGAATTTATGTTTGCGATTATGAAAACCTATTTTGGAATTTTCAAGCTATGGTTCTGCACTTTTAAAAACGAAACTCAACATTTTACAAGTATTGTAATGGTGCAGTTGAGTATACAAAAACTATTGGGTTTATTTGTGACAGACACAATTCAACTATTACTTAACAAACTAGTTTCACATGTTTTATAATTGGAGTCACATTGCTCGCACCAATTTGCGGCAACAAGTAAGGCCATCATCAATCTAACAAGAATGTGTCATTGACATTGTTTCGAGTATAACAATTTTTTATTATACAACTCACTTTCTCGTTATAACCATGTTTTTGTTTTGAGGCATCTACAATAATTATAGTCCTAACATCATAACATCATAACCATGGGTAAAAGATCCCCGAATGGTTTTTATCAGTTTGACCATTGATTTTTTAATAAACCAAGGTTGTCATCATTTGTCAATATAATATGCTAAATTTGTTTATATTCACAAAGGGTCAAAAACATAGACATAATTTACATGCATTGCAATAAATATTTGAAGGATAATATAAGAATATACATACAATGTGTACACCTATCAAATCGTTTCTATCTATTGGTTGTTTTTTGAAAATGTTAATGCGAATGATTAATAAAGAACGGACAATATCTCCTCTCTAAAACAATTTTGATCAATAGCAGATCTGCCAGGAGTATCCTTAAAATATCAAATGTACACTTGATATAGAACTTTGAGAAGGAATATATACACCCTTTGTATGTTAAATATTGATTATATTTTTATCATACTGGAAGGGTTGGACGACCATTTTTGTTTCCATAATCCTCAATTTTTCCTAACGTGCAGGAAGGGTCATCACCCATCCTAGGTTCAATATTTTTGATATTTTGATAATAAAGAAAAAGGATAATTGTTCTTTCTTGTGTTCATGAATCTCAAGATACTAACAATACTTTAAGAATCACTTAACCCTTCGTAGGTTCAATATTTTCTATATTTCTCTCATGAACATTAAGTTTGGCACACTCTTCTCTTGCTCAATATTCGCCATTCTATATATATATATATATATATATATATATATATATATATATATTCACCATTCTATCGACAAGTAAATCCAATGTTGTGCGGTCAAATTTTCACCCATTTTGTTGAATAACTAACACCTAGTTGTCGGAAATGCAATGAAACCTTATTAATTAACTGATAATAAAATCTGATCATGGTGTTGGTTAACCGACATTTAGTTGTTGTAAATGTGATGTGAAGTATGACAACATTTGTCTTCTTAGGTATAGCATCCCTGTTAGAGTATTGTTTGGTATACATCGTATATCCGATGAGGTTTCCGTACAAATATTCGACATCTTTTCCGTCGGTTTTATGGAGACCTCATCTCGGATATATCAATTTCTTCGAAAATGTGACGCATCCGAGTAATTAAAAAATTTATTCTATGCACATCTTGAAATGCAAGGAGAATCAAAGTGTACATGCATGAGTCACTACCAATCTCTTTTATCATATTTCATTCTTCACTCTTGTTTTTTTTTCACAAAAAATTATTTCCAACAAAGTCTTATGCTTAATCACATGTTCAAATGTTTAATTCTAAGGATATAAAAACTAACATTATTGTCAAGATTTTGATATAATCATAAATTTTGAACCTAGATCAACAAACTAAGCGAACAATCCAACGTCAATAAAAATAACCACAACAAACTACCCAGCCATCCAACGCACAAAGGAAACCCTAAGGTCTCGGATGTTCTATGCTCGTGATTGCCACTCTTTGCATAAATATTAACAATACCCCAGTTGCGCCCATCGATCATAAACAAAGCTCAAAAAGACCTTTCCCACTTTTGTTTTTTCTTCCCTTTTACCGATAACGTGTTGGCAAGATCCCGGCCACACATGGAAGGAGGTTGGGATGCATTAGACAACGGTGTAGTTAACCAATTTCATTATAAAATAGAGTAATTTATTTACCCGACAATTTGCACCGGGGTCCACATGACGCCGTCAAGTGAATAGCTTAGTATGTTACCATTCGTGATCCCGAGACTTAAAGGTATTTGCAATTTACCAATGCAGCAGTGTAGAACAACTCAACAGGGAAGACAAAAAAATGGCTGAAACCTACATTAAAACGAGGTCCGCGGCCCAGTGACGATAAATGTGGAAAATAACAGGAATTCCTAGGGTAATGTTAACCCCTTGGCGAATGGGAATATATTGCAATCACATGTTGTAATGCAACTTGATCACAGGGAATGAAAATACCCATCTGATCATCGAATCCAAACTTCTCCTCGGCCTTGCGTAGTAGCTCACGGAATAGAGGATGATTCAGATATGTTGTAGGTATGATTCAAATATCTTGTTGTTACTCCTGCTCATTGTTGTTACATAAGCCGAGATCTGTGGAGCAACAATATAGGAAAACACAGATTGTGTAAAACAGAGAGATAACTTCAAATAAATAGAATCCAGTGTTTATGCTCATGTAATCTTGCACCTTTACTGCACTATATTTTTTACTGCTTCGATCTATATTTTGTTTGCCCTACTGCCATGTGATATTCGGATTTTAAAACATATTCGTATCTGTATTTGGATTAGTCCTCCTTAATCACATCCATATTCAGATTACATATTTGACGATTATTGCCTGCTTGACTTAACTCTGTATTTTTTGGGTCTTTATTACTATATTTTATTATAACAACACTTATTCGGGGCTGGTGATGCTGGTGCTTCCTTGCATATATATATATACGAGATTTGCTCGAACAATGTAAATAAAAAAAACACATTAATCTTTTATATATATATTAAGATGGTGGAAATAACATATTCAGAACTAAGATATTGCATTATTCATGAAAATTTGTTTTCACTCTGCATCAACAAAAAAATTGGGACATTAACACTTGTTGTTCGACGGTGGCACCTTCTGTAAACACCAGAGGTTTTAAAAAGTGAGGTCTATCTGTGGCTTAAACCCAACTATGGATGGGATAGGAACAAAATTCATATATCTTTCAATGCTTATTCCTGACAACATATTCCCATCCGCCAGGGCGCTAACGATACCCTGGCCAACCTAAAAATTCCTGCTATTTTCCCTTTTATCCGTCACAAGGCCGCGGCGGACCTAGCTTTACTGTAAGCTTCCGCCATTTTTTTTTGTCTTTCGTGTTGATTTGTTCTACACAGTGCAAATAAGGGTAAGTCTCCGGTCCACAGACAGTAACAGAGTAAGCTATCCACTTGATGGTCTCACATGGACCCCAGAACATGGACCCCAATGCAAATGTAGATAGCTTACTCCTTATAAAACCGCTATGCTGAAGCTACGGTTACCCATCAAATTATGAGTTTGAGAAGTACACTAACTGCCAGATATTCTCTATACGTTTTGGCAAGCTTCCATAGGTATTTTCATTCCGCAGAAATATTGTTGATAATCCTGTTCCCCTGCTGGCCCGTTTCCACGGTCAGATAAAACAAGAGTAGATTTGAGAAGAGTCTAACAGCGGATCGATTCAGATGGAGTGCCATAGGAAGCTAGCAATAAAATCGAAGGAAGTTCTAGAGGAAAAAATTGCTAGCGGGCATGATGTTTCAGGTGCAATGAAGCTTCCAGTGAAGGCTTGACGTTTGGATCATGAACTAAAAGGCATTGATTAGTTAATCTCAGTTCTAGACGTCCTGATGGCCGCACCGGATAATCTTAAGGATTACAGCGGAAATATGGACTATTACAGGATCTTGTAGGTTGATCCAAATGCCGAAGATAAGGTGATTAAGAAACAGTACAGAAAAATCGCGCTAAATGTCCATCCTGATCAGAACCACTCGATAGAAGCGGAGGAAGCTTTTAAATTAGTTGTAGAAGCTTTCGAGGTCCTTTCGGATAAGGGCAAGAGAGCAATTTACGATCAAGGAGTATGGCACGGTCTTTCAAACAGCTCGGTTGTGAATATCGAGAGCAGGCTTTAAATTTGAGTAAGTGTGGGTAAATTTTCAATAGAAGGGCAGCTACAAAATTTTCCCTTCTAGGGGTTATCAGTGATTCATTGGACCGTGGAAGAGTCACGGTTTAGATTTTGCCAAAGTTCCCTCCAATAGTCGCATGAGGATCTAGGTCCCAATGGGCACGGACCACGGCCATTGGGCTGCCCAGTTAATGGCATTAGAATGCATTACTAATTCACCAACTGCATTAAATATTGGTCTGAGAGGATTCCATCCTTCCAACTCTATTTTCCATGTGGCATCTTCTTATTCACGGAGTCATCTGATCTCACAACCTAAAAGTCACTTGGGTATTTTAGTATATGATGTGAAATTAAATGCTCATATGAGTAATATCTATGGATGGTAAATTGATTTTTGCCATAATTGGCATGATTTATATTGATCAAGAAGATGTCTCTCTTCAATTATTACAGTGTTCTTTAATGAAATCCATGTTGAATTTTATTATAAAAATATTAGATAGCAATACAAGATTGACTTGTAGATTAATAGTAAAGTTTTAATTTTTATTAGAACCATGCATTTTAGGTTATACTAGAGTAAATGAAATATGATAATTTAGGTTACTTTTTTATATCAAATATTTCTTGGCTTATGGCCAATAACTCACTAACTATTAAAAAAATACTCTTAAATTATTATTTTATCTAAAAATTGTAGTATTTCTAGGTTAGAATTACATATTACATTTAGTTCTATAGTTTATAAAAAATAGGTCAAGTAATTCACAATTTATTCATTAAGAAAAATATTTGATATTAATAAATTTAATTTAGATTTTTATTATATTCTAAGTTCAGAATCATTGTAGCAATTTACGGTGTTTGTTTTAATCACAACTTAGACTTCCTTATTATCTCGATTAACATTTTTAGGGTTTGGGTTTGGTATTAGTTATATACTCAGCATTATCAATTTCACAATTTTGTCTTGAAATGTGTTATTAAAGATATATTAATAAATCATTGTCTTGATGATGAACATTGATAAAGGTTCGTAGTGTAGACATATCAAATGGAGTCGAGAATTACCTTGGATACCACTCCTCAAACCTATCAACCCAGAATTTAAGAGAAGAGATTGTAAATATGTTTTTTATCAAAATAACATTTTTGAATCTATAAGGTTCACAAAGATATTATAGTATATTATAGTCCTTATTTTTTGTCTAACCTTTTCACTTAAATATAAGATGAAAATTTGAAAAGATAAGTGTGGAATCCCTCTCAAACTTCTTGTGTGAGATCCAAATACTAGTAAGATCCACATTGAAGTTTGAAGGATACTTTTTTCGATGTGTTTGAATAATAATTATAGGCACTGAGTTTTGAAAAGAGAAATGTGAATCCCTATCAATCTCATTTGACATCTAGATGTTAGTAGACTCAAGACTAAAGTTTGAAAGATAAATTTTGAAGTCTTCTAATACTTAGGTCTATTATGGTGAAGATGATGCTTAGAGATTAGGTGGAGTTTGAAATTGAATCGCTGATTACTCATGAACTATGTCCATATGGACAAACATATCAATTAGATTTTTGATGTATTTGTAACTTCTTTTTTCGTTAATGGAAATGTGGATCCTAAACAACTTATTTAGTTGGAAAGATAATAATACAATGCTTTCAATAGCATCCAGAAAAGTTCATTTCAAAACAGGTAAGGTAAAATGTCATGGAAAAGTTATTATTCTAATTTTTTAATTTTATGTTGTTTATTTAAACCATTGGTTATGACAATGATCAAGTGGTCACAACAAGGATCAACAATTTTAAATCTCACAGGGATGTACCATGTTAGAATTACACTAGTTTTAGGTGGATACCTTGGCACTCGACAAAGATCATCCTTTTAGTTTTTGTTATTAATGTTAGTGATTTGATCCCTCATCTCTTTTGTCCTTGTAACATAGTAGTTCTAATAGTGGAGCTCTTCTCAAAACAATTCTAGACAAAAATAAGATTTAGTACCGGATGAGCCTACTTTCACCCCTAATTTCATATTATGCATTCAGATAAGGTTGCGAGTAGTTCTCAACTACTCTAATCAGTTTAGCATGATAGGAACCAAACATTCCCCTTGAAAAAATAAATAGGCCAAAGAACATCCAATACAAAAAACCAATACTCCCAATGGTTATGGCTATGTTCACATTAACAAAACAAGTGCATCAATCTCTTTCTAAATGGGCTTTTTCCCAATCTCATATTCCATCACCATTACATGTTCTTCATTCTCAACCTTTATTTTAGTCTCTTCTCCTCTATACTAACTCTTGAGTAATCCCCAGAAAAAGAATCTGTAACTGATCAATCATATGAAGATGGTTTACCTCACTAATTCCATGTAAATTTTGAATCAGTTGGGATTTCTTCTTATTATCATTTTTTTCTACACAATTTTTTTAATAAATAATGAAATTTTTTTTAACACTAAATTTTCAAATGAAAAGAATGATTTATTTTTAAATGTCAACATTAAAGGGTTAAATTTCTCACCTCCCTTCAAAGTAAAATGAGACCTTCCCTTCAAATTTGATCCCTGATCGAGAGCTTAATAAGGATTATTAAAAAAGTCAAGGATGAGATGGAGAAAAGAAAGATGCAGATGTCATAGGATGATATTGAGAAAGTATGGATAAAATATAACAAATGGAAGGAGGAATCGTAGAAAATGATGGAGGGATTGCAAAAAAAGAGGGAGGAATGACAGAGGAAGAGCGAGGAATGGCAGAGACAGGGAGGAATCTAAGAGAAAGATTGACAAAGAACAGATGAAATATAACAGATTGAATGAGAAATGGTAGAAAAATATGCAAGGAATGCCGAAAAAGACCGAGGAATTTAAAAGAGAGAGGGAGGAATCCAAGAGAAAGAGGGAAGAGTGGCTGAAAAAGATGGAGGAATTGTAGAAAAAGAGTCCATGGAATTGGGACGATGATATTGATAGAGCATTGATGAAAACACAAAAATACAAAGAGGAATGGAAGAAATGGAGGTCTCAGATGTCACAAGAGGATATAATAAAAATGAGGGATGGAAGAGGAAGAGCGAGGACTCATAGAGAGAGAGGGAGGAGTGGCTAAAAAAGATGGAGGAATTGCAGAAAAAGAGGCTATGGATTTGGGACGAGGATCTTGATAGGGCATTGATGAAAATGCAAAAGGAATGGAAGAAAAAGAGGTCCGAGATTTCTGAAGAGGATATGAGAAAAAATAGGGAGGAAGGAAAGGAAAAGTTCACATAGATGAGCCGAGAACCTCGAAAGATCTGAGATGAAAAGGAAAATTGACAAAGAGGAATGGCAGAAAAGGAGTTTCCACAGGAGGACATTGAGACAACTAAATCACGGTTAGGTAAAGGTTATTAAAAATCTCATCAAGATTAAAGTAGAATTATTGTGTCATTATTTATTTAAAATAATATTAAGTAATAATATTGGGTCATTCTAAATTTCACAAGATGTTAACAAAATAGGTTATAAATATGTAAATAAAATATTATATAAAATCCTTATTTTATTTAGTTAATTTTCTTTTTTCAAAAGCAAAAAGTGTAATTTGTTATCCAAAATTGTATTAAAGTAACATAGTAGGATGAACAAAAACTCTTCAAAAGACATATTAGAAACATTATAGGGTATATAAAAATGATTCATACTATCAAAGAGTGATCATCATTATTTATTATCCAATCAAAATGAGTAAACAAGAAAGGAAAAACAAACATAAACTAAAGGAAGTAGCTACTTTTTTTATCAATCACAATGTCATAATCAAATTCCTCAAAATGCATAGCATTGTCGATTAATCCCACTGCCTCCTTACTCTATGAGAAGGCTAACATAGAGTAAAACTCTTTTAGCTCCTTAATCCTACTCATCCATTGGGAGAGTTGGCCCATGTAATAGTTATCTTTGAATCACCAATTGTATGAGGATACTAAACTACCATTTTCATAACATACAATAAAAGGCCCCATAATGCTAACATATTTTCTCTTGTGTTAGTTCCTTCACCAGCACCAACTTTGACCTCGATAAGATGGTCTTTTTTAATTTTAAGTAACATTCTAGGTCCACATAAACCATTTTTGTAGGCACCATCAAAAACACCCATTTTTTTAGCATTATACCAATATGACGATGAAGAACCTGCATGTTTAAGGAGTGATACCACTATGTCCTCGATACCAAGTATTCGGTCAATACCAATATAAACATGTAAGCCCCTTCCTATTTTCTAGCTCAATCATTTCTTCAAGATTGGAGGAGTTTTGAACAAAAACTTTCCAAATAAATGATGATTTGGAATTTAATCTTATAGTATTTTGAATCCATTGTGATACTCCACATATAGTCGCTCAAAATCTCTCTATAAAGGATTTTGGTACTTATCACTTCACCAAACAATAAAATAAGTTTCAAACCTCATCCACCAATCCTCATCGAAACGGAAGTTCTTTTCCGAGAAGTTAAATGAAATTTTGAAGAAAAAACATCGCCACACCATATAAATCTAAACATTCTCTTCCTTATAACATTTACAAGTGATCTAGGAATTATCATGAGCCAACGCCAATAAACATGAATTCTTTGTAAAACAGAATTAGCAGGAATTAATCTTCCACCTAAAGATAAGAATCTAAAGGAAAAATTACTTATTCTTTTCTAAACCCTTTTAATCAACCAACTCTAGTCTTCCTTCTTATAACCATTTGGTTTAAAAAAATATTGAGGTATTTAAATACATTTTGAATCTTAACCATTTGAAAGTGGAAGAACATGGAGATTTGATCGCAAATACCCTCGCCAAGACAATTAAAAAGAAACATATACTTTTATGTGGTCACTTCCATACCTAATCCAAAGAAGAGCGAATTATTAATAACCAAGTATTGAGTAAATTCTTGAACTAGACCTCTTCTTAATATAAGAACCCTGCGTAGGGAAAATATTCTCTAAGATTAGAAAAAAAAATTCAGAAGGAGAGAAAGAAGAAAGAGCTTCCCGAATAGAAGTAATCTCATGTGGTTTTGTATTAACAAACTTTGAATTGGAATCAGGATATTTACCAGAAAAATCATTTGGAAAGCTTCTTTTACCTCATTTTTTCCTTGTAGCAACACTCTCAAACTAAATAGATAAAATATGCAAGGTAGTCCAATCTTTATCTTTCCGAGACACTGTAGGAATTCCTTCTTTCAATTTGCGGCCCTCTTGAAGAGGAGATTTCTCTAATACAACTCCTAGAGTAAGTAGAGTGGGATAATGTAATGTTTGCAAATTTTGAAAATGAAATAAAATTATAGGTTTGTTAATTACTACCTAATCTGGACATTGACTCATCTTCTACGGAATATGTTGGTCAACATTTTTTAATTCAAAGTGTCATAAGCTATTCTTACAATTTCTATATGTTTTCCTATGTAGTTACTGATGTATTTATGTACTATGTTTATTTTTCTTGAACTGGCTTAAAATGATTATGCTCCTTATCGATTAAGTATCTATCTTTCATATGTGTATGCTTGTTCAATTATCTTACTTCTTGGTTATAAGTTTTGTCATTTTTTATGGAAAGTCCTAAGTTATTTTTAATTGTCAAAGGTGAAGTGGTGGGATTTGTATCCCTTATGGGACCAATTGGAGAGGTAAATGGTTGTACCTACTGTTATGGGGTTTAATTAGTTCAGGTTGAACTAATGCAAACTTCTCCTTTTTGTGCAGGTTCATTGAGATGGCGAAATCTAGTTAGGACAAGTAAACTTGACATCCTACAACATGATATCCATACTACGCTATCCTATGCTTATCAAATACGAAAGGACTAAGTTTGTTTCATAAATATTCCTACTACTACAGTTTACGCAGAGTTCATTTTAGAAGACCTGAATCTATCTAATTGGAATTACTATTGTGGATTGGGACTGTGATAAATTTTATCCATGTGTTATATATTTATAACATACAAAATTGGATTGTTTAATGCCTAAGGTTATGGCTTAAGTCATAATAATTTACCAATATTATATTAAATTTTGTATATATATCATGGTTTATATGGTAAGCCCTTCATGGCATATTCCATATTCCATGAAATCATGGATTAACTATGCCAATGTGGATTTTGATGGGGGTTTTCGCACCAATTCACGTTGTTTTGTTTAGAAATATATGCATGAGGGTAAATATTATGATGATGGTGGTGGACAGGGTGGCATAGTTAATTTGGCTTGGGATGGGGGTGCAACGAACCCTAAGACTAGGTCGTTCACTATTTGAGTTTCAATTTGTCTGCTGTTGTGGGTGGTATTTTCTTGTTCGACTCTTTGGGTTCATCACATCGTCGAGGAACATGATCACCTTGATTTTGGAGGTATGCACTCTATTTGGTTTTGCAAAATTTGTTTTTTTTCTCTTCGGGTGGAGGTTTTGCATACTTCTAACAGTTCTCTGTTTCGATTTGCGGGTGACAGGGGTTTCCATTCGCAGGTCATTGGTGTTTTTACAACCATCCACAATACCGTTCATGTGTAATCCTTACGATAGCTTACACATGTTATCTCTGCATATAAGTAATTAGCAAATACTTGAACCTTGTGTTGTAAAGGTTAATGTGATGATTATTTGTTTGTGGGATTCGAATGTATGGTACTTCTTGCATTAATGGGAATATAAGGATGCATATGTAAATATTAATTTGATGCTTAGTATAAATATCGAGCCTTCGGCCATGTCACTAGTGGAAAAAGAGAGATTAGTGACAAGGACAGCAAAAAATTTGGTCACCACAGTTTTTTTTCAAGGGATAAATGACTAGAAATTGATAAATTTAAGTGAGCTAACTAAAAAAGACCAAGATAAATGACTACTTTTTGTCATGGGATAAAAACCAACTAAAAATGACAAAGATAAATGACAAAATTTAGCCATGGGATATCTAGACTAAAAATGACCCCATAACAATTGGTCATTTATTTGGTGACTTTTAGTTGTCATTCCCATAACGAAAAAATTTACAAATTTGGAAATGAATTTGTACATTTTAATAAATTCTAACATATATATAATATATATTTACAGGTCCCTATATTAACAAAATTTAATTAATGCAACCTTGCTATATGTTAATCTAGACATGACCTTGGAATATAAAAAAACCCACTAAACCTTGGCATAAAATTATAGTTTTTATAGGCTAATTTGGACAAAACTTGGCATCTTGGCATATAATTATAGTTTTTGTAGGATAATTTGGACATGACCTTGGCACCTTGGAATATAATTATAGTTTTCATAGGCTTTTCAAATTACCTTGGCATATAATTATATAAGTTTTTATAGGGCTCGAAAAGACTGCTAGTACAAAAAACCAAAGCAATAAAACATATGGGTGATACAAACAGTGTCGTAATTTGCAAGTTATAATTCACACACCTTAGGGGGATGCACTATGCATAGAATGGGAGCCATAATGTATCGACATTTTGCATTACCAGTCTATAGAGGCCAATTCGAATTTCAGATATTTATCATTTCCCACTCTGTGCATCATTGTGTTTTGTTTTTTTATACCTTAACATTTAGCTCATCACCCTTCCCATTCACATGTCTCATTTAACAAAAAATGTCACTCATTTTTGACCCTTTCGAAATTTGTTGAAGTTTCGACAAGCAAGATTCTTTTACTTCTTATTAGTAAAATTCACCAAGTTTATGTTCTCCGTTAATTCATTAGTTTTTCCCATGTACTATTCATCTCATAACAACTATGTTTAGAATGCCAAAATTTTTCCCCAAGTACCTCTTTCTAGCAAAAGGCCAATGACCTTTATTTTAATGTAAACAAAAATAACCTTATAATTAATCCCTTACCATTTCTATAACAACAATGCATTGATAATTCTTATTTTAGATTGTGAAATCTATGTTCTCAGTCCCCAAGTCTACCCTTCTCTCTTTGTAGAGTAAACTAGAATGACTCTGCTGCCCATAATTTGAAGCCAGTGGTGCTTCTACCACCATGATTGTGTTGGGTTCAGTATCAATAAATCATAGTTAGTCAAGTTCACATTGGCCCGATAGGTTAAAGCACTAATATGGAAAGTCTATTAAATTTCCATCCTCCTCTTATCCTCTAGCCAGTCATTCGCTCGTTTATCGCACTATCACCCAATCCAAGAAATTGATTTGTAATATTATAATATATATAATTATTAAATAGTATACAATACACTAATACATAAATAAAATTAAGCAACAAGCTACTAATCAAAATCCTGACTATTAAGCAACATGCTCCTAATGGACAACCTGACTATATTCTATTGAATATTCAATACGAATATTGGCTTGGGATATTAAGAACATCAAACAAAATATTTTATTCACCTGTCAAAATGAGTTCTCCTCGTGACCCAAAAGCAAATGGCAGGATGCCCATCATTATTTTGAAGAGCCCACATCATCTGCAGATTTTTCAATGGCCAGAATAGCAATTTTAAGCAGCAATAGTGGTTTGATATTGAAGAGTTTGGGTCCTATGAGGAGGAGGAGGAAGAGGACCATCAATATGTAGAAGAAGATGAAGAATATGGTGATTTAAGTTGCTGCAGTTTTCCTGGTTGGAGATATTCCTAGAATCTCTCACAGTCAATCCCTAGGGGGTCTTGTTTGGAGAATTATTGTAAAATGGCGTTTAAGGGCATGTCTAAAATTCGGTCAGATGAATTGGGTATGATTTCTTCTAGTATAGGTGTCGTCATACAGATCCCTGATGGGGATTACTTGATTCAAGTGAAGAAAAAAGTGGAATTTTATGTTGACAGAACCATGGCCGAGCATCTGGCCCTCATGGATGGGTTATTGGTAGCTTTGGAGCTGAGTGTTCCTCCTATTCAAGCCATTACAGATTCATATCTTTTCTATGATCATGTAATGTATTTGGGATGCTGTAAAATCAATGTAAAAATGCATTTGTGAGAACCCATATGTGGGAACGCTGATGAAAATCTTTATGTAAATCTAGTTTGTATAAATTTATAGGCAGAAGTTCAATTTTTAAGAAATCCCTAATTGATCAAAAGAATGTCCAAATGTGAATAACATTTTGCAGAATCTGATATGTAATATTTATATCAAGGAAACCCATGTGAAGAAATCCTATGTTCTTTTCTTAATTTTTTTAATGTTATTTTGTGCTGGTAAAGCTCTAGGCCAAACATTATCAGAACTTCATGCTTATTAGGCACCCACATTCTGATTGTAATTGAGGAAGTAACCACTGGTCACTTGTGAATTTTTAGTGATCACTGATTATCGAGCTGTGATTTTGCTCATACCACTAGCACTCTCCAAATCACCATGGAACAATGGCCACTTTCCAAATCACCCTCCCTCAATGATCCAACAAAGTCCCTCAAGAGGAATGGAATGGAAGGGTGAGTACTGAATGATAGAATATCATGTGTACCTTTATAATATCTTGATGAGAAGGAATTTTTTATCCTTATTTCCATTGATATAGAAAACCTGTGCCACAAACATCTGTGAAAACATTTTCTCACAAAAAGACTTTTTGAAGAAAGCCATCACTAGATTGCTATCCAAAAGGAATCTGCAGAATGTGTTGTAATTTTCTTGTACTAAAAATTGATTTATATGTAAGTTGTTTTTGAATATTTATTTGATTCACATAGAATAGAGTATAGACTCTGGTACATTTTTTTCTGAAAGGTTCAGTTGATCTATTCATGACCTACTTGCGCCAAATAAAAGACATGTAGATTATGACTGGAAAATATTTAGGTAAGTTTGAAATGATATATATGGTTGATTAAAAATAGCATGGTTAGATTTCAAAATTTGTAGGTGATATCATTGTGATTGTTCTAGATGAGAGAATAACTTGTATATCAAGCATCCTCATTATTTTGGGAATGCTTCGAGAAAAAATTTCAAGGGGTTGCTCCCGACATAACAGACTTCCTTTGGATCAGGTACCAAGTGAGTATTCATTCTGTCAAAATCGTCAGGAACTTCTCATACATTTGAGAGCCATGCCATTACAATAAGAGCTGAGACAGATTATCATGAAAATTAAAACCTGGTGGATGGCTTAATACTATGTTGACCTCATAAGTGAGCCAATCATGTTAGAAAGAATACCTGATTTTAGATATTTTCACTGGATTTACCATGATCGGTATTGACTAGTAGAAAATCCATATTTCAATGTCTACTAGGTTATGTAGATACCAAGTTGAAAACTTCCCAAGTTCCAATATGGTGTCCTCAAATTGGTTGTGAACATTACATGTCTGCTGAGGAGTGCAAATCCTTTCTTCTATATAATTGCTTCGAAGCTTTGCTAAAATATATTTTAGAGGAAAACATCCCTGATTCAAAAAGGGTGTATTGTCCTTTCCTAAATTTTTCTGCAATGTTTGTCAAGGGACAACATGCATCAACAAGAGCACACTCATCTAGCCATCTTGACAATACCATAATCATATGTGTTGAATTCCTAGAATGTCACAGACTTTTTTGTGTTGACTATTGTGTGCCATGGCATTCATTAATGACTTGTAAAGAATACAAGAGTCTACCAGTTGATGAGATAAACTCTAACAATGTCACATTCATCGTCTCGCACAAAATAGACAATGCGGACATTGTCAGGAATGCAAGAGAATGATTGAGCTCACACATGGTTGATTCTATATGACGTGTTGGTGTGAGTCTATACCCTTCTTATATGGCATTCAATTTTTAATATATGTTTACTAAATTTTAGTGATTAAGAATGCATAGGAGATTGGATGCATAATTCAGCTCATCAATTAGTTTAGGATTTCTGCATAAGTTGGTTCTAATTCTTGACTATATATACATTGTCCTGAGAAAACACGAACTTGCAAAGATATTTGGAAGTCTAAACCATGTCTCTTTCAGACAGTTGTTTTGAATGATTTACAACTTTCTGAGTTGTGTTTTCTTGGTTTGTTTGTTTTATCTTTCTTATATATGGATAGAGACAGGAAATGTTTTCCAAGCTTTAATCCTTTTCCTAGGTTGGTATTCATGAAAATGGACTAGGAAAAAAAGGAAAGGTATCTGTGTTTTTATCCAGGTGTTAAGGCCCAGAAATTCGTGGGCAACAACAGTAAGGGATTCTTTCCAGTCAACGTTCCCAACTAGCTTGTGATTGTTTGGTATAGGGAATCCGTCCGATTTGTGGTTCGGCTACCGTAGGTCAAAGTAACAAAAACAAAGGCTTTACCGGTTGCGGCCCGGTCCATCGTATATTTTGTATTTTTGACTTAATGTATGATATGCAAGTTCCTAATTAACCATGCAGGGTGATAAGATGCAAGGAGCAGTCACAACGTGATGCACAGGTTCTTACCTCTCGTCTTAGCATTCATAAGCATCTAAATCACATACAACAAGAAATTAAGACTAACTACCTAAACTATCCCTAGAAAGCAGGATTATCATTTATTGGTGAGTAATATATTTTTTACATGCATTATGAAGAGTTACAGATAGCTAATACTTCTTTCAAGACACATGAGCAATTACAGATATTTGAACAACCAGATAGCCAATTGTTTTGTGAATAACATTTATTACTCACAGTGGAAAAACATCACAAAATATACTGAAGAACATTCAACAAGAACATAGGTTCAGGAAGTTAAACACTCTCACAGTTACTGAAACACAACTGAAAACGAAATAGTTCCCCTTCAACATTGTTCATTTAATCACATTGATACATTCCACATTTCGCTTTCTCCAGTAGGCAAAAGTTGCAGTTTCTAATTGTAAAACGAAATAGTTCCTCTTACAAGCAAATGGTTTACAAGTTTTTCCAGGGAAAAAGTCCCTTCTAAGTTATACTTTCAAATATTTAAACTACAACAGCAGACCGCTTGGGCTGCCTTCCAAACGTATGACCTTTTGGTCTCTCGAACGTTTCATATCCCTCTCTCCATCTGTTCTTCGTATGTTCATGATTAGTTGAGCAACTACTGGGCCTTTTAGATCTACGTTCTATTGCTTCTGGTTTTGTATTTTCCTTCGCTTTGTCTTCCCTATGACCCTACCGGATTCGATTTGACCAAGCTACGCCTTCATACCGTGGTCACCCCAACTGTCCATTGAGCTCAACCTACAATCAATTACTATGCATCATTCATTGGAATGGCATTTTTAAACATTAAAATTAACCACCTGAAACAGCTAACCCACAGGAAAATGGCCAGGTGCATCCCTTGATCTGGAAAGAGTTTCGACAAATCCTTGGGCGGGAAAGTTCTAAATCGGAAGTCAGAAGGCTTTGACATCGGACGCGAAACGGATTTCGTGGCCGCAACAGCAAAAAAGACAAGGGCTAAAGTCACGCGAATACGCGGGTGGGAGAAGCTTTAAATGGAATTCGGACGGATTTACACTTTGGAGGCTAAAGGACTTTCCCAGCCACAATGGTGGAAAAGAGAAAGCTAAAGACACGCGTGACTAAAAGACTCATAAGCATCGGCCGTTGGAGTGCTTTGTCCTTTGGGTGGCGAATTGATTTGGGAGCCGCAACGGCGGAAGCGAAAGGTTAGGGACACGAGACCTGAGGGAGGGACGATTCTCAATCAGAATTCGGAAGAAATTTCACATCACATGCTAAATGGATTTCCTAGCCGCAACGGTGGAAGAAGAAAAATTACGGGCAAGCGGCTAAAAGACTAACGCATCGGTTGGCGGGGCGTTTTGGAATTCGAGCGCTGAGCTACTTTGAGAGCCGCAACGGCGGAAGCAAAAAGGTAATGGCCTCCGATCAAACATATTTTCCACGCCCGATGTAAAATGATTTAAGTGTTTTGGACAGCCCTAGAACTTCAATGACGGACAAAGCTGGCTTCACGTTTAAAACGACGACCCAAAACAAAGAAACTTGATCCGATCGACAAGAAAATAAAACATGCGACCCGCAACAATTTCCATCACAATCAAGTTTGAAAACCAGGGCGAGAGTTAATCTTTAGAATCATCCAAAAATTCAAAGGATCCAATGATTAAAACAACGCTAAATCATGAGGAGGGGCCCAAAATTTAAGAAATTTGGGGAGAATTGTTTCTGTTGTAACAATTGGCGATTACCTGGTGAACCTAGATCTCTGGGCAATTGTTCTTTGAGTGACAGACTGTTTAACAATAAATGCATCAGCTATCCGGATTTCTCAAATGACCAAAGCGTGTACCTTTCACCATTGATGATAGTCCAATTTGGGAGAGTGGAAACCAATATTTTCAAGTCCAGATGACTCTGTCGAGGCCAGAGGATGAGTTTCATTATTATTTTTGTTTTCAGGTAGCTGATAGCTTGGACACCATAGGATTGTAGCATATGGTAAACAAAAATATTCATTTGTTCCTCATTCCCATGCCACTTTAGTACTTTTTGCGCTTTTGGACTTTTGTCCCTTTTCATATGAGTCCTCCTACATGCCTTTCTTACTGAATTTTAATTCAGGATCCTCTATCCCATAGTGTTCTTTTGTGTGAGCGGTGTACTTCATGTTTCATCTCACGGATGGAGAGGATCTTTCGGCAATTAAGTACTTATGATTCAGCATTTGCTTTGATGTATGATGCTTTCATAGGAGTTTTTTTACTCTTATTTTCCTTTTGGTATTCGTTTCTTGGCATGGGATCATTTATATTTAATATACTGTTCACCTTGCTCCTTTCCATGGGTATCTTGCTATCTCTCTTTAGAACAATTTAAGTGTGACGTGGATGGAGCCTCAACATAGTATTCCAGACTTTTCAGATCCGGTTTATTTCACAGGGGTTAAGCAGGACTTCAATGCACATAGAGCTTATTCGAGAAAACTGCTAAATTGGAAGAAGTTCTTTTAGCAATACACAGTCTGGGACCCAAAAAATGTTTATCATTCCCAAACATTTTGATTTTCTCCATGCAACCGTGGGTTTGTTCCCTTTATGGAATCAAGAAAAATAAAACTAAAAAAAACTGAAAAACATGACTCAAAAGACAGCCAAACAGATTATTTATATACAAGACAGAAGAATTCGAACAAAATCAGGAAAAATAAGGCTTGAGAACCAAACCATTCACTGGTAATTTATCTTCCCACCCTTGTAGATCTTGCAACTTATAAGTAGAAGGGCCAAGCTTTGCTGCAATCTGAAAAGGGCCTATCCACAATTGTTGGAATTTAGTGTGCTTTCCTTTCTCATCATGGGGGTGATCCCATTTGAGGACTAAGTCTCCTAATTCAAAGTCTTTTGTTCCAGCTTTATGCTTGTCGAACCATATCTTTACTAACTCTTGCTGTTGCTTAAAGCTTTCCTTGGCTTTAGATCTATCCTCTTCTGCTTTCAAAAGATTGCATATCCTCATCTGCAAAACTTCATTCTCCGACCCCTTGGACACTTGGGCTATTATGGAAGAGGCTAGCATGATGTTGGGGGGAAGAATGGCTTCTTTACCATACACAAGGGTATACGGTGACACTCCTATTGCAGACTTGGGGGTGACTCTATCGGCCAAAAGGGCGTTTGGTAGAGTTGAGTGCTAGCTCCTCTGGTTTTCTATCACAGTCTTCTTTAAAATCCTAATCAGATTTTTGTTAGTGGATTCAGCGAGGCCATTTCCTTGTGGATAGTAATTAGCAGAATAATGCAATTTTATCCCTTTATCATGAGAAAAAGCAGTTAATTTAATTGATGAAAAGTATTTAGCATTATCAAAAACTAACGAAACTGGAACTCCAAACCTGGTCATGATGTGGTCTTGTAGGAAGCTGATGACCTTGTCTTCATTTATCTTGCACAGCGGGATAGCTTCAACCCAGCGAGTGACATAATCAGTCGTGGTCAGAATGTACTTATGCTGCAGAGAAGAATTCGGTTTTATTTCTCCAATAATATCTAGCCCCCATTGCTCGAACGGCTCCGTGATTATCACAGGCTTTAGTGGTGCTGCTGCCTTAGGCTGTCTCCTGCTACACCTTTGGAAAATATCACACTTCCTGACATGTGCGTGTGCATCTTTGAAGAGTGTAGGCCAATATTAACTGGCTCTGAGGATTTTGTGGGCTGTAGTATCTCCTAAGTAATGTCCCCCAGCAGGACCGTCATGCAATTCTGTCATTACTTTCTTCGCATCTTCTTTCTCTAAGCATCTAAGAAGAAGTCCATCCTTATTTTTTCTAAATAATACTACTTCAACAAGTTGATAGGAGGTTGATTTAAGACGTAACACTCTTCTTTGCTTGGAATTCCAATGTTCTGGCAATAGCCCTGCCTGCAGGTAATGCACGAGGTCTCTGTACCAAGACTCGAGAGCTGTAAACAAAGGACATACATCCATTAAATGTAATTCGGTTTCATCCTCCCAGGCGTGTTCTTCATTGCTCCCATTTTTTGTCATCAGTTTGCACAACCCTTGTCCTTTAACTATAGAGGCTGGCTTGAATTCATGGTCGTACTCTTGAAGAGCTATTTCCCAGTTGCTCCTTCTTTCTCCTAACTCTTTCTATATGAGAAGGGATCTTATAGCTGGGTAGGGGACTATCACCTTGGTTCTATTTTTTAAAATATAAGGCCTGAATTGCTTTACTGCTTTAAACACGGCGTAAGCTTGTTTATCAATAGATGGGTAATTCAATTCGCCCCCTTGCATACCAATGCTCATGAAAGATATTGGGAATTCATCCCCCCCATCTTCCTTTTGGGTAAGCACAACTGCCAGTGAATCATCAGATGCAAAGGTATACAAGATAAAATATTTGTCGAAATCTGGGCTTTTCAGAGAGGTGGCGTGTGCAACAATAGTCTTGATTTTGCTGAAAGCATTCTTTTCAATATCGGTCCATTTGAATTGTGCATTTTGCTTTACCATCTGCTGCAGTGGCTTGACAATCTGAGCAAAATCAGGCACAAATCTTTGCACGAAGTTTATCATTCCCATAAATGATTGCATTCCCTTTTTATTATGGGGCAAGGGGATTTGTTCAATAGCCTTAATTATTTCTGGATCTATAGAGATTCCTTTCTTCGAAACTATGTGACCCAGCAACTTTCCCTCCGTGACAGCGAACACACACTTCTTAGGATTGAGTGAGATGCCATATTTCTGACAGCGTTCAAAAATTTGCCTTAAGTGAAACACGTGCTCTTCTCTTTTCTTCGAGAATATTGTAATATTGTCCAGGTACACTACAGCACTATGGCCAATGAATCTGCGGAAAGCTATGTCCATATCCCTCTGAAACGTTGCTCCAGCATTTATAAGCCCAAAGGGCATCCTTCTGTAGGCAAAGGTTCCCATTTGGTTCTGAACGTGGTCTTCAATCTGTCTTCTTTGGCTACTAATACTTGATTGTAGCCAGAGAAACCGTCTAATAATGAAAATAGTTCAGAACCTGAAACCATTTGTAGCAGTTGCTCCATGGGTGGAACAGGATAATTATCTTTGTCTGATGCACGGTTTAGGTTCCTGAAATCCACGCAGAGTCTGATTTCTCCAGACTTTTTCCTTACTGGTACCAAATTTGATACCCACTTAGAGTGTCTGACCTTGAAAATGATTCTAGCATCCAATAATTTCTTCACTTCACTCTGAATCAGCGGTTCCAATTTTGGATGCATTTTTCTTAACGGTTGCTGATATGGCTTGACGCCTGCTTTAATGGGGACGACATGCTTGATGATGTTGGTGTCGTATGTTTTCAAATCTTCGTACATCCATGCAAAAACATCTTTATATTATTTAAATAGACTCACAAACTTGTCTCTTTCTATTGGTGAACAACATTTTCCGAGATTCACAAATTTAGGATTCGTTTCAGTCCCTAAATTTATCAGCTCGAACTGTAGAGATGAGCTGTGGGTCTTCACATTGGCTGGTCTTCTGAACTTCTCATTTAAATCAAACATTTTTTCTAATGTTATGACTCCTTTAGGAATGAAATTATCGTACTTCAGCTCAGCCTGATGTTCTTCATCGTCTATGATTTCTCCTTTAAACACCTCGTCATTTGTTAAAAATTCTATAATCTGCTAGTCATCATCGAACACTCGTAGGTTCGTAATCATATCAGGTACAGAGGGCTTGAAAATTAATTCAACAGAGAATCGATTATTAGTGGGTACCAACCTAGCGGCTGATGTGGCCAACAAGTCAGCCACCGCATTTTTTAGTCTTGGAATTGAAATAATATTAAATGCATTAAAACATTTAAGCAGATCCCATACCTCATTTTGGTAAGCCTTTAAGTGAGGAGAAACACAATGTATTTGATTCCGGATTTGTTTCACAATAATTTGAGAGTCTCCAAAAACTTTTAAATTACTTACCTTTAATTCAATCGCTTTCCTCAAGCCCTACACCAACGCTTCGTACTCAGCTGTATTATTAGTACATTCAAACTCTAATCTACAAGAAAGAAAATGTTTATTCTTCTAAGGGTCAATCAGGACACAGCCGGCCCCTGACCCTTCTAATTTCTTAGAGCCATCAAAAAACAAAATCCAAAAATCACTAACTACTGAATGCGAATCTATTTCTGCTGCTAAGTCTACTATTTTACAATTGATTTCATCAGCCTGCGAAAATCGAAGGAGATCAGGCTGGGTGTCTGAAGTGTTTCTGGCTTCTTCTGCTTGGTAATTTCCAGGTTCCAATTCAATAAAGTAGTTTCCCAAGACAGAATCCACTGGTTCATTCTTTTCTTCAAGTTGAGTAACATTATATTTCATGTGAGGCTCCCTTAAATTTTTAATCTGTTTCGGACTACCTTTATATGGAAACCACAGATGTGACCAATCAGAGGCAAAATATCCATTAAGTTTGGCCAACCAATGATCTTTTTACATACCGATATTAGCATGACATTAATAGTCGCCCCTGAGTCTACCAAGCAATTATGTACATTGTGGTTAAAGATTTCAAAAGTAAGGAGGAAAGGTGGATGCTTGTTCTTGGACTTACCTCCACTGCTAGTTTCTCCAATTTCTTCTTCCTCTTCTGGTTGATTATTAGTTGGCATCCTCTCGTCCGATGCTTCAAGTGCTTTCAACAGTCTTTCTTTTTGCTGTGGCACTTTACACATTTCGAATAGTGAGATGTTTGCCTTTACCTTCTTTAAATATTCCACGACATCATAATGCATCTGCTTTTCAGTGGGATGAGGTCTATCAGCATTCTCCTTATCCTCATTTGGCTTGGCCGTTGTATCATTCTTCCTAGGATTTTGGCTGGTAATAGTGAATTCTAGAATTTTATCAGCCAAGGATTTATTTTGAAATTTCTTCTTAACATTTCTCTGCAACCTCTTAATATTTGGGAGTATAAGATTGTCTTCTTTAACCGTCCCTTGGCTCCTTGTCGTTACGTTGGTTTCCATGACTTCCTTGTACCCCTGGGTATTTTCCTCTTTAGCATCAAATAAGGATATAGAATTCCAAAAATCCATGGTTTCCTCATCTTGTTCCTTCGTTGAAGTAGTATTTTCTGTTCTTTCTTCATCTTCATCTTCTGTTAATATAGAATCCAACATCTGATTCATGACCAACGTCATTGAGTTTATCCATTGCGGGCAATTCTTTTCAGAGTGGGGCTGTTGGTGGAAAGTGCAAA
This sequence comes from Pseudotsuga menziesii, assembly GCA_001517045.1. Taxonomy (NCBI): domain Eukaryota; kingdom Viridiplantae; phylum Streptophyta; class Pinopsida; order Pinales; family Pinaceae; genus Pseudotsuga; species Pseudotsuga menziesii. The sequence goes on from LPNX010822886.1 coordinate 61,553, forward strand.
ATTTTTCCATCCCTATCTCTGTCAAATTCGTAGATGCAGAGTTGTGTGGAGGCGGTTGAGACTGGTTGTTGTCCTCTTTTTTCTTGTAATAAGGCCTGCAGAATTTTTGAGTTTCCTTCTCTTTCTCCAAGTCTATGAGTTTATTAGAAAGCTTCTGCACCATTTTGGCCATATTTTTCATAATCCAGTGATTTATCCTCCTTAGGCTTAGTAAACAATAAGGACTTCCTTCCCCCACCTTTCTCTCCTGACTGTTTGGGATAATCCTCAATACTTTCTCTTTTAGCCTCCACTACTTCTGCCTCCTCATAGGTCTCCGCCAGAGTAGTCTTGGCCCTACCTTTGGCAAACATGGCCAAATTAGGACCTAAAGCTGAGGTATAATATTCAATCATGACCTTTTCCTAAGGTTTGTCAGCGTCAGAAAAATTCTTGAGGTATGCCGCAAATCTTTGAGTAAAACTGTGCACCTTCTCCTTTCTCTCCTTCTTCAATGCGCACAGTCCTTTCATGAGGGCTGCATGAGTCTTTTGAGTTGCATACTTACTTCTGAAAATTCTCTTGAAGGTATTCCAATCAGGGATAGAGTTAGTGGGTAACCCAAAATACCATGAGGCCGCAGCCCCTTTAAGGGTATGTGGGAACATTCTGCAAACTACATCTTCATACTCCCTAGCCCTTAACCCCTCTATTGCCAAGTAAAACATATGCAGGTGATCATTTACTAGTGTTTTTTCACTTGGATCGAATTTGGGCAGCATCTTCTCGAAGGATTGAGGTAGGTCATGTAACGGAGGGGTCAGGTTTAAAGGAGATTTGGCTCTCCATGCAGGTGGTGGATTCAGTGGGTTGGGTGGTGGATTAGGATTTACTCCTACCATGAGTCTGGGTGGAGAGTGAGGAGGTGAGCCAATAGGAGTGTGAGCAGGAGAACTATGTGGAGTATTGGGGCCTTCTTGATTTAGGGGAAACACAACTTCTTGTAAGGTTGTCTCTACTAGCTCTTCCCAATCCCCAACCAACACTGAATCTTCGAATATAGGACGATCCTTCTTTTTATACTCTCTTCTGGGAAGTTCAGGGATGATTAGCAATCCTCCAATATTCTTCACATATGCCCTGGTGTGTCTTCTTAAATTATCAACAACTTCATTATTCACAGAAAACAAATGTTCTCTATCTCTTTCTTCCAGAATTGGATTATGAATTCCACTGCTTTCAGAACTGTTACCAGTGGAAAAGTCTCGGGAAAACGGGTTTCCTCGGCCAGCCATGCACTGGTGGCCCTCCTTCTAGTGCCAAAACTATTGAGGCCCGGAAATTCATGAGAAACAACAGTAAGCGATTCTCCCCCGTCAACGTTCCCAACTAGCCCGTGACTGTTTGGTATAGGGAATCCGCCCGGTTTGCGGTCCGGCTGCCGTAGGTCAAAGTCACAAAAACAAATGCTTTACCGGTTGCGGCCCGGTCCACCGTATATTTTGTATTTTTGACTTAATGTATGATATGCAAGTGCCTAATTAACCATGCAGGGTGATAAGATGCAAGGAGAAGTCACAACGTGATGCGCAAGTTCTTACCTCTAGTCTTAGCATTCACAAGCATCTAAATCACATACAACAAGAAATTAATACTAACTACCTAAACTATCCCTAGGGAGCAGGATTATCATTTATTGGTGAGTAATATATTTTTTACATGCATTATAAAGAGTTACATATAGCTGATACTTCTTTCAAGACACATGAACAATTACAGATATTTGAACAACCAGATAGCCAATTGTTTTATCAATAACATTTATTACTCACAGTGGAAAAACATCACAAAATATACTGAAGAACATTCAACAAGAACATAGGTTCAGGAAGTTAAACACTCTCACAATTAATGAAACACAGCTGAAAATGAAATAGTTCCCCTTCAACATTGTTCATTTAATCACATTGATACATTCCACATTTCACTTTCTCCAGCAGGCAAAAGTTGCAGTTTCTGATTGTAAAACGAAATAGTTCCTCTTACAAGAAAATGGTTTACATGTTTTTCTAGGGAAAAATTCCCTTCTAAGTTCTACTTTCAAATATTTAAACTGTAACAGCAGACCGCTTGGGCTTCCTTCCAAACGTATGACCTTTTGGTCTCTCGAACGTTTCATATCCCTCTCTCCATCTGTTCTTCGTATGTTCATGATTAGTTGAGTAACTGCTGGACCTTTCAGATCTGCGTTCTATTGCTTTCGGTTTTGTCTTTTCCTTTGCTTTGTCCTCCCTACGACCCTACCGGCTTCGATTTGACCAAGCTATGCCTTCATACAGTGGTCACCCCAACTATCCATTGAGCTCTACCTGTAATCAATTGCTGTGCATCATTCATTGGAATGGCATTTTTAAACATTAAAATTAACCCCCTGAAATGGCTAACCCATAGGAAAATGACCAGGTGCATCCCTTGATATGGAAAGAGTTTCGACAAAGCCTTGGGCAGGAAAGTTCTAAATCGGCAGTCGGAAGGCTTTGACATCAGATGCGAAACGACTTTCCTGGCCGCAATGGAGAAAAAGACAAGGGCTAAAGTCACGCGAATACGCGGGCGGGAGAAGCTTTAACCAGAATTTAGATGGCTTTACACTTCAGAGGCTAAAGGACTTTCCCAGCCGCAACGGTGGAAAAGAGAAAGCTAAAGACACGCACGACTAAAAGACTGATAAGCATTGGCCGTCGGAGTGCTTTCTCCTTCGGGTGGTGAATTGATTTGGGAGCTGCAATGGTGGAAGCGAAAGGTTAGGGACACGAGACCCGAGGGAGGGAAGATTCTCAATTGGAAGTCGAAAGACGTTTCACATCGGATGCTAAACGACTTTCCTACCCGCAACGGCGGAAGAAGAAAAATTACGGGCAAGCGGCTAAAAGACTGATGCATCGGCTGGCGGGGCGTTTTGGACTTCGAGCGCTGACCTGCTTTGAGAGCCATAACGACAGAAGCGAAAAGGTAATGGCCTCCGATCAAACATATTTTCAACGCCCGATGTAAAATGATTTAAGTGTTTTGGACAGCCCTTGAACTTCAACGACAGACAAAGCTAGCTTCACCTCTGAAACGCCGACCCAAAACAAAGAAACTTGATCTGATCAACAAGCAAATAAAACATGCGACCCGCAACAATTTCCATCACAATCAAGTTTGAAAACCAGGGCGAGAGTTAATCTTTAGAATCATCCAAATTATACATGACCAAAAATTCAAAGGATCCAACGATTAAAACAACGCTAAATCATGAGGAGGGGCCCAAAATTTAATAAATTTGGGTAGAATTGTTGCAGCTGTAACACTAGGTATGTCCATGTCATGTTTACTTTTCCATTTTCCAAAAACATCCCATTTCAATTCCTTCACTAGAATTATTGAGTCTATTCCCTGTTTTGCATCATTATGTGTCAATAATTCGACATTCTCATGCAAAGTTCCAATGTCACTATGACAACTCATTTGAGAGATATTATATTTGTTTCTTATACTATTGCTTCATGGACATTCAGATAAATTTAAAGGGCTTATCAAATACATTTCTTTATCCTAATTTGCAGTGGCAATAATTGCGTGTACAGCCAAACAAGTAACTTTTCACAACTTATTAATAGCTTTGAAGTTTAATTTCATTTCACCATTAAGTGATTATCTCAATGCCAATGTGGATATCATTTTCAAGGATTCTTTGCATTTGTTAGGCATGTCTGTCCTATGGATTCCGTTTTAAGGACACATGTTGGTTCTTAGTTGTCTTCGTTCTACTGAGTTTTAACACTCGGAATGAGAGGATTGTAGTCATTTTCATATTGAAACAATAATTTTTTTTGACACACGACTGTCCTCTATACATAATCTTCTCTCTCTCTCTCTCTCTCTCTCTCTCTCTCTCTCTCTCTCTCTCTCTCTCCGTCTCTCTCTCTCTCTCTCTCTCTCTCTTGGTGATTACTAAGCCCTAAATGAATGCAATACTAATTCCCACTCAAATTAACAAGTTGAGAGGACCTAAATTTATATAATGCATATATATCAAATGGCCTTTTATGTTTGGGAACATTTCTCAAGTCTCTATGCAACTTTACTTTTCCAAATGGAATTTGATAAATCTCCTTTGTCTTGAAAATATTCTGTTTGTTGCGAATTTCAGATAAATGATATTTGTAGTAAAGCTTATTCAGGTTGCATGGTTAATATATTAGATAAAAGTATTGGATTTCCATTTACTTACAATAGTTTTTTCCAACTATAGTTTTTTCAAATGCAGCCAATAACCTACGACTATTTTTAGAATGCAGGTGTGGGCATGAATTCTTCTATGCATGTGGAGTTGAGTATAGGAATAAGTAGCAAACATTCCATTGTTTGTATTGGTATTAGAACAACATAATTAATTGTTTAGTGCCAAATGAATCTCTGGTGGAGGTTTTTGAAAAAAAAAAATCTTTCTTAAAACCATATCTCATCTGCTAATGCAAAAGAACCCTATATTGGGGGTGGGCTTCGTTGAAGGAATTTTGAGTATAGATTATGGCAGGGGTTTTTTTCTCCCAACCATGGTATAATATTAAATTTGAATCCGTCAATGAATTTTTCTAATCACACCAAGTGTCAATTCAAGCATGCAGCTGTGAAATGGGAGTTAACAACCTGACAGAATATTGTACCTCCTCATTCATTCCTGCCACCAATCGGATTTATTATATATTCAAAGATGAGTTGGGTAGTCCCTTGTGGTTTAAAGGATATTTTATAAGAGGTTGGGATATCTTTTCTAGCTACTTATTTGGAATTAGAATTCATTTCCCTTACTGGTACTAGTAGCATTGTCAAGTCTTTCGTGGTAAAATTCTTTCCAGAAAACATTTGAAGGTTTTGTGTAATGTAAAGTGAAGCTTGTAGAGGAACCCATTTGGGTTGGAGGTGAATATGAAGTGCATATGTGTATATGTCACTACCACTATAAGTATTGTGTCCTGTGTGAATTAATAGAGCTTCAAAGATGAATTCTAAGGTGTGAACACCAAATAATAGAGGCTCCAGGTGAAATGGGCAAGTTGAGACGAAGAAGAGAATATAAGGAAACGATGGAAGCCCTAGTTCAAGATATGGCCATTTGAATGTTTGAATTAATAGAAAGGGAGAAGGAGTTTATAGTTTTCATGGACTATACCAAGAATAAATTTAAGGAACTCGAAGCTACAATGGGTTCTTTGCACACATTGGTTTCTAGAATGGTAGAGTATCTTCAACTTCCCCAAGGCAAAAGAGGAAGCAACAGTATTGAAATACCCATGAAATCTAGTTCAGAAATTTGAAGTGGGAGGACCTAGCACAACATATTTAGTTGATGTGGTTATAATCCCACTTGAGCATGTGTTGAATTTCTAGTATAGTCCCAAAGAAGAAGCCCATGGTGATGCAAATTTTATGTAAATTCTAGTTTTAAATTTTAATAATGTTTCAGCAAGTACTCCTTTTGTTAAACCAGTATATCAATAAATATGCATATTGAGTATATAGGCATAAGACAATGAAACAATGGCTAGAACATTTTTTGGGTTACAATTTTGGCTTTTCTGGACATTTTGAACTACATGATTTGGCCTTTATTTGCTTATTCTGTATCATTTTGATGTCCTGTTCAACAACAGGTGCCTTTTAATAGAAAAAATATCCATTTATATTAAAAGAAGAAATTTATCATCCATGAAATAAATATCAATCATGTGGCTTTGGCTCAAAATGGTTGTTTTACTCATGTGCTTTTTATCAGCCCTAATCATTTTCAAAAAATTTACTCAATTTTTCTCATGGGAGAGATTTTGTTGTATTGTAACTTATCAGATGTTAGCTTCTAAAATAGAACGGTTTTCAAGCAATTCATAAGGAGGCTCCAGTCGAATGTCAAAATATCCTTGTTTAGGTTACTAAGTAGCAAGCAGGTCAAAAATGCAAGGTATAAATGAGTCTCCTTCACCTCTGCTTGGTACTTTGGAATATATGTGGAAAATGTTATGCCTGGGCTTAAAATTTGAAGTCTAATGGAGAAATGTATACAACAAGTGAGAAATGTAGAATGGACTTCATTTTACATTCTATAAATGATATTAAATTTAAAATCCTATTGATACTCAGAATTATTTTAGATGTATAGTATTTGGCTGTGGATTTTTAATGCATTTTCCTGATGACCTAAGATCATCTTCGCTGGTGAACAAAAAAATAGTATTTTTTGACATACTTCAATATACACAGTATAAAAAATTTCTTGCTTTCACCTGTCATACCTTCCATGTAGGCCTCGCCTAATCTCATAAGAAAAACTCATCTTCCAATATAGAGGATTCATTGGGAAAAAGGTGATCCCAAGTTTCAAGTAGGATGAGCCACGTTCTCCTTTCTCAAAGTGGAATAGCTTCCCTTTAGATGTTAGTTGGTCATCTATGTGATTGATACCAATATATTGTCAATTGATGGTTGTTAAAAACAAGGTTGCATATTAGGAAAAAAAAGAAAAGCAATAGTGGAAAAAGTTATGATTTAGGAGTCTAATGTTCATTAATCTATCAAATAGAATTTTCAAAAGACTAGGGAGAAATAGTCTCTTCAATTAGTTTACTTCAACATAATTTGCAATCTTTTAGATACAGGGTAAAGCATTGACTACATGCCAAATAAAGGTAAACGGACAAATGAACCAAGGAAAAAAGAACAGACTTTGCATTTTATTTATTTTTATACTTTCTTTGCTACATGTTTTCAAGATATTAAGTTACATCGTACAACAATGAACATGGTGTGAAAGTATTGGTAGTTTACAGAATGGGGTATTCCTAATTGTTGGATGTACCTAGAAAGATGTTTTCTATATATGCCAATCCGCAAGAAAACTGCTTCCCTTCAGAATCTCTTCCTTAGAACTAGACCCTGTCCTCAAGATTTGTTAGTGGGATTTGGTAATGGATTCTCATGTAGTCAATATTCATACATTTTAGGTAACCCATGTCATAGATTTCAAAATTGTTTGTCAGGAATTATGTGCCTATGGTTTTTGGCTAAAATGATTTTATGGTATGAACTAATTGGGTGAAACGATTTTGTGGTATTATATGTGCATTAAATGTCTATATATAGACACAAGTTTATTTTTTTATTACAAGAAAGATGATTTTTTTGAGAATTGTTGGATTAATCATTGATATTTATTTCTAGAGTGACAGATCAAAATAGTGGAGAAATAACCACAATACTTGAGGATGGGCATAACTATTTTCCTTGCTTTAAGTACCAGCTTTGTCCCCTACCAACATATCCCTTTGTGACAAGGCTTGATGAGGTCATCCAAGTACAAAATGATTTACAAAATTATTGCCAAATGGCCATTTATCATGGTAGTCAACGTATATACAAAATCTTCACTATTGAATATTAGGGGTTACCAGTGGAGATACACTTTGGCATGATTTTGTGGGGTTGTATTCCTTTATATATATTAAGTCTTGTCTTGCTGATTGTTGCTTCACATAGTGAAAGCCTTAATTATTCTCAGTGTCTCTCTTCATATTGACATCTAGTCTTTTATTAACTCCATTTAAATTTTATATCTCCCATTCCTTACAATCTTGTAATGAAAAAAAAAGAGAGAAAAAGATTTGTTTCTGTAGTAAAATGTTACATACCATTCACCATGAAATGAAATCCAACATGGAATTGAATTTCGTAGTTATATGAGATTCAATATTTAAAGGTTACTTGTGTGATATAACTACAAATATTGGCCAGCTTCTGCTTATCCTATAGAATCTGAATTTACCTTGCCGTTAGTTTCTATATGCTTTATGTTTGTTGGTCTTTTCCATAACCCTTGGAATTTTTATTTGTCAACTTAATATCTTCCTCTTATAATATTCATTGTAGCTTATATGATATTCTTTGAACTCATAGAGGTATACCATGCTTTTGCTTGCATGATAAAATATTTTACAGGTTATGTTCTATTATGCTAAACATTTAAGACCGATGGTTGTTTCCTGTTAAGTTCAAGAACATGTTCCAGGGAAGTCACCTGTATAGCAATCATTGCTTGGTCAAGTATTCACTTTTACAGTGTCTTTTAAATAATTTTATTTCATTTTAATATTTATACTCTAGATAATATGGCATAACCAAACATGACCTCAACCGTGGCATATTAGTCATAGACTCATACATGTTAAGAGATAGTATCTTTTTGTTTTAACATTTTCTGTTCAGTTGAAATCTTAATTTTTTGAAAATGTTATGTGCATTGTTTCAATGTTTATAAGATGTTACCTACTACTAAAAATAATACCCCCCCTATTTCGTTGTATCTTAATGATTTCAACCCAAGGAATTACTTGTAATGTTCAAAACAATGTTTTTGAAGCTCTATATTGTTCAGGTTGTTTGGCCATGCATGAAAACCCCAACATGTTTTCTCTTTTGTAGCCAATGCTAGATGTACCAATATATGGGAGAATTGTAACATTTGAGTTTTTCTGACCTCATGTAAGTGAATCTCTCCTATTAGTTATCATTTCAGTGTCATCTAGAAAGGTTTTTTGAGCATCAAATTGAAGATAAAATGACACTCAATTAATACATGAGCAAGGGGAGACACATGATTATCTTTTTATTTCCATAGAGAGATATAAGTTTTGTGTTCTTTGGTGGGACACATAGTCGGATGAGCTTATTACAAGGTAACTTTGGTAAATCCATGTAATCATTAATGTGTTGCACCGATTTTACTAGTATGTTTCACTCTACATGTCCATGATTTCTTTACAACATCGATGAACAATACCCAAATTCCGTTACATGATTTGGATTAAGAACTTGATGTTAATACCTTGTGTCCCCATTTTTTCATGTAATAAGCATAAAACATTATCCAAATAAAGTAGGAAGACAAAAAGAAAGTTTTAGATTATTTATGATTAAATTAAGATGTTATTTTATATTAAATATGTTAATGTAATTGTAACTTCGAAATGTATTCACTTGTATTTCTTATGTATTGTACCCGCATGTTTATTCGGGGATGTGTCTATAATGTATTTGAGTCATATCATGCCCTGATTTTCCTATTGGGAGGTTCTATAATGTAAACAAGTCATGTCAAGTCATTGTGGGTAACCCTTTTATTCATCAAGGGTTAAAGTCCCCACAGTTCTGGGGGACTAGGGTTATTAGACTCTCCTAGAGAAGCTGGCCCTAGTAGGTTATTGTCAAATTGGGAAATAGTATAAATAGAGAATGAGACTCTCTATTTATCACACACCTCACTCACACTCAGTTGTAATGCATAGATGAGGAAGAAGAAGAAACTGGGGCTAGGAAGATAGAGGCTACTACTGTCGGAAGATCATCTTACTGTTTTGGGGTCTTACTTTTGGTGCCGATTCTATCTTTGAGGAAGTTGCAGGGTTTTCTCCATTTATGGTTTCCCCGAGGAAAAACAATGTGTTCATTTTCTACTATGTTGATTGTTGTGCTTGTTATTCTTTCAGTTAAATATCCTAATACAATGCTAGCTTAAGGCTAAAAATCTAACATGGTATCAGAGCTAACCTTAGAAGAAGACTCTGTGCAGCTGTAGAAACTAGGGATTCCTAATTTTTGGATCTCTCTCCATATATTTTCAGCATAATAAGGTTGGAATAACACTCCTCCTGAGTGCACATCTTTCTATCGAAGTAGAATCTAGTTCTAAGATTTTTCAGTTTTGGACCTAACACTGCTGCCAGAAATTAGGGCTTTCCACAGAAGTGGAATTTTTCAATGATCCGAGGCCTGGATTGATATCCTCCTAAAAATTGAAGTTTAGAGATCAAGATCAAAGCATTTGGTTGTACATAACTCTGAAAAAGTGAAACCTTATTCTGTTCCTGAACCAACACTACAGAAATTCAGCTCTAAATCCAGATCTGACATCTTGACCTGGTAAGATATAAATATTTTGTATTTCCATTTGAGGTTCTTAGTTAAGATCTCTGATCATACAAATCTTGATGAAAATATTGAGGGAGTTGATAACTTCCGATCCTGGAAGTATAGGATATCCTTGGTCCTAGAAGAAAATGAGTTGGACTCCTATATCAATGAGGAGGTTCCAGTTCGAGAGGGAGATGAGGCTAAGGCCTTACACAAGAAGAATTTTGTTATGGTGAAGAGGATTATTGCTGATTCAATCAAGTATCACCTCATACCATAGGTCTCCTCCATAAATACACCTAAATTTATGTTTGATTCCCTAACCAAACTGTTTGAAGGGAAGAATAGAAACCGGAAGATGACTCTGAGAAACCAACTAAAGAACATAAAGATCCAGAATGCAGAAACCATCTAGTCTTACTTTACAAGGGTCTCTCAGATCAAGGAACATCTTGAAGTAGTAGATGAAGAAGTGGAGAATGCATGGGTTGTAATGACCACCTTTAATGGTCTCCCTAGATCATGGGACTCCTTTATTCAAGGAATATGTGCTAGAAAGAAGTTAGTCAAGTTCAGTAGGATATGGAAAGAATGCTCTCAAGAAGAATCTTGAATAGAAGCTCGAGAAGAAAAGATGGGAAGTGAAGATCAAGCTCTCACGATACACTCTAAGAAAACTAGAAGAAGTTCTCATCACCCTAGAGGTAAGCACTCTCACAAAGATAACACTAGAAAATATTTGTCTAGAATCAAATGTTATACATGTGATGAGAAAGGACACTATGCTAGAGAATGTCCTAGAAACAAAAATGTCTCTCACAAAGGTAGTGGGGAATCCTCTTATAAGCTAGACTCTGGAAATTCTATGACCATGAAGGAAGTATTGTTTCTACCAGGACTAAAGAAGAACCTCCTCTCCATATCTTATTTATATGCAAAAGGCATGAGAATTGCATTTATAGATGGCCAAGTTATCATATGTCCAAATAGAAACACTATTAATGATGCAATAGTAATTGGGGAGCAAGAGGGAGGTCTATACAAATTGAAGGGCCATCCAGAAAAAGCCTTGGTCCATGACACAGTAGAGCCAAATGAACTTTGGCATAGAAGGATTGCACATGTGCATTACAGAGCAGTACCACTTGCAAGCGAAGCTGTTGAAAGTCTTCCAAAAATTCAAGCAAAACATGATGGGGTCTGCAAAGGATGTGCGAAAGGAAAGAACACAAAGAATACATTTCCAAGTAGTGAGAGCAAGACAAAAGGAATCTTGGAAATCATCCACTCTAATGTATGCAGTCCAATGTCATCAAGTTCATTAAGCTGGTATGCATACTATGTTTCTTTTATTGACGACTATTCTAGGAAGACATGGATTTACTTTATGAAGAACAAAGATGAATTTTTCAGCAAGTTTAAGGAATTCAAAGCCTTGATCAAGAACCACACTGAAAAGAGGATCAAGACCTTTCTATCAAATAATGGTGGAGAATTCACGTCAAATGAATTTAAAGAGTTATGCAAAGACTCAGAGATTAAGAGGGAGTTATCCACTCTATATAATCCACAACTGAATGGGGTTGTAGAAAGGAAGAATAGAACTATAATGGAAGCTACAAGAGCAATGCTTCATGATCAAGATCTTCTCATGCATCTATGGGAAGAAGATGCCAAAACAACGGTGTATGTACAAAACCATACTCGACACAGAGTACTCAAGAATAAGACACCTGAAGAATTCTTTTTCGGCAAGAAACTAGAAGTCAGGCATCTCAGAATATTCCACTATCCAGTATACATACACATTCTGAAAGAAAAGAGGACAAAGTTAGATCCTTCAAGAAAGAAGGGCATATTTGTGGGATACTCTAAAAGCTCGAAGGATTACAGAATATACTTCCCAGGATTCAAGAATATTGACATCAGCATGGATGTAACATTTGAAGAAGACTCAGCCTACAACAAATCCAGAAAGAAACCCACTAAAATTCCTGAAGAATCAGAGGCACCTCAAATTCATGATACAACCATGAATGAAGAAACTCAAGAAGAAGATCGATAATTTGAAGAACCTAAAGAACATGTAGATCCACCTTAGGAGAAGAATCCTCATAACAAGAAACCTGCTTGGGTATGAGAAGCTATCCAAGGTGCGTAAATATATGGGGCTCCAGAAGAGAATCAAAGAGAAAGAAAGAGGACCAGGTCCTGCTCCAGATATGTAGCATTATTATGTGATTTCATCGATAAAGAACCTTTCAATTATGAAGAAGCGGTTCAAAGGAAAGAATGGAAGGATGCTATGATCGAAGAGTATCAATTGATCATGAAGAATGATGTTTGGGATGTTGTTCCAAGACCAGAAGGGAAGTCAGTTGTCTCTTCCAAATGGATCTACAAGATCAAGCATGCTGCAGATGGTAGCATAGACAAATATAAGAAAAGATTTGTTGCTTGTGACTTCTCCCAGGAAGAAGCAATAGATTATGAATAAACTTTTGCACCTATAGCCAGATACACTTCCATTAAATCAGTACTTTCTCTTGCTATAGTGATGAAATGGAAGATACACCAAATGGATGTCAAGACTGCTTTCTTGAATCGTGTAGTGGAAGACGAAGTGTATGTGGAGCAGCCACTTGGTTTTGAGACACATGAGAGGGAGTCTCATGTGTTTATATTGAAGAAAGCCCTGTACAGTTTGAAACAGGAACCCAGGACATGTATGACAAAATTGGCAGATTTCTATCGAGTTTGGGATTTACCAAGAGTAAAGAAGATTCCAACCTTTACTACAAGGTTGAAGATGGCAACCCAGTGATCCTCCTACTGTATGTAGATGATCTAGTTGTAAAAATTATGGATAGGTTGATTGCTGATATGAAGAGGAAGCTTGATGTCGAGTTCAAAATTAAGGACTTGGGTACGATGCATTATTTTCTATGCATGGAGGTGTGGCAGAATGCATATGGAATTTTCTTGGGACAAGGGAAATATATAGTAGAGATCCTGAAGAGATTTAGGATGATGGACTGCAAGGCCATGACCACACCTACGGCATCGAACCTGAATCTATTGAGTGATGCTTCATCAGAAGTGATTGATGCTATGATGTATTATTAAATGATTGGGTCCTTGATGTACTTGATGAACACGAGACGAGATATTTGCTTTGCTGTGAATACGTTGAGCTAGTTCTTGACAGATCCAAGAAATGTTCACTTGATTGCTTCAAAGCATATTCTGAGGTACCTGAGGGGTACAGTTGATTATGGGCTCAAGTATGAGGTGAGTCAGAAGATTAACCTGGAGGGTTATGTTGATTTAGATTGGGAAGGAAGTGCCATCGGTAGGAAGAGCACTTCAGGGTGTTGCTTCAGTATGGGATTAGGTGTGATATGTTGGTTTAGTAGGAAGCAATCCTATGTGGCACTGAGTATAGCTGAAGTAGAGTATGTCGTAGCTTGTTCAACTAGTTGTGAGGTAGTATGGCTGAGGAGGCTACTATCTGATTTATTTGATCTCTAGTTCGATGATACTTGTATATATTGTGACAACTAGAGTTTTGTGAAGTTGTCGGAGAACCCAGTGTTCCATGACAAGTCAAAGCATATCGAGGTCAAGTATCACCGTATCAGGGATATGGTGTAGAGAGGAGTAGTGAAGCTCTAGTATGTTGCAATAGATGAACATATAGCTGATGTGTCGATGAAGCCATTAGCCATAGTGAAGTTTGAGTACTTTAGGGAGAAGCTTCTTGTTCTCCAGATTGAGGTTCCTTCCAAGGGTAAGTGATGAGTCTATGAGCCATTCTGACATGGTGAGAGGATTGGTTCCTTCCATGGTCAGATGTAAGGGATGACCCATTCTACCATGGTGAGAGGATTGGTTCCTTCCATGTCAGATATGAGTGCTGATCCATTCTAATATGACTGTAGGATTGGTTCCTACATGATCATAGATAAGTGCTATTGCCATTCTCTAAATGGAGGTTCCTAGTCAGTTACCATGAATACTCGGTCTAGGAATGAGGGCCATTCTAATATGACTGTGAGATGTAGTCTTACATGATCAGATGTGAGTGCATGGCCATTTTGATGTGATTGATGGATGCGTTCCCAGTTGATCATATGTAAGGGTTCTTTCCATTATTTGAATGGAGGTACCTGGTCAGTTACCAGGAAAGCTTAGTCTAAGACTGAGGACCATTCTGATATGACTGTGGGATGTGTTCTCACATGATCAGATATGAGTGCATGGCCATTCTGATGCGATTCAGGGATGTGTTCCCACTTGATTAGATATAATGGTTGTTTCCATTCTCTGGGAGAATGGAGGCACCTGGCTAATTACCAGGAACCCTCAGTCTGGGACTTAGTCGTTAGAGGAAATTTGGGGTGTAAAATGGGCCTTATAAGAAAACGTGCTAACAATAAGTTCTTGTGAGTTGGAATTCAAGAACCAATAGAATTCCAATAAAATGAGTCAACCATAATGGTTGAATTGACATATTTGTCATAAAAAAAAACTACTTTTTTTGTTCGTATTTTCGACATATCTCCCTGTGTTTTTAGTCAAATTTCAGATTGAGAGAGCTCGTTGGATGTGAAATTTGATTCAGTATCCAACAAGTACCACACTGCATACTTTTGATGGACCCCGCTAGCCCTAAAAATAGAAATACCTGGAAAAACATGATGACGATGTCATCATCACGCTTTTTCAGGTATTTCTTGTTTTTGGGGTAGCGACGTCCATGAAAGATATGCAGTGTGGGTACTTGTTGGGTGAGAAATAAAATTCTGCATCCAATGAGCTCTCTCAATTGAAATTCGAGTAAAAACATAGGGAGATATGTCAAAAATATGAACACAAAAAATAGTTTTTCCTTTTTTCCTCCAAAATTAATAAATATTATTTTATTATTTAAACTATCATTTTATTATTTTAACTATTATTTTATTATTTTCCTTAGGAGGCTCATTTTAGACCTCAAAATTCCTCTAATGGCCCTTTTGACATGGTGAGAGGATTAAGTTCCTTCCATGGTAAGATGTAAGTGCTATGTCTTTTCACAGATGGTAGTAGGTGTGTCCTACCATGCTGGTGATTGTAAGTGCTATGCCTTTCCACAAATGGTAGTATGTGTGTCCTACCATGCTGGTGGATGTAAGTCCTAAGCCTTTCCACATATTATAGTAGGTGTGTCCCGTCATGCTGGCAGATGTGAGTGTTGTGCCTTTTCACAGATGATAGTAGGTGTGTCCTATCATACTGGTGAATGTATGTGTTGGGAATTTCTGATAGGGTTGTGCGATGTGTTCCCTCATGGTTATATGTGAGTGTTGGGCGTGCCTTTCTGACATTTTGTTGGATGTGTTTCTCTCATGGTCATATGTAAGTGTTGGGTAGGCCATTTTGACTTAGGTTCGGATATAACCGCTGTAGAAGGCCTACATGGTGGCTAGACCTACAACCAACATGAAAAAGGGTTGGCTCTGTAGAACTTCCTGTGATGAGAAGAATTATGAGATAGAACCCATGATGATCCAGTGATGATGATCTAGTAGTGATGATCCAGATCCATTGATGATGTTCTAGTCATGATCTAGATCAAGTGATGATCCAGATCTGAAGATGAAGATGACTTGAAGATGGAGATAACTTGGAGATGAATATGAGTTGAAGATGAAGATGACTTGAGGATGATGAGGACTCAAATATGATCCACATGATACAGAGAAGAAGACTTATGCTAATAAATTGTGTTGAGAGAATACGTTCCTAGTTAAGAGGGAGTGTTAATGTAATTGTAACTTTGGAATGGATTCACTTGTATTTCTTATGTATTGTGCCCCGATGTTTATTCGTGGATGTGTCTGTAATGTATTTGAGTCATGTCATGCCCCAATGTTGCTATTGGGAGGTTCTATAATGTAAACAAGTCATGTCAAGTAATTGTGGGTAACCCTCCTATTGATCAAGGGTTAAAGTTCCCGCAGTTTCGGGGCACTAGGGTTATTAGACTCTCCTAGAGAAGTATTCCCTAGTAGGTTATTTTCAAGTCAAGAATGAGTATAAATAGAGAGTGAGACTCTCTATTTATCACACACCTCACTCACACTTAGTTGTAGCACATAGCTGAGGAAGAAGAAGACACTAGGGCTAGGAAGAAAGAGGCTACTGCTGTTGGGAGATCATATTACTATTTTGGGGTCTTAATTTTGGTGTTGATTCTATATCTGAGGAAGTTATGAGTTTTTTTCCATTTATGGTTTCCCCGAGGAAAAACATTGTATTCACTGTCTCTTGTGTTTGATTGTTGTGCTTGTTATTCTCTCAGTTAAGGATTATAATATAATGCTAGCTTAATGTTAAACATCCAACAAAATAGGGAGTTTGAGAGGGTGAGAGGGTGAGAGGGGATTGTGGTTCTAGAGGAGCGAAGGGTGAGAAAAATCACAAGGGTTTGGTTGTACAAGTTTGGGTATAGTGAGAGTGTTGGGGGGGATGAAAAACCCCTAGTTCCTTAGCATGGTCAGGATGGCTCCACGGTATAGGTAGCTAAGCAGGGAGAGAACAACAGTGGGGACATGAAGAGGGATGGAGAAGAGAAGGGATGACGATCAAGCCCAGAAAGGTGCCTTCTAAAATCCTCTCTATTACATGAATCTAGATAAAACCTGAGAAGGTAAGAGGCAAGATCAAGCTATGGAATGACAAGGACCTCATCAAAAAAATTGTGGGGATTTGGTGAAGGGAGAGGGATATTGATCGATGGATCAAGACTATGTTAAAACCTAAAGTACGCTAAAATTTTCATATAGGGTCCAAGGGTATATTCACAATCATTTTCTTCAATCAAGAGTTTTGTATATCTACTTTTCAGTAGGGCTATACCTCTTGCCTTGGAGAGAGCTATTTAATCCTGAAACTGGAGATATGATGATTGCCCCTATTTGGATTTGCCTCTTCCCTTTGCCTTGTGAGTACTGGGATATGGAAACCTTGAAGGACATTGTTAATACCCTAGGGGAGTTAGTTAAGGTGGCTGAGCAGACCGAACATTAAATATTCATATCCTTTTCATGCATCTGTGTATACATGGACCCATCGAATGAATTATGAGAGGCAATAAGTCGAGATAGGAGGATGAATAATGGATCCAACCCTTTGAATATGAGCAACTATGCTTTCAATTCCAACAATACCATGAACATGGACACTTGGAAAGGAATTTCCCAAAGACAGTTCAAATTCATCCCATTGCAAGCAAATATCAAGGAGGTGAACTTGATGGGGAAGGGTTTTCACATGTCAAGTATTGGAAGAGAAGCAGGGAAGGTGGTCCTCCAAAACCTTGGAAGGAATCTTTGGTAAATCCACCCAGATCCAATAACCCCTTCGATATCATGGAGGAGGAGGGTGATAAGAGGGGGACTCTAAAATTCAGGTACTCATCATGGCATTAGGAAGGAAAAGCAAAGGATCCAGATGAGGAAGGGAACCAACAAAACATATGGAGGTACTAGGCGAAGATGAGGTAGAGTAAATGGAGTTGGGGGAGTTGGATCTCGATGCAATCAAGGAAGAATGCAGAGAGAAGGGACATGGGTATGTTCCTCATAGACAAATTGAGCTTCTCCAAGAGGCCATTATCAGAATGTGAGCGCACCAGAATCTATGGATTGCAGCAGAATCACATAAAGGTAGCAAAAGGAAATCACTGAAGGAGGATATGAAAAGGGGAAGGAAAACGAATAAGAAACGTATCGCATAGGTAGGTGTAAAACTCATTGAATTGTGTCAGTACCCAAAAATCACATCAACCTTCTCTAAGATAAACAATTTTAGTTAATGAAGATAATTTCATGAAATATAAGAGGATGCAACCACCCCAGGAAGTGGAAAAATTTAGCTAGAAATATTAAGTAAGAGACATCGGATATCATTTTCCTCCAAGAAACAAAATGCAGTACAGAAGGGATGGAAAAATTCATGGAGAATATTTGGAAAGGTAGTAGGGTAGTGGCACTAGATGCAGCTGGTATGTCTGGGGGGATTGCTATCCTGTAGTAGCCAAATTTGGTAGACCTCAAGGAACTATGAGATAATCAGTTCTTGTAAATGGTAGATTTTTAGTTATTAGAAACCTGAGTTAAGGGTTATCTGTCGAATGTTTACAGACCTAGTTCCTTCCCCCAAAAGCAGGCCTTTATGTATTTTTAAGATGGACAAAAGGTCAAATAGGGGTAGGAAAATGGATAATAGGAGGGTATTTTAATCTTATTACCAACCTCAAGGAGAGGAATGGAGGAAGAAGGTTTCTCGATAAGTATCAGAATTATTTTTGCAAATTTCTAACCCATGGCTCTCTACTTGATGTAGAGACTAGAAATGGCTAGTTCACATGGAACAAAAAACAAAGGGGGGAGAACTTTTTTGCTGGCCTGCTCGATAGATTTATGATTTCTTAAAATATAATCCATGGAAGAGGGGAGATAATTCTCAATGTTCTTCTGACAACAGGATTTGATCACTGGTCCATTTGTCTCAACTAGGACTAAGCAAATGTGATCCTGAGCAATCCCTTTAGATTTGAGAAATTCTTGTTGGAGCACAAGGAATTTAAGAATCTAGTTTCCTAATGGTGGCAGGATTTGGTCCCCCCTCCAGCTACCGTGATGTATAGCTTTTAGAAAAACCTTAAGGCCCTTAAGGCCAAAATCCAAATCTAGAAAAAGGAGGAGTTTGGGAATATTTTTGAGGATAAAAAATGGCTGATCACTGATATCGAAATTATCAATAAGAGTGGGATGGAAGAAGGGTGGGATGAGTACATGAACGTTAAGAAAAATGACCTATTGTACCATATGGAGGAAAGAGAAAGGCATGAAGGAATATTCAAGAAACAAAATTCAATGATACAAGGGTCACAGGAGGGGGAGAGGAATGCCAAGTTCTTCCACAACTCAATTCTCCACCACAAAAACAACTCGAAATTCCGCAAATTCAAAAGAGAAAATGGAATTCAGGTGGAGTCTAGAAGGGAGATAGAGGGGGAACTTACCCAACACGTTGATGGTATCCTTAATGAGTATGGGGGAGATAGGGGGAGGGACATAACAAGAATCATTGGGTTTATTCCTAAAGTTGTAACCGGTGAAAACAATCAAATGCTACTTAATCCAGTAGATATGTAGGAAGTGGAGGAAGTTGTTCATCAGATGTATTTGAGAAAGGCCCCAAGACTTGATTGATTCACATCGAAATTATTCTACCACTTTTGGTATCTGATCAAGGACGAATTCTTAGAGATTGTCGAAGAATCCAGAAGTAAGAGGGGAGTACTCAAAAATTTCAATGCAACCTTTCTTACTTTGATTCCAAAAGAGGAAGGAGAATACAACCCAAACAAGTTTAGGCCAATAACTTTGTGCATTTGATTTACAAAATTACTTCTAAGGTGGTCTTGAATCACTTGAAACGTCTCCTACCCAACCTGATCATCCATGAACAACCAAGGGTTTTCGAAGGGAGGAATATTCTAGATGGATTTATCCTATTCCATGAATTGATCTATTCCCTGAAAAACACTCGGAGGCCAGGCATGTTGATCAAACTAGATATTGAAAAATCCTATGAAAAATTGAGTTGGCAATACATGGAAAAAATGCTAGAAGCCTTTGGGTTTGGTCCTGAGTGGCTGGAGTGGGTCATGAGTTTGGTAACAACCACTTTCTTCAATATCCTTCTCAATGGATATCCATCCAAAGTGATTCATCCTTCTCGGTGTATTAGGAAGGGAGACCCCTATCCCCATTCCTCTTCATTCTAATGGAAGAAGGGCTAAGCAGGATTATCTAGGCTGAACACTAGATTGGGGAGTTACGTGATCATAGATTCCATGAGGTAATGGATCCCCATATGCACCAAATTTTTTTGGATGACATAATTGTTATAGGGAACCCATCCATACGATAATATCGATCCTTCAAGAGAACCTAAATCTCTTTGATAAGGCCTCGGGTTTGGAAGTTAATGCAAATAAACATTAGGTTTTTTTTCTTAATACATCTCCCATAGTCCATAGGAGTATCATCCGGGTTCTTGGATTTTCTAGAGGAGTGATCCCCTCCAAATACCTGGGGATTCCCCTGGCAAGAAGGGGGAGGGGATTTTGAAGCAAATGGGTGAACGATGATAAGCTATGACAACCCAAATGGATGCCTAGGAGCTAGCTGATTTCTTTAAAGAACATTTCACTTTTCCCATTCACAAGGAAATTCAAAGGGTCACAGGAAATCTATGGGAAGAAGTTAAATTCATGCATGTTGAGGACTTGCAAACAAAGTAGGGTGAGGAACAACCTATGACCATATGCTCATGTTGTATTGGGTCAAATGAACTTTTTGTCCCACCCATCCTTAACCATGGATGTCAAACAATTAGGTGATGAGGAGTTGGTTAAAGGTTGGAAGGAGCATAACGGGTATTTACTCCTTATGCACAAAAAATGATGTCATGGCTTCTCACATGGCCATATAGTTATACCCTCTCGGGATGGTGCAAGAGTTGGAAGTAGGCCTGCAAAGGATGTTGAATCAACAGGACAACATTCTTTGTGACAATGCCACTAGGGTATCTACACGGAATTCCTATCTGTGAAAGTCTCCCTCCTTGGCCACAGCTGCTCTCTCTAGGCTAGGAGATTTTGACCAGAGATGGGTTTGAGTCTCGTATTTATTTTTGCATGTATTTCTTTTAGTATTTGGCTAATAGGTGTTATGGGTTTTCTCAATATAGTCATATTATATATGTATCAAGGGGGGAACAACTGCAAAAGCAAGATGCTATGTTTTGTTTGAAATGGGGAAATTTTTGGAGCAATCTATAGAGTCAATTAGGAGACAATTAAGAGATAGAATTTTTTTGAAAGTTGTTTCATTCATGTAGTCAAGTGATATATCAGTCATGTAATCAAGTGATATTGTAGTAATATAATGTTTTAATTACAAACAAAAAATGCAATGGAAAATATAGAAGAGGGATTTCATTTGAGAATAGGGAAGGGAATTTAAAGAAGGAATAGGTAAAAGCATAGAGGGGGGAGTGGGGAGGGGATATATGGAAGGTATTTTTAATAATAATAAACAATGGTAAAGTAACAATAAATTAATCGAACCCTTAACTGAATATAACCAAATCAAGAAACAAAATAATAAAGAAAAAAAGAAGGGAAAACTCTGAGTCAATGTTTAGGTGAAGACATGATAATTAATGATTTCACATAAATGTGAATATACATTAGAGATATGTGACATTTTAATACAATTTACTAAATGGTATAATTCCAAAATACCAGAAATAATACAGTGCCTTGAGCACTGAGAGGTACATGTATGGTACTGACTAAGTGATGTTGGGGTACATATAGAAAGATATTCCCGAACTGAAAAAAAAATACTGGCTGAATATTTATTGAAGTAGGGTTAAAAAATTACAAGAAGGTTCTTAAACATAAATTTTAGAAGAAATACTTCTCTCTCCTCTTGTGGAATCCCACCTTAGCTCTAGGGTAAGCTTGCACAAAACAAGGAATTTTTTTTGAGTTCTAAGGTTGGGATGATCGTTGTTGAGTTATCCTTGGAAAGACTTGATTTTTTTAAATAACTACAAATAAGTTTCTAGAAGGAATTATCTTGAAATCTAATTAAAAGTATTATATTATTATCATTTGTTAATGAGAAAATATTGGTGTTTCGAGTATAACAATTTTTTATTTAATAGAACTCACTTTATCATTATAACCATGCTTTTATTTTGATCCATCTACAATAATTATAGTCATAGCATCGTAACCATGGGTAAAAAATCCCCAAATGCTTTTAAACAATTTGACCATTGATTTTTGAATAAACCAAGGTTGTTATCATTTGTCAATATAGTATGCTAAATTTGTTTATATTCACAAATGGTCAATAGCATACACATAATTTACCTACATTACAGTAAATATTTGAAGGCTAATTTAATAATATCCATACAATGTGTACACACCTGTCAGACAGTTTCTATCTATTGGTTTTTTTTTCAAATGTTAATGCGAATTATTAATAAAGAATGAACAATATCTCCTCTCTAAATCAATTTTGATCAATAGTAGATCTGCTAGGAGTATCCGTAAAATATCAAATGTACATTTGATATAGAACTTTGAGAAGGAATATTTACACCCTTTGTATGTTAAATATTTTTTATGTTTCTATCATACTGGAAGGGTTGGACGGCCATTCATGTTTTCATACTCCTTGATATATCTAACATGTAGGAAGGGTCATCACCCATCCTAGGTTCAATGTATTTTTTAATTCAATCCTAAAAGAAGTTTGGTGGACTCTTCTCTGCATGTTCAATATTTTTGATATTTTGATAATACAAAAAGGGATAATTGTAATTTTTTGTGTTCACAAATCTCAACATACCAACAATACTTGAAGGATCACATAACCCTTTGTAGGTTTACTATTTTCTATATTTCTCTCATGAACATTAAGTTTTGCACACTCTTCTTTTGATCAATGTTCTTGATATTTCTATCATGAAGGAAAATACAGTCATTCCATGTTGTATAATAATAATACCGTAATAATGATCAAAACAAGGGTAGTTCATCCTTGTTCTCCTCTAAACTCTTGATATTTGCAGGAAGGGTTGGTCGTTCCTTGTTTTATTCACCATTATATATATACACACAATAGAAGAAGGGGAAACTGCTCCTACTTTTTCTCAAGGATGTTGATATTTCTATAACATGGGATAAGTAATATCCACCATGTCCCATTATATGATCAATTACCTGAGAATGAATGAGGGGTGGAAAAGTTGTTTAAGAGTGGTCATTGATATCAACATGGGAGCTAACATGGCAGTGTGATGATGTGGCAGAAAATAATAATATAGATCTGATGAAGTAGAGGTTATGTGGAAGTGTTGAATAATATTTTTCGTGTAAATAACAAATTCCTCGATGCAAGAATCATCTTGTTTTCTTGTGATAGTATAATTGATTCGATTGATAGGAAAAGTGATAATCATCTTTTTGAAACTACAACCAACCCAAATCAGCTGGTGTGTCAATCTTAAAAAAATATACAAGTTTAGATTTAGAACACATTCAGAGTCAATCTCTCCCATCCTGTTGACACCTCGTACATCATTACTCCCAATCTTACACTTATAATCCATCATTTCATGTATATTCCATGACATGCATATGGCCATCTCACTATCATTCAAGGTCTTGATATGGATAGAATCTCGTATTGGCCATCCATAGTTTCATAAACTTACACACCAAATTAAGCTTCATCTCAACCTTGCCTTTCAGAGGTGATCCATATAGTCTCACCAACCCTTGTATTTTTTATCTTGTTTTTGTATGAGATTTTATCTCCTTAATACTTCTGGTTCTAGTAGCTTCTATGCAGAACAACTCATGAATCATTCTAAACCACGACAAAGTTCAGGTATTGGAGGGATATTCAAAGCTTCTCAAGAAATTTATAATTACTTGAAGAAATTTATGGATGGAAGCTTCCCAATACTATTATAGTTCTACCCCTAGTAACATCCATGTGAGAAGGTTGAATATATAAAGGAACAACTCTCTAATATTCATCCTAAAGTTCATTAAATTTGTATATGTGTACGATAAAGAAGCTCTCATTTATTGAGTTGGAACATATGGATCTCAACAGGATTTATACAGTCTATGTTTTATGAGAAACTAGACTTAGAACTTATCAGAGAAATTAAAAGGAATCCTTCATTTTTCCTTTGTTAGTAGAAGAAGATCAATTTTCAATTAAGCCTACGTTTCCATGTACTTTCTTGATATGCCCAAATGGTGTGCACGATGTGATTCCAATTGTAAAAGATATGAAACTAGTTTGTTAAATAATATAGTTGAATTTTGTTTATCAGAAATAAACTCAATGGATCTTTGTATACACAACAATGTCACTACAACACTTGTAAAGTGTTAATTTTGGTTCTAAAAAGTGAAAAATCATAACTTAAAGATGCCAAAATTAGTTTTAAAAATCACAATCTTTAAGTATTGGAAATGTCAAAAAATACAACCTTTCCAAAGTGCAAAAGAGGTTATGAAGTGCCATTATCATATATATAATATTGGAAAAGTCTAAAAAGTTCCAATGAAATTCAAAAAGTGCCAAACACAAAACATTACAAGTATTATAATCACACAATTATTGAACATATTATAAACAAACATTCAAATGTATTATTAACAAAATGTTAATTTTTTTTACAACTCGCCTAGCATCACTCACACCCTTTAGGTGTAGAAAGAAAGGCCATAATTGATCTAACAAGAATGTTTCATTGGCATCTTCATAGGTATATATTTTTTGTTATATTCAAGTTGATTCATTGTTAGAAGCAGGTTTTCCTTTCGATTCTTCTACAATCAGTGTACCTGTAGCATTCACAAGTAAATTCGAATTGAAAATCCAATGACACATTTCTCTTAATTTCGACATGGCTCAATCTAAAAAATGACAAAGTGGGTAAATTTTAAACATTGGTATAATTGTGCCAGATATTCGATGGATACAACAATCCATTGTAAATACAACAACGAATAGTCGCATGATCGACAAGTAAATCCAACTATGAATGGTCGAATTTTCGACACCTAGTTCGTCCATTAACTGACTGATAATCCCTTGAGTTTTCGAGCAACAGTTCGTCGATTAAAAACTACCTAAATTTCCACCCATTTTTTGAATAAATGACACGTAGTCTTCGAAAATGCAACAGAACCTTGTTAATTAACTAACAATAAAATATGATCGTGGTGTTGGTTAACCAGCATTTACTTGTTGTAAATGTGATGGAAAGTATGACAACATTTTTCGTCTTAGGTATAGCATCGCCGTTAGAGTATTGTTTGGTATACTTCAAATATCTGATGATGTTTCCATACAAATATTCAATGTATTTTCTGTCGGTTTTATGGAGAGCTCATCTCGGATATATCAATTTCTTTAAAAATGTGACGCGTCCTAATAATTAAAAATATTATTCTATGGAAATATTTAAATGCAAGGAGAATCAAAGTGAACATTCCTGGGTGTGCACCAATCTCTTTTATCATATTTCATTCTTCACTCTTGTTTTTTTTCTCACAACAAATTATTTCAAACAAATCCTTATTCTTAATCATATGTTCAAATGTTTAATTCTAAGGATATAAAAACTATTGTTGTAGTCAATATTTTGAGATATAAGACTCTACATATTTCCATGACTAGCGAAATAACATCCTTGTACTCAAAATTCTGACACTCTTATAGGTACAATGTACATTTAATCATAAATTTTAAACCTAGATCTACAAACTATGCTGAGAATCAAACCTCAAAAAAAATAACCACAACAAACTACCCAGCCATCCAACACACAAAATAAATCCTAAGATCTCGAATGTTCTATACCTGTGATTTCCACCCTTTGCATAAATATTAACAATACCCCAATTGTGCCCATCGATCATAAACAAAGCCTAAATAGAAATTTCCCACTTTCAGTTTTTCTTCCCTTTTACCAATACAGTGTCGGCCATAGATAATCCTTACATTGTTTATCGATTACTTAATTATCTTGCATGTGTGTATGCTTATTCAGTTATCTTACTTCTTGGTTAAATTTTTTGTCACTCTTTATGGAAACTCCTAAGTTAGTTTTAACTATCAAATTCCTTATGGGACCACTTGGATAGGTAAATGGTTCTACCTCTTGTTACGAGGTTTACTTAGTTCATGTTGAACTAATGCAAACTTATCCTTTTTGTGCAGGTTCATTTAGATGGAAAAATCCAGTTACGACAACTAAAGTTGACATCCTACAAAAAGATATCCATACTACGTTATCCTATGCTTATCAAATACCAAAGGACTAAGGTCATGTCATAACTATTCCTACTGCTATAGTTTACGCAGATTTGGGTTTGTAAGACCTGAATCTATCTGGATAGAATTACTATTGTGGATTCGAGGACCATGATAAATTTTATCCATGTGCTATTTATTTATAACATACAAAATTGGATTTTTTAATGCCTAAGGTTATGGATTAAGTCATAAGAATTTAACAACATTATATTAAAGTTTGTATATATGTCATGGTTTATATTGTAAGCCCTTCATGGAATATTCGATTGTAATATCTTGAATTTTGGACCGAGCACTTATAGGCATGTGCCTATTGATTATGTTGATTATCTTGATGTTTAATTTTATATTGGGTCAAAGACCCCATTGCATATGAACATGATGATTTGTTTTATATATTGGGTTTGAGCCAATTATTGATGATATATATATATGCTTGTTTCGGTTGGGTGTGGATCCTGAAGCACATGATTGACGAGATGTTTTGTGTTGAGCAAGGAGCTCTGGAACACTTGAGTGATTGATGAATTATGTTGAGCAAGAAGCTATGGAGCATATGAGTACTTGCCTTTCTGTTGAGCGAGAATCTCTAGAACACATGAAAAGATAATTGGAGTGTTGGGCATAAGCGTCGGAGCCTTCCATGTTGATATTGAGCATAAGCTCTGGAGCATCAGATCCTTTTCCATTGTATCCCTAGGTGTATCGTACAAATACATCCTAGCATTTAGTTTTGACCAAAAGATCTGGAATTGCACTATATTTGTAACTCCCCGCTATATGCATTGACTATGGGCTCTGGTACGCACTAGGGGTTACTGAAAAGAATTTAATAACTTCTAAGTGAAAACAACTCGAGAAAAGATATTGACCTCATTATACTTATGTATAAGTGATTAAATAAAATTTTGAATTTCTATATTCTCATCAAAGTACTGAAGAGATACCACGTTATATGAGGGAAATCCAAAATGCAAGGATGTTTAGAGTTGCCTAGCGTAGTAGACCTAAGCCACCTATCTACTCGACCTTTATGAAGAAGTGTCATTAAGTCAAGGGATCATGGTACATGATTCCCAAAGACCATTTCTAACAAGTGTTATAACACTATGTATTTTATACATAGTATGTATAAAGAATTAATTATGATTAAATATATAATTAATTAAATGAAAGAATAGATGCTCCACCAATTATTATTTATTATTAAAGGATTAATAAATAGTATAATTCCTATGAAAGTTTCACTAGGAACTAGTTAAAAGTTCGCAAGTTAAGTATTAATAATTACCCAAAGTTATTGAGTTTCTTGATTTAACTATCCCTTTGACTGAAATTTTGTTTTATAAAGAGTCAAGCTAAGGAAATTATTATTTTTTTTATCTATAATTAAAGGAATCAATTTTATTCCTATTTTCTCTCAACTAAATTCTTGAAGAAACATTTCCTAGAAGGAAATAGGAGAACTGATCCAGATCTGATACACCAGATAGGAAACCTTACCTTAGGAGCTCTAAGATACTTGCATGTTGGAGTCTAGCTCGGGGGGATCCGGACTAGAACCAGCAATGGTTCTGGGTCATGGTTTGGGAGGAACGTGCTAGTTCCCAAGTAATTTGGTCATAAAAATCATAGGTCATATCTATCTTAAATTGTTAATGCTAGTTATTTGAAAAGTGTGCAGGTTCAGCCATTAAAGGAGCTTTAGGAAGAAGAATTACAAGTATGAGTTCTTAGTATGTCAAGTTCATTTCTAGGGTAAATGGTGGCTGCTTTATATAAATTCTCTTTATATATTTCTAACCCTATAAATGATGGTTCTTTCCATATCTCCTAGAGTTACATTTCTTAATTTTTAACCCTATACTGTCTATGCTTTCTTCTAGATTAGTTGATGGATATGTTAGATGAATGTTTTCAATGTATCTACTAACCCTATGTATTTGATTTTATTGATAGACTCTTCTACGATTTTTATTTTCTTCAATACTCCCTTGGGTTGTTAATGTTATGATAGGTTGTATATATCTAGGATTGCATCTCTAAATTTGTGTCTATATTCATTTAATATTCATAAATTATTTCTGTAAACTAGGTGAATCGAGACCTGCTATTTATTGCTCACCTATTCTTTATACTCTAATGACATATTTCATTTGTAAGTAGAGACATGTTCAAATTATAGTAGATTTAATCATAGGAGCAAGATTAAATAGATAAATATACCAATTAGATACCTTAGGGTATTACATACAAACAAAACTACTTTTTATATAAATTTATATACAGATAAGGTCATTAGGCATAAAAATTTCTGAAAGCTATCTATTCTTTTAAATACAAAAATAAATAACTCATCTAAGATCTTTCAAGCTATGCCATAATAAGAATATACTAGTATCGAAACTTTGCATTTAAATTATCAGTATCATAACTAAATAAATGAAGGAAGCATCGTGACCATCCATGTGGTGCTTTACAAATCTTTGATCATAATTCATACAAAAGAATCCATAGTTCTATCCATTTTCCATCTATACATAACCATAAACAAAATTACACAAATCATCAAACATTACCATAACCAAATTAAAATAATAAATCTTATATAGTAATCATAACCTATTAGATAGCATCAAAATCATACTATAAACCCATGCACTTCAAATAGGAACATGAATCATATTTTGTGGGCATGCAAGCCCAGTTTCTTTTATTTATTAAAATACCACTCATTACATTAAATAATCCAAACAGATTCAAACCCTATGGGGTTTCATTTCCATCCATGCTAAGTCCACGCTATACATAATATGTATGTAGGAAACAATATCTTTAAACCACTACCATGCTGCTAAGGAAAACTATAATTTTTCTATGGCCTCAGCCTCAACCAACCTTTCAAATACATAGAGTCCATTTACCAGTTAAATACAACAATGAATGGAATTGTGGGATTATAAAACCTTGCTTCTATAAAAACCCACAAATTGTTTGCATTAAACAACCAACAGATGCTACGCATAGCATTCACCTAAGCCGCGACCATGAAAAATTATAAATTACACAACAAGTATTAAAACCAACTACTCTACTAAAGAATCACCCCTACACTCTTCATTAAATTATATACAGTAGTGAAATAACACCAATACTATCGTAGCCATGATGGGGAAGTTTGAAGCCATTGATGGATTGGTCTTTCAAAACCCACGTTGTTCACATTACAGCCATTAAAGTATACATAACAAGCAGACCTTAAAAAAAGGTGAATTCCTATGTGCAAACCAAATTAATAAACCATAACATAACATATACATTACAACACAGTAAGCAAAATGACATGAGTCCTTTATTAAAAATGCAGAGTATAAACATCATACATAGTATGGTAAAAAGGTGTCTCCACACAGTCAGTTACGAAGCCAAAAACAAAGTCTATGGGAATGTCAATGGGCTACAACACCATTCCAATTAATGGTGCAGCCCATGGCTCAAAGTCCCAAACCAGTAAATGATTACAAACCCAAAATCTATACACAGAACCAGAGGGAGTGTGATTTCACTCCACGACTGAAGCCATTAAAACATTGATCAAAATACAAGTTTGTAATCATATGTCTGAAGGAAAATTTTAAAACCTCACTTCGAAACCCATAGCATAAAACCCCAACTGTCACATTCCCCAATTTGTAAAACAATTTAATGTCATTGAGGAACATTATGTTATATTTTATGCTAAAGTTTGTAATTGATGACCAAGTGAGGTCAAGAATAATTAATGTATTTAGGAATATTTATTAATAAATAAATAAATGATGAGACAACAGCTTAGGGAAGCTATTAAATGAATGTTAACTGGTCACTTGGAGGAGGAGACTGGCTGGAGAGTATACTAACAAGTGGCGGCATCCTCAAACTACTTCTAATTGTTGCAAGTGGATACTTCCCTATAATTGTGGTTAAGCATTAGAGGAAATTTGGGGTCTAAAATGGGCCTTATAAGAAAACGTGCCAAAATAAGTTTTTGTGAGTTGGAATTCAAGAACCAATAGAATTTCNCATTGAATGCAGAATTTGATTCCGCATCCAACGAGTACCCACACTGTATACTTTTTATGGACCTCGCTACCCCAAAAACAAGAAATACCTGAAAAAATGTGATGATGATGATGATGATGTCATCATCACATTTTTTCAGGTATTTCTTGTTTTTGGGGTGGCGGGGTCCATCAAAAGTATGCAGTGTCGGTACTCGTTGGATGCGGAATCAAATTCCGCATCCAACGAGCTCTCCTGATCAAAATTTGAGTAAAAAAACAGGGAGATATGTCGAAAATACGAACACAAAAAGTAGTTTTTTTCTTTCTTCCTCCAAAGTTAATCAATATTATTTTATTATTTTAACTATTATTTTCTTATTTTCCTTAGGAGGCCCATTTTAGACCCCAAAATTCCTCTAATGAAAGTGGAATTGGAGTGAATGGCTCATTAAGTCAAAACTGACCTAGAAGACTTAGGCATTATTATAAAACATCCCATTGAAGACAACTAAGGATGCTCATTTCTCATTGTGCGCATGAGAAATTCGATGGAGGGGACTTGTTAAAGTGAGTTTGATGGGTTAACTGCTAAATATTGAACTTGTGCAGGTACTCTAGGGTGAAGTTTTTACTACTGTGAGTAGGGCTGAATTACTGCTGCATATTTAGTCAAGTGATAGAGGATCTCAAGGTTACATCTCTCACCCATACTCTACAAAGAGGACCAGGAAATAGGCTCGGGGGTCCTGAGAAAGTGTAGATTAAACTTTCTCTAGGATTTGGTTGGGAGGAACAACCTCTTTAAGCTGTTTTCACCTCATCCATTGACATGTTTTTATTTGTTCAGGTTAATTTATAGTTTATCTACTATTTTCAGAAGAAAAAAAAAGAAAAAAAAAATTTAATTACTAGTCTTCAAGTTATGCATATTATTATTTTATTAGGGTTTATGAAGAGGAAAGAGCATGCTTTATTGATGAAACTAGTGATTAGAAGATTATATTTAAAATAGTAGTGATATTGCTAAATGAAACTTGAATAGAAATAAATTACCACACTGTATTTTTCCACGCCTTTTATAAGGCAGTACTCTTGTATAGTTGGTTCTTTAAGTTAGATAAGTAGATTTGTTTATTACTCTATATAAAAAACATGTAAATGATTACTTCTATAGTTTTTATGTGATTCATTCATAGAAAAGTAGCAGTACCAGCTCTATCCACTGAAAGTATGTGTATTATCTAATTATAAGAAAGAAATAGAATATATATTAATCACTAGTAGTCATATTAATCACAGAATTATTACTAGTACTAATATTTATTATAAACACAAATAATAAAGTTACATAAACAAATATAGGAACATTAAAAATAGTACTTAGGGTTAACCTAGCTAGTACTTCATAGGTTTCATAGTAATTTATTCCAAGTTCACATTTACATTATGTTTTAAAATACAAATGTTTTACTGTAACCATCAAGAATTACCTAGGGTTTACAAGAGATAGGTTTTTATCTCTAAAAATAGACTTTCATATTATTATTCTTAAGACAAAAATATAACAGCTGTAATAATTATTCATTAAAAATAAAATAAATACAACGTAGATTTATCCTGAAAAATCATTCAATAGAGAACTTTATTGACCAAAGATAATAACCATTCTCAGAGAAAACAAGAGTACTTTATTGACCTAATAACACTGTAAAAATTCAAACAGTATAAATTACTATAAATCAATTATATTAAAAAGATAATTTAAAATTTAATAATACTGTAAACAATTTAAACAGAGACCAAATAGAAATAGCATAATGGCCCATGTCCTTTTTAATAAGTATTGTCGAGGCTTAAGCCTGGTTAAAACATTTTATACAAATTTAAAAATAACAGTAAATCAAAATTTTAACTATTACATTTCATAAGTAAAAACGTTTTTATCTAATTACAAGTCTCGACTGAAGAAACAATATTTTCTTCACCATTAAATACCACTTAAAAATTTACGTAACGAGGCAGTAGATGAAACAACATTGGCATGGCTTAAAGCCAATTTTTAAAATTAAATCAAAAGCTTTTATATCTTCCAGGCTGTAAAGGATATTTGAAGAAAACCACAAGTCATGGTTGCAATAGCCTTCAAGTTTCTTATCCTTAATACCCTCTAGGGTTTTAAAATAGTATAAGAAGAAAACAAAACAAGAAGAAATAATAACCTAACAAGTAAACCAAGGTCGAGCCACAACCACCACATCAGAGATTCATATATTTCCAACCATCATAACTCAATGCAGGAGAAAACCCTCAATACAAACGGGGATTACTAGGCTTCGCGTGGCCATGAATGGGAGAGTTGTGCTATCATTTAACCCCAATTGTCGTGAGAGGAACCTATGTAGAAAAACAAGTATTAGTTATAGTTTTTAAAATGTATTTATAATTTAACCTTGCTGTAAAACAAAACTCTTGATGGGTAGTTACCTGGCAGTGTTCTTGTTTGGAGAAATCGTGGAAATAACTGACCAGAGACAGCTAAATGGCACCTCAAAGGGTAATTCTAGAGGTTATGAAGATGCCAAAGTGCAACGTAACCCTAAATTATGCCCTGAAGGAGTTAAACACCATGAAGGAAGAATTCAACTACAGGCAGAAGCACATGTAACCATGCGTAAAAAATAAAATCTTAGCTCACAAGTTGATGACCAAAAACCAACTTCATTACACCAGAGCTTACATAGCAGTCAACAAGCTTTGAAAACTCCATTACATCCTCACTGAGACAACTCACAGTAACTTTTTGGAATATGGGCTGCAAATCTGAGGTTATTGCAAAGTCATGGTGGCCACGAGCCCACAGCTTGGCCGCACACAGTAGAATAACCCTCTCTCTTGAATAATGAGGGTTAGGGCATAACATAAGTCAACTTACCCATTCATTTTGACACCTCCACATGCCCACCCAAATTATTTCATAAGCATGGGTGCAAGTCAATAGTTGAGTGCGGTTCCAATCTGCATTAAAATGATTATAATCAAAACCCTGAATCATTTAATCGATGCAATTTTCTTAAGTGCTAATAATATATTACCTTTCATTTATTTCGGTGCTTAGTTTATCGACTATAAAATTAATACATGAAATTTATTCTAGGGTTTTATCAATAGATCAATATAAGATAGTTCTTTTGTTAACTATGTTTGATAAAACATAGTTAAAAGACATATGTTTAATATTCAACTATATTAAAAAGGAGATCTAATGGTATTCTTTTGAATTGTTAGGGTTGGAGAGTAAAATGTTAATTAGGACCAAAGAAATAATAAGATCTCCTCTATTATGTTAACCAACAATCTTATCACAAGATTTTACTAAACAAACTTGTGTGAAGGTATAGTTTATAGATAATGGGTACACCAGGAAATTGAGGTGTAAGATACAAATAAAAAGAAATCAAGGTAAAACTGTAAAAAATTAAGAAGGCATTCTTTCAGCTAGGAAGAGAGTCGTGATCCAAATGCAGTATAGAGTTGGGGACACAACTAAGTACAGTTCTCATACTTTATATAAAAGCTTCAATATAACATCTAAACATCTAAACAATCTAAAGCTTCAATATAGTATTGTAACTCTAAACATCTAAACAATGAATATAGAGTTAAGAGTCAATATAGTTTTGTTTATATTTTTGAGAAAACAAATTAATTATAAAACCCTAGAATAAGGGAAAATGTGATGTACATCTAGTGTCATTGAGTGATTTAAGCATTAAGTTGCGAACTTTGTTGCTTCATATTTAAACTTTAGATCACGATTATTGTAAGCAAGAATACAAGTATTCTTTAGAATTTAATCTTATTCATCCACATGATTGATATGAGTTTTGATAGTAATTGATCATACAATTTAACCCATGCATATGCAGTTTTGTTTTAATTTTCTTCTTGGAGTTTTGACAACATAAATAAGATCAATGTTACCTCTTATAGAGACAAGCTGCATTTTAAAAATTCCAAGTCTAGCATCATATTTATGCTAGAGAAGTATCCTCTTGACCTAAACATATATATTATTTTAACTGAAACATACGCTTACCTATTAAAACCTCTAAAGAACCATCAGTCCCACTATGTTAGATATAAGCTAAGTAAGCCCCAATCAGACCTAATAAACTTTCCCTATTGGTAAAAAGAAAAAAATAGTATACTTAGAATTAGAAAAAGACAGATTTATTTTCTACTTTCTGGAAAAATACAACTACTGAGTTAAAACAGTGCTAGCATAGCTTTTAAAGATAAGCCTCTAAGTTATACCGAATATTATAAGAACTAATCTTTATTTCTCATACAAATTGTTTATTTATCTGCTAACAATTAGTTGTACACTAGCATTGACATTTGACATTTTATGTCACATGAAAATTTTTAAATTTTTACGAATTTTTGAGTTATTACATGTTGTATCACAACACAAGGTTAAGACACTAGGCCTAAATGTGGCTCAACTTGCATATGTGGAACAATAAACTTAAGTAAATATAGTGATGTTATTTTGTTTTGAATGATATTCCCAGAGAATCTTGTTTTCTGAGTTAACCATGGGTATGGATAAATTGGAAGAATATGCGGATGAGGACTCTGCTTACACTGAACGAAATAATTTTCAAAGATAACCTATACAAAAAGAGATAACTAATAATTCTTCTGAATTACTACAAACACTTAAGGAACTAAAAATAGAGATGGAAATGGTCAAAAAATAAAATGATAGAATTTTGAGAGCTCAGGAGGAGCTAAATCAAATTGTGATGGAAAGATTTCAGATTGAGGAAAAAGATAAAAGAGCCAAGTCTGAAGATATGGGTTATCAGCATAAGGATAAAAAAACTAAACAAAATAAAATAGAAAGTAGCTCATCTTCTAAAGTGTACACTGATTCACATAAACAAAACTCCCAATATATTAGTGACAATAGTGACGATAATCACCATACTAGGAAGAGAAAGTTTAAACCTTACAAAGAAATCTCTGGGGAATTTAAGAAAATCAAGAGACCAAATTTTAATGGAGAAACTAAGAAGGAGGAAGAACTAGAATCCTAGCTGTCTAGGATGAAGAAATACTTCCAAATTTATAACTACTCTAATCAACTGAAGGACAAGATGCCTATTTATAATTTTACAGGGAAAGCAGATATTTGGTGGAAAGACTTAAAAAGATTAAAATGTATAAGGGAGAAAAATATTAATTGAAGTACATTTAAGAAATATTTCAAGAAGAAACTTTTTATCTGAACATTATTATGAGGAGAGGGCTAAGGAATTTTACAAGATAAAACTGGGAACAATGAATATGAAAGAAGTAAATAGTAAATTTCTAAGTCTGCTTAGGTATGTGCCATACATTGTGGATGAGAAACCTAAGGTACATCGATTTCTCAATTGTTTACCTTATCATATAAAAGACAGAATTGAGTATGACAATCCAAAAAATTTAGAAGAAGCAATGAGGAAAACAAATTTTTGTTATGAACAAAATCGTAAAAAGGGAAGTATGACCAACTGGAAGGCCAAAAGAAATAATAATTTGAACCAAAAAAAAAGGTTTTGTTCCGAATCAAAATTTTAAGAACAATAACACCAGAAATTTTCCTAGTAAACATTTCCAAGGGAGTAAAAGTAATTCACAGACCAATCCAAGTAATCGGAGTAAAGAATCTACTAATAGCCACAGTAACTATACTAAGAATTTTGAAATAAAGGAACCAATAAAGTGTTGGGAATGCAATGGTCTACATTATGCATCAGTTTTCCCCAATCAGAAGAAGATTGTTAGAAACATACACACAATACAGGAGGAGATAATTGTTGGAGATCTAGCGAGGACAACAAGCAAGTAGATCATCAAACTTACAAGGTGGAATTGGAAGGTAGGCTAAATCAAATACCTATATCTATTTTAATTGATCCAGGAGCTAGTTTAAGCTATATTTCTCCTAATTTAGTAGAAAAGTGTAATGTTTCGGTTGAAAAGTTTGCAAGATCTTGTTTATTTCATCTAGCTACTACCGTAAAGAGAAAAGTAATTAGCTTTGTTAAGAATTATGTAGTAACTATCGATAAATTTGAAACCTACGTTAAGCTTAATGTGTTGCCTTTAGTCTCATATGATATGTTAATTCGTATGGATTGGTTAGAACAACATAGGGTGGTCCTGAATTGCTTTGATAAAACGATTACTTGCATAAATAATGATGGAGAGTTAATAAATGTAAAAAGAATCCCTAGAAAAAAAGCCATAAGGCAGATTTCTGCTTTGCGGCTTAAGGGAGTTGTTCGGAAAGGTTGTAACATTTTTTTGTAACAGTAATTAATGAAGAAAACACTAATAATAGAGATAAATTAAAACTAGAAGATATTCTGATCCTAAGGGAATACTTAGATGTATTTCTGGAAGAAATTTTAGTACTTCCTTTGAAACGGGAATTATATTTTACTATTGAGATGGTACCTGGTGCAGTGCCTAGCTCAAAAGACCTTTATCGGATGAATATACTGGAATTAAATGAACTTAATTTGTAGTTAAAATATCTCATTGATAAGAATTACATTAGATCCAATGTGTCTCCCTAGGGGGCACCTGTCGTTTTTGTTAAGAAGAAAGATGGAACGCTATGACTATGTATAGATTGACGTTAATTAAATAAAATGGCTATCAAGAACAGATACCCATTACCCCACATAGTTGATCTGTTTGATCAGCTACATGGAGCAATGATTTTTTCGAATATTGATTTACAATCTGGATACCACCAGGTCCGAATCAAGGATGAAGACATCTATAAAATGGATTTTAGGACCCAGTATGGTCATTACAAGTTTGTCGTTATGCCATTTGGACTTACTGATGCCCTAGTTGTTTTTATGTGTTTGATGAATAATGTAATGCATAAATATTTGGATAAATTTGTGGTCATATTTATTGACGACATCTTAATTTACTCAAAGTCTGAAGAGGAACATAAATAATACTTAAAAATTGTCTTACAAGAGTTAAGAGAACATAAACGTTATGCAAAATTTAGTAAGATTGATTCCTTTAACGATAAAATTCATTATTTGGGTCATGTGGTGACTAAAGAAGGAATTTCTGTCGATGCCAAAAAAAAAAATGCAATCGAGGAATGGCCAGTCCCAAAAGACGTAACTAATGTTCGGTTATTCATGGGGATTACTGGTTATTATCGAAGATTCATTGAAGGGTTTTCAAGAATTGCAAATCCTATAACCTCTTTGCAAAAAAAAGGGAAGAAATTCGATTGGAATCAAAAGTGTGGAGATAGTTTTAAAAAGTTAAAAACATTATTAACCACCATACGAATTCTAAGAATTGTTGACCCTAATAAATATTTTATAGTATATACTGACGCATGCAATGATAGTTTAGGTGGAGTTTTAACTCAAGAAGGACACGTCATTACTTATGAGTCTAGGAAGCCGAAGGTTCATGAGAAAAATTATGTGACCTAGGACTTGGAGTTAGTTGTTTCCATACATGCCTTAAAAATGTGGCGTCATCATTTAATTTGAAGGAAGTTTATATTAATGATAGATAATAAAGAATTGAAATATTTATTGGATTAACCTAACTTGAATGCTAGGCAATCTAGGTGACTAGCTTTTCTTAGTGAATACGATTTTGAATTTCAACATATTAAAGGAAAGGAGAATAAGGTTGATGATGCATTAAGTAGAAATACAAAGTTTAATTTTACAGCAGCTGTCAGCACTTATAAGACAGACTTGGAAGAACAGTTAGAATATGGAATAGAACAAGATGAAAATTATCGAAAATTACAAGCAAGGGTAAAAGAAGATTTAATAGAAAGTCTAAGTACAAGGTACAACTTGAATGAAAAAGGATTATTATTGTATAAAGATAGATTATACATACCTAATGTACCTAAGATTAAGTTTTTGATTTTAAACAAAGTTCATAAGACTCCTTATTGAGAGCATCTGGGTTATCAGAAATCCCTAACCATGCTAAGAAAGGATTATTTCTTGCCAAACATGAAAATGAATTGGAAGAATACATTGCTAGCTGCTTTGAATGTTAGCAAGTAAAGACTGAACATCATCATCCAGCTGGGCTACTTCATCCATTGCCTATTCCTAGCTGAAAATGGGAGATAATTAGCCTTGATTTTATCACAGGACTACCTATAAATTAGAACATAAATCACTCAATAATGGTATTTGTTGATAAATTGAGCAAAGCATCTCATTTTATACTTGTAAAACTAATTATAAAGCTGCAAATATTGCTAATATTTTCTTAAAACATAATTTTGAGTTGCATGGAAGATTGAAGGTGATAATTTTAGATCGAGACCCTAAGTTTACATGAAATTTTTGGAAATCCTTGTTTAAAGGGTTAAATACTACGTTAAAATTTAGTACCTCTTTCCATACTCAAATCAATGGATAGACTGAAAGAGTAAATCAGGTATTGGAGGATCCACTCAGAATGTATGTAAAGGAGCACCTAGGTAAATGAGAATATTATTTACATCTGGTACAATTTTCTTACAATTATCATTATCAAGCTTCAGCTAGATATAGTCATTTAAAAAAAATTTATGGAAGGAAATGCAATACCCCAATCTCTTGGAGTAATCCGGTTGACATGTTAGTATTAGGACCTGAATTATTAAAGGAGATGGAGTTAATTGTAAAATAGGTACAAGGTAATTTGAAAGTTGCACAAGATCGACAGAAAATCCAGGCAGATATTAAACGAACTCCAAAAGAGTTCTAGGTAGGTGAACATGTTTTTATTAAGGTGATACCTAAAAATATTTCTCTAAGGGTAGGTAGCTGTGCTAAGTTGGAACCTCGATATTGTGGCCCTTTTGAAATGCTGTCCAGGATAGGATAGGTAGCATATCAATTAGCTCTACCACCAAATTTAAGAGTTCACAATGTTTTTCATATTTCAGTATTAAAAAAATATGTACATGATGCTACTCATGTTATTAATTGGAATGATGTCCATGTGGAACCAGATTGTATCCTCGAAAGGAGGGAGATCTCACTTTGGAATCGCACCATTGGTTAGGTGAAGGTGCAATGGAAGCACCTTAGTCCTGAAGAAGCCACCTAGGAATTGGAAAGTAATATGTGGGATGCATATCCAATTCTATTTTATGGAAATTCTAAGGAGGAACAATAAATAACATCGAGGACGATGTTATAAATTAAGGGGGTTTGTATGTTACATGCCTCAATTTGCAAAACAATTTAATGTCATTGTGGAACATTATGTTATATTCTATGCTAATGTTTGTAATTTCTAACCATGTGAGGTCAAGGATAATTAATGTATTTCAGAATATTTTATTCATAAATAAATAAATGATGCGACAATAGCTCAGGGAAGCTGTTAAATGAGTGTTAACTAGTCACTTCGTGGAGGAGACTGGGTGGAGAGTATACTGACAAGTGGCATCATCCTCAAACTACTTATAATTTTTGTAGGGGACAACTTCCCTATAATTGTGGTCATGATGTTGATGTATTTGTAACTTCAGAATGTATTCACCTATGTATCTTATGTATTGTAGCCCAATGTTTATTACGGGATGTGTCTGTAATGTAATTGAGTCATGATGCCATGCCTCGATGTTTCGATTGGAAGAATCTATAATGTAAACAAGTCATGTCAAGTTATTGTGGGTAAACCTCCTATTGTTTAAGGGTTAAAGTCCCTAAAGTTCCAGGGCACTAGGGTTATTAGACTCACCTAGTGAAGTCAGCCCTAGTAGGCTTTTAGTCATGTCGAGAATCAATATAAATAGGGAGGTGACCTCTTTATTCATCACAATCTCACTAACACTCAGTTGTAGCGCATAGCTGAGGAAGAAGAAGACACTGGGGCTAGAAAGAAATAGGGTACTGATGTCGGGAGATCATCTTACTATTTTGGGCTTTTCTATTTGGTGTTGATTCTATCTCTGAGGAAGTTGTGGGGTTTTCCCCATTTATGGTTTCCCTGAGGAAAAACACTATGTTCATTGTCTCTTGTGTTTGATTTATGTGCTTGTTATTCTCTGAGTTAAAATATCCTAATAATGATAGCTTAATGTTAAAAATCTAACATGGTATCAAAGCTAACCTGAGAAGAAGACACTGTGCAGCTGCGGGAACTAGGGCTTCCTAATTTGTGGATCTTCCTCCATATATTTTCAACAAAAGAAGTTTGTATTAACTCTCCTCCTTAGGGTGCATATTTTTGTCAAATCAGAATCCAATTCTGAGGTTTTTTAGTTTTGGACCTGACACTGCTACCAGAAATTAGGGCTTTTCACAGAAGAGGAATTTTTCAGTGAGCCCAATCCTGGATTGATCTCCTCCCCAAAATCGAGTTTAGGGATCAATTTAAAAGCATTTGTTTAGACAAAAATCTGAAAAGGCAAAACCCTAATCTGCTCCTAAACCAACACTGCAGGATTTCAGCTCCAAATACAGATCCGACATCTTGACCCGGTAAGATCTAAATATTTTGTATTTCTATTTGAGTTTTTCAGTTAAGATGTCTCATCATACCAAGCTTGATGAAAAGCTTGAGGGAGCTGATAACTTCTGATCCTGGAAGTATAGGATCTCCCTGGTTTTGGAAGAGAATGAGTTGGACTCCTACATCAATGAGGAATTTCTAGTTCCAGAGGGA
The DNA here is from genome assembly GCA_001517045.1 of Pseudotsuga menziesii. Lineage (NCBI taxonomy): Eukaryota > Viridiplantae > Streptophyta > Pinopsida > Pinales > Pinaceae > Pseudotsuga > Pseudotsuga menziesii. Next base: position 102,294 of record LPNX010822886.1, read on the forward strand.
GATGAGGCTAAGGACTTACATAAGAAGAAGTTGGTTATGGAAAAGAGGATCATTGTTGATTATATCAAGCATCACCTTATACCACACATGTCCTACCTCAATACACCTAAAGCTATGTTTGATGCCCTAACCAAATTGTTTGAAGGAAACAACATAAACCGGAAGATGACCTTGAGGAACCAATTGAAGAATGTGTAGATCTAGAATGCAGAAACCATCCACTATTACTTCACAAGGGTTTCTCAGATCAAGGAACAATTGGAAGCATTAGATGAAGAAGTGGAAAATGTAGAGATTGTGATGACCACCTTGAATGGTCTCCCTAGGACATGGGACTCCTTCATTCAAGGGAATTGTACCAAGAAGAAGTTAGTAAAGTTCAGTAGACTGTGGGAAGAATGTTCTCAAGAAGAATATTGGATAGTAGCTCGAGAAGAGGAGATGGGAAGTGAAGATCAAGATATCATAATACAATCCAAGAAACCCAGATCTAGCCATCACAGATCTAAGTATTCTAATCAAAGGAATAACTTCAGAAAGCCTAGAGATAAGTCTAACTTAATTTTCTATACATGTGATGAAAGAGGACACTTTTCTAGAGATTGTCCAAAGAACAAAAGTAGATCCCACAATAAGAATGGAAATAAGAGAAGACATCATGCTCATGCTGCAGAGGATGATGAACCATCATCAAAGAAAACTAGATATGAAAGTTAAGATTCTTCAAGCGAGGAAGAATATGTTTTGATTTCCTCTCTCACGAGAAACATTACGCATGGAAGCAATGATTTCCTTATAGACAATGGTGCTTCGAAGCACATGACTTGATTCAAGGAATCCTTTGTGAAACTTTCAGAACATGAATCAACTCACAAGGTGAAACTAGGAGATGACTACCAGTATCCAATAAAAGGTAGTGGGGAATCCTCCTATATGCTAGAATCTAGAAAGTCTATCAAAATGAAGGAAGTATTGTTAGTACCAGAACTCAAGAAGAACCTTCTCTCCATATCTACTTTAGATGCAAAACGAATGAGGGTTGCATTCATAGATGGTCAAGTCATCATGTGGCCAAGAGAAAAGACTATTGACGATGCAATAGTGATTGCAGAACAAGAAGAAAGTTTGTACAAATTCAACGGCCATCCAGAACAAGCCTCAGTCCATGACACAGTAGAGCCATGTGAACTTTGGCATAGAAGGCTTGCACATGTGCATTACAGAGTACTACCTCTTGCAATCAAATCTGTTGAAGGTATTCTAGAAATATAAGAAAAACATGATGGGGTATGCAAAGGATGTGTGAAAGGAAAGAACACAAAGAAGACATTTCCAAGTAGTGAGAGCAAAGCCAAAAGAATCTTGGAAATCATCCACTCCGATGTATGCGTTCCAATGTCATCAAGTTCACTACGTAGGTATGTATACTATGTTTCTTTCATTGATGACTTTTCTAGGAAGACATGGATCTACTTCATGAAGAAAAAAGATGAAGTATTCAGCAAATTCAAGGAATTCAAAGCCTTTATTGGCAATCACACCGAAAAAAGATTAAGACCTTTCAATTAGATAATGGCGGAGAATTCACATCAAATGAATTCAAAGAGTTATGCAAAGACTTAGGGATTAAGAGGGAGTTGTCCAGTCCTTATAATCCACAATAGAATGGGATTGCAAAATGGAATATGAGAACTCTCATGGAAGCCGCAAGATCTATGCTTCATGATTAAGATATTCCTATGCATCTTTGGGTAGAATCTACAAGAACAATGATGTATGTACAAAACCGTATTCCACACAGAGTACTCAAGGACAAGACTCCTGAAGAATTCTTCTCCGACAAGAAGCCAGAAGTCAGCCATCTCAGAATATTCGGTTGTCCTATGTACATACACATTCCAAAAGAGAAGAGGAAAAAATTAGATCCTTTAGGAAAGATGGGTACATTTGTGGGATACTCTGAAAGCTTGAAGGCTTACATAATCTATTTCCCGGGATACAAGAAGATTGACATCAGTAGGGATGTGACATTTGATGAAGACATAGCTTACAACAAATCTAGAAAGAAACTAGCTGAATAACCCGAAGAAGTAGAAGCACCCAAAACTCATGATACAACCATGAACGAAGAAACTCAAGGAGAAGATCAAGAATTTGAAGAACCACAAAGACCTGTAGATCCACCTCTGGAGAATAATCCTCATAAAAGGAAACCTGCTTGGGTAAGTGAAATTATCCAAGGTGCAAAAAGATATGGGGCTCTAGAAGAGAATCACAGAGAAAGAAAGAGGATCAGATCCAGCTCCGGGTATATAGCATTGCTATGTGATTTCATCGATAAAGAACCTTCCAATTATGAAGAAGTGATAGAATGAAAAGAATGGAAGGATGATATGGTTGAAGAGTATCAATCGATCATGAAGAATGATGTTTGGGATGTTGTCCCAAGACCATAAGGGAATTCAGTTGTAACTTCCAAATGGATCTACAAGATCAAGCATGCTACAGATGGTAGCATTGAAATTTATAAGGCAAGATTTGTGGCTCGTGGTTTCTCCCAGAAAGAAGGAATAGATTATGAAGAAACCTTTGTGCATGTAGCCAGATACACTTCCATTAGATCGGTACTTGCATTGGATACAGTAATGAAATGGAAGATACAACAAATCGATGTGAAGACTTAATGGTGCAGTGGAAGAGGAAGTGTATGTAGAACAACCACTTGGTTTTGAGACACATGATAGGGAGTCTCATGTGTGCAGATTGAAGAAAACTCTATATGGTTTGAAATAGGAACCCAGGACATGGTACAATAGAATTAACAGCTTTTAATCCAATTTGGGATTTACCAAGAGTAACACAGATTCCAACTTTTACTACAAGGTTGAAGATGGAAACCCAGTGATACTTCTACTATATGTATATGATATATTTGTAATAGGTATGATGGGTTGATTGCTGATACGAAGAGAAATATTGCTTCTGAATTCGAAATGAAGGACTTGGGTTTGATGCATTATTTTTTAGGCATGGAGGTGTGGCAGAATACATATCGAATCTCCCTCGGACAAGGGAATTATGCAGTAGATATCCTGAAGAGGTTTTGGATGATGGACTGCAAGGCTATGGCCACACCTATGGCATTGAACTTGAATCTATTGAGTGATGCTTCATCATATTTGGTTGATGCTACGATGTATCATCAGATGAATATGTCCTTGATGTACTTGATGAACATGAGACCAGACATTTGCTTTGTTGTGAACACCTTGAGCTAGTTCTTGACATATCTAACAAATTTTCACTTGATTGTTGTTAAGCATATTTTGAGGTACATGAGGGGTACAGTTGATTATGGTCTCAAGTATGAGTCTAATCAGAAGATTAACCTAGAGGGTTATGTTGATTCAAATTGGGCAGGCAGTGCCATAAATAGGAAGAGCACTTCAAGGTGTTGCTTTAGTATGGGATCAGGTGTGATCTCTTGGTTTAGTGGGAAGCAATCCTGTGTGGCACTGAGTACAGATGAAGAAAAGTATGTCGCAGCTTTCTTATCTTGTTGTGAGGCAGTATAGCTAAGGAAGCTACTATCTGATTTATTTGATCTCCAGTTGGATGCAACTTGTATATATTGTGACAACCAGAGTTGTGTGAAGTTGTCAGAGAACCCAGTGTTCCATGACAAGTCGAAGCATATCAAGATCAAGTATCACTATATCAAGGATATGGTGCAGAGGGGAGCAGTGAACCTCTAGTATGTTGCGATGGATGCTCAGATAGATGATGTGTTGATGAAGCCATTGGCTAGGGTGAAGCTTGAGTACTTTAGGGAGAAGCTTGGTGTTATCGAGATCAAGGTTCTCTCAAAAGGGAAGTGATGAGTCTGTGAGCCATTCTGACATGGGAGAGGATTAAGTTCCTTCCATGGTAATATGTAAGGGCTGAGCCATTCTGTCATGGTGAGAGGATTTAGGTTCCTTCCATGTCAGATATGAGTGCTCAGCCATTCAGATATGACTGTAGGATTGGTTCTTACATGATAAGATATAAGGGCTATTACCATTGTTAAAATGGAGGTTCCTAGTCAGTTACCAGGAAAACTCAGTCTAGGATTGAGAGCCATTATGATGTGATAGAGGGATGTGTTACCAATTGATCAGATGTAAGGGTTGAGCCATTCTGTCATGGTTAAAGGATTAGGTTCCTCCCATGTTAGATTTGAGTGCTGGCCATTCTGATGAGTAGGTCATATGTAAGAGAAACTATCATTCTCCAGGAGAATGGAGGCACCTGGTTAGTTACCAGGAATCCTCAGTTTGGGACTGAGATCCCTTTTGATGTGATGTGCTTACACATGGTCGAATGTAATTGTATATCCTTTCTAACAAGATGAGGTCAAATATAATTGCTGAGCCATTCTGGCGCGATGTGTTTACACATGGTCATATGTGAGTGATGTGCCTTTTTTACAAGATGGGGTCAGATGTAAGTGCAGAGCCATTCTGATGCAATTTGCTAGCACATGATCAGATGTAAGTGTTGAGCAATTCTGGCATGATGTGTTTACACATGGTCAGATGCGAGTGCTGGGCATTTCTAACAAGATGAGATCATATGTGAGTTCTAGGCATGCCTTTCTGACAAGATGAGGTCAGATGCAAGAGCTGGGCAGGCCATTCTTACTTAAGTGTTAGATATAAGCACTGATGAAGACCTACATGAAGGGTAGGCCTATAGGGATGACTCTATAGAACTTCTTATGAGGAGAATAATCAAGATAGCACCATTATGAGATAGCATGTGATGATGATCCAGACTTGATGATGATCCAAATCAAGTGATGATCCAAATGTGATGATGATCCAGACTTGATGACGATCCAGATCAAGTGATGATCGAGATGTGATGATGATCTAACAATGATGATCTAGTAGTCGTGATGATGCATATTCCATGATGAAGAAGACTTGAAGAAGAAGATGAATTAGAAGATGACTTGAAGACAAAGAAAAAAAAGAAGACTTGAAGATGAAGAAGAATACTTGAAGACTAAGAAGACATGAAGATGAAGAGAATGAGATGACCCAATCGATACACAGAAGAAGAACAGTGCCGAAAATTGTGTCAAAAGAATACCTTCCTAGTTAAGAGCGAGTGTTGATGTATTTGTAACTTCAGAATGTATTAACCTATGTATCTTATTTCTTGTACCCTGATGTTTATTTCAAGATGTGTCTATAATTTAATTGACTCACCATGTCATGCCCCGATGTTCTGATTGGGAGAATCTATAATGTAAACAAGTCATGTCGAGTCATTGTGTGCAACCCTCCTATTCTCTAAGGGTTAAATTCCCCATAGTTCTGAGGCACTAGGGTTATTAGACTCATCGAGTGATGTCAGCCCCTGTAGGGTTTTAGTCATGTCGGGAATCAGTATAAACAAAGAGGTGACCTCTCTATTTATCACACACTCACTCACACTTAGTTGTAGTTCATAGCTGAGGAAGAAGAAGACATTGGGGCTAAGAAGAAAGAGGTTACTGCTGTCGATAGATCATCTTACTATTTTGGGATTTTCTATTTGGTATTGATTCTATCTTTGAGGAAGTTGCTGGGTTTTCTCCATTTATGGTTTCCCCAAGGAAAAACACTATGTTCATTGTGTCTTGTGTTTGATTGTTGTGCTTGTTATTCTCTCATGTAAAAGATCCTAATAATGCTAGCTTAATGTTAAAAATCTAACACATGATTCCCCAAGAGAGTGGAATTAGAGAAGGTGACTCATTAAGTAAAAAATGACCCAGAAGACCTAGGCATTATTATAAAACTTCCCATTCAAGACAGTTGAGGCTGATCATTTTGGAATTGTGATCATTCTGAGTGAGTGAAGTGCACATTAGAAATTCAAGGGAGGGGACTTATTGAAGTGAGCTTCAAGGGTTAACTGTTGAAGATTGAACTTGTGCAGCTACTCTAGGATGAAGCTTTTACCGATGTGAGCAAGGATGAATTACTGTTGTATATTCAGTCAAATAATAGAGGCTCTCAATCTTACATCTCTCACCTAGTACTCTACTAGGAGGACTAGAAAACAAGCTCGGGGATCTTGAGAAAGTGCATATTAGGCTTTCTCCAGGAGTTGGTTGGGAGGCACAACCTCCTTAAGCTGTTGTCACCTCATCCATTGACATGTTTTTATTTGTTCATTTTTATTTCTAGTTTATCTATTTTTTTATATAAAAAGATTACTATTTTTCAAGTTATGCATATTACTATTTTATTAGGGTTTATGAAGAGGAAAGAGCATTGTTTATTAATGAAACTAGTGATTAGTAGATTATATTTAAAACATAAGTGATACTGCTGAATGAAACTTGAATAGAAATAAATTACCACACTGTATTTTTCCATGCCTTTTATATGGAAGTACTCTAGTAAAGTTGGTTGTTTAAGTTAGATAAGTAGATTTGTTTATTACTCTGTATAAAAAAAATGCAAATGATTACTTCTATAGTTTTTATCTGATTCATTTAGAGAAAAATATTAGTACCTGCTCTATCTACTTAAAGTATATGTATTATCTAATTAGAGGAAAAGAATAGAATATATATTAATCACTCGTAGTCATATTATTCACAGAATTATTACTAGTACTAATATTTATTATAAACACAAATAATAAAGTTAAATAAACAAATATAGGAATAGTAAAAATAATACTTAGGGTTAACCTAGCTAGTACTTCATAGGTTTTATAGTAATTTATTCCAAGTTCACATTTACATTATGTTTTAAAATACAAATGTTTTACTGTAACCGTCGAGAATTACCCGGGGTTTACAAGAGATAGGTTTTTATCTCTGAAAATAGACTTTCATATTCTTATTCTTAAGAAAAAAATATAACAGTTGTAATAATTATTTATTAAAAATAAAATAAATACAACACTAGATTTATCCTGAAAAATCATTCTATACAGAGCTGTAAGTTATCCAAAGATAATAACCATTCTGATAGAAAAACAGAGTACTTTATTCACCTAATAACACTGCAAAAAATCAAATAGTATAAATTACTATAAATCAGTTATATTAAAATGATAATTTAAACTTTTCCCTTGTTCGAATCTGTTAAGTCATAATTTACATTTGTTTTAAAATAAAATATGCGAGATGTAGAACAGTTGGTGGCAGTGTATGGTTAATATGCCCCCTAAGCTAAAAGGTCATTGGTTCTAATCTCGTCGGATACCAAAAAATCCAACCATGTTAAAGGTTGGTGTGGTCCAGGCCGGGTGCAATCCCCGAGTGATGTTGACGGCTTAGATTCCCCTGGTTCGTGGTTACTTATCTAATGGAAACCCTGCTAGCCAAGGGGGTTCCACCACTTTGGCAACAAAAAAGAAATGATAATTTAAAATTTAATAATACTATAAATCATTTAACGAGATACCAAATAGAAATAGCATAATGGCCCATGGCCTTTTTAATAACTACTATTGAGGCTTAAGCCTAATTAAAACATTTTATACAAATTTAAAAAGAACAGTAAACCAAAGTTTTAGCTATTACATTTCATAAGTAAAAACCCTTTCATCTAATTACAAGTCTCGACTGAACGAATAGTCTTTTCTTCACCATAAATACAAAAATTTAAGTAACGAGGCAGTGGATGAGACAACATTGTCATGGCTTAAAGTTGTGTTTTAAAATTAAAGAAAATACTTTTACATCTCTCAGGTCGAAAAGGCATTTTCAAGAAAACCACAAGTCATGGATGCAATAACCTTTAACGTTCTTATCCGTAATACCCTCTAGGATTTTAAAATAGTATAAGAAGAAAACATAATAATAAGAAATAATAACCTAAAAAGTAAACCAAGGTTGAGCCACAACTAGCACAACAAATATTCATCTATTTTCGACGACCACAACTCAATGTGGAAGAAAACCCTTAGTACAACCTAGGCTTACCAGGGTGTGCATGGTCATGAATGTGAGAGTTGTGCTATTAGCTAACTCCAATTTCCATGAGAGGAACCTACGAAGAAAAAAAAGTATTAGTTAAAAATTTTAAAATGTATCTATAATTTAACCTTGCTGTAAAATGAAACTCTTGATCGGTAGTTACCTCGCAGTGTTCTTGTTTGGAGAAATCATGGAAATAACCAACGAGAGATAGGTAAACAACACCTTGAAGGGTAATTCCATAGGTTATGAAGATGTTTATGTGCAATGTAACCCTAAATTACGCCCTGAAGGATTTAAACACCACGAAGGAAGAATTCAACCAGAGGCAGAAGCACATGTAACGATGCGTAAAAACTCAGATCTCATCTCACAAGTCGAAAGCCAAAACCAGTTTCATTACACCAGAGATTACATAGTAGTCAAAAATCTTTGAAAACTCCCTTACATTCTCACCAAGACAACTCACAGTAACTTTTTGGAAGATAAGTTGCAAATATGAGGTTATTGTGGAGTCATGGTGGCCACAAGCTCACAGCTAGGCCAAACATTGTCAAAGAACCCTCTATCTTGCAAAATGAGGGTTAGGGAAAAACATAAGTCAACTTACCCATTGATTTTGACACCTCCATGTGCCGACCGAAATTATTCCATAGGTGTGGGTGCAAGTCAATAGTTGAGTGCACTTCCAATTTGCATTAAAATGATTACAATCAAAACCCTTAATCATTTAATCGATGCAATTTTCTTAAGTAATAATATTATATTACCTTTGAATTATTTTGATGCTTAGTTTACAACAACAGGATCAAGACATGAAATTTCTTCTAGGGTTTTATTAATAGATCAACATAGCATGGTTCTTTTGTTAACTATGTTCAATAAAACATAGTTAAAAGACATATGTTTAATATTCAACTATATTAAAAAGGAGATCTAATGGTATCCTTTCAAATTGTTAGGGTTGGAGAGTAAAATGTTAATTAGGACCAAAGCAATAATAAGATCTCATATATTATGTTAAACAGCAATCTTATCACAATATTTTACTAAATAAAATTGTGTGAAGGTATAGTTTATAGCTAATGGGTAGACCAAGAAATCGAGGTGTAAGACACAAATAAAAAAAAATCACGGTAAAACAGTAAAAATTTAAAAAGGCATTCTTTCAGCTGGGAAGACAATCTTGATCCAAATGCAGTATGGAGTTGGGGACACAAGTAAGTACAATTCCCATACTTTATATAAAAGCTTCAATTGTAACTCTAAACATCTAAACAATGAATATACAGTTAAGAGTCAATATAGTTTTGTTTATATTTTTGAGAAAAACATTTAGTTATAAAACCTTAGGATAAGGGTAAATGTGATATACATCTAGCGTTGTTGAGTGATCTAAGCATTAATCTGCGGACTTTGTTTCTTCCTATTTAAACTCTAGATCACAATTATAGTAAGAAATAATACAAGTATTCATTAGAATTGAATCTTAATCATCCAGATGATTGATGTCATTTTTTATAGTAATTGATCATACAATTTAACCCATGCATATGCAGTTTTGTTTTAATGTTCTTCTTAAAGTTTTGACAACATAAATAAGATCAGCGTTACCTCTTATAGAGACAAGCTACATTTAAAACATTCTAAGTCAAGCATCATATTTATGCTAGAGAAGTATCTTCTTGACCTGAAAATATGTAATATTTTAACTGGAACGTACGCTTACCTGTTAAAACCTGTAAAGAACCATGGGTCCCGCTATGTTAGCTATAAGCTAAGTAAGCCTTGATCACACCTAAGAAACTTTCCGTAGTGGACAAAAGAAAACAATAGTATAATTATCATTAGTAAAAGACATATTTCTTTTCTACTTTGTGGAAAATTACAACTGCTGAATTGGAAGAGTGCTAACACAACTTTTAAAGATAAGCCTCTAAGTTGTACAGAATATTATGAGCACTAATCTTTGTTTCTCATGCAAACTGTTTAATTATCTGCTAACAAGTAGTGGTAAACTAGCATTCACATTTGACATTTTATGTCACATGAAAAATTTTAAATTTTTACAAATTTTTGAGTTATTAAACCAAGCAAGAAAAAAATCTATGCGTAGTTTTCCCAAGAGGGCCGAGAGGTAGCAAGTAGATATTTTCTCATAGGATTACCATGGCCATGATTGAAAACCCTTGGTGCCAACAAAGTTGAAACCAGGCCGCTCCTCATTCCTTTTCGGCAATTGAAAACACAAGCAAAATTGGGAATGAGAAGTATGGCCATGTTTAGAGAATTAAACCAAAACAATGTGCAGGTGTAGAAACCAAACGAATCATACCTCATGGTTTGGAGGTCGCCTCCTTGGTATTCTCCCTGTGCAAAGCCAAAGTGCATAAACCCGAAATGACAAACACAATGCACAACCATCGTGTGCCCAATCCCTAAGCTTGGGGTTTTCATGCTCTCCCAAGAGCATTAAACGCACCAGCTGGAAACCACTAATGCCACACCAAACCCACTCTCCATAGTTTAGGTTTTGTTTCATTACTATGTATGTCCACTTCCGACATGAAGTCTTAAACCCTGCTATCATATAGTTTCGCCACCCTTTTACATATCACCTTGCAACATTACATCACTCATGATATAACCAGGCTTAACAAATTACAATGATAAAATCTACGCTAGTTTAAGTCAACCCAAGACTTATACACCAAATATAATATCCCATATGTTTAAAACCTATTAACATGTGAACCTTAGGCTTAAAAAATAAACTGAACACCATATCTTTAGGCCCTAAGCTTTTCCTTACTGAGCATGGCATCTAGAATATGCCATGTTAATTACTTTAACCATTATAAATGAATGGCTTGGTTTTGACGGCCACATACTTAACCTGTAGTAAGAGGAACATACGAAATATTAATAAGAATTAATAAAATACACATATAACGGAGATAATACTAAGATGTAAAACAATAAATTTACAATTTTGTAATGAATCATAACTAACATACAGGAAGTTTGATAGTAAAAGTTAAATTGACGAGAAGGGTATTTTACATGGTATAATTCTCAGTCAACAAGGAACCAAAGTCAAACAACAGTATGATTTTTAAGGTCACAGCTTTCCATACACTTTAAACAAGTTTTCGTCACAAGCATGAACTATAGGTAACAAGAATAGGTGCCTTAGTTCAGAGAACTAAGTAGGCTTGCTGACAAGTAAACATCTTTACCTCCCAAAACATCATGGGAGAACGAGTCCCACCAATCTGCCCAATTTGTTTCGATAAATAAAGTTAAGTTAGGACTCCACAATTAACAAGTACGACAATTTAGAAAGGACGAAGCATATAAATCCAGTGACGAAACATATGAGACACAAGTGTAAACATATACTGAGTAGTAAACAACAATATAATATCACAAGTGAAATACATTAAAAATAAAGACTGAAAGTAAAAGACAGAGTGTAAGAACAACTTACAAATAAACATAGCTACATGAAGTGTATGATAGAGTTCCATAAGTGAATAATCTTCTGTCTAGGTAGTTTTTACTATCCTATAATTTGTTTTTTATTTTTTATTTTTGGGGACATTACATCCATATTCCATGAAATCATGGCTTAACTTTGCTAACGAGGGTTTTAGCACCAATTTGTGTCATGGTTTTTAGAAGTATATGCATGAGGGTAAATATTACAATGATGGTGGTGGACAGGGTGGCATAGAAAATGTGCCTTGGGATGGGGGAAAACTAACCTTAATATTGGGTCCTTCGTTGTTTGATTTTCATTTTCCCTACTGTTATTGGTGGAATATGCTTGTTCAGATCTTTGGGTTCATCACGTCATGGAGGAACATGCTCACCTTGCATTTGGAGGTATTCACTCTATTTGGTTTTGTATCATTTGTATTTCTATTGCTTTGGGTGGAGGTTTTGCATACTTCTAACAGTTATCTTTTTCGATTTGTAGGTGATAGGGGTTTCCATTCACAAGTCGTGGGTGTTTACTAGACTGTCTACAATACCCTTCAAAGGTAATCCTTGCAATTTATTAGGCCTTTTACCTATACATATAAATAATTAGTAGATCCTTGAACTCTGTGTTGTAAATGTTAATGTGATGATTATTTGGCTATGGGATTCGACTATATGGAACTTCTTGCATTAATGGGCATCGAGATATGTGTATGTAATTATTAATTTGATTCTTCGTATAAATGTGGAGCCTTCGACCATGTCACTAGTGGAAAATGAGAAATTAGTGACCATGAGACCAAACATTTTTGTAACTATATTTTTTTTCAAGGAATAAAAGACCAAAAACTGATAAATTTAATTAAGCAAACTAAAAAAGACCAAGATATCTAACCACTTTTGGTCACGGGATAAAAAACAACTAAAAACAACAAAGATAAATAACCAAATTTAGTTATGGGATATCTAGACTAAAAATGACCACATAAAAATTTGTCATTTGTTTTGGTGACTTTTAGTTGTCACTCCGACAATCAAAAAAATTACAAATTTGACAATGAATTTGAACATTTTACTAAATTCTAACATATATATAATATTTATTTACATGTCCCTATATTAACAAAATTGAATTAATGCAACCCAGCTATATGTTAATTTGGACATGACCTTGGCATATAAAAAAACCCAATAAGCTTGGCATATAATGTTAATTATAAGGCTAATTTGCATGACCTTGGCATATAATTATAGTTTTTAGAGGCTAATTTAGACACGAACTTGGTACCTTGGCATATAATCATAGTTTGTATGGGCTAATTTTGACAGGACCTTGGCACCTTGGAATATAATTATAGGTTTTATAGGATTTTCACATAACCTTGGCATATAATTATATAATTTCTTATAAGGCTTGACAAGACCGCTAGTGGAAAAAAACAAAGCAATAAAACATATGGGTGATATAAACAGTGTCATAATTTGCACGCTATAATTAACACGCCTTAGGGCGATGTACTATGCATAGAATGGGATCCATGATGTATCGAAATTGTGCATTACTATTCTATAGAGGCCAAGTCAAGTTTCATATATTTATCGTTTATCCCTCCAAGCATCATCATGTTTTTTTTATAACTTCACTTATAGCTCATCACCCTTCCCATTCCCATATCTCCTTTAATAAAAAACGTCACTCATATTTGACCCTTTCGACATTCGTGGAAGTTTCACAAAGTAATATTCGTTTACGTCTTATTAGTGAAATTCATGAAGTTTCTGTTCTCCGTTAATTCATCAGTTTTAATGATGTGGTATTCATCTCATACCAATATGTTTAGAATGCCAAAAAATTTCCCCGAGTACCTCTTTGCAGCAAAAGGTCAATGACATTTATTTTAATGTAAACAAGAAGAACCTTACAATTACTTCCTCACCATTCCTATAACAACAATGCACTAATAAATCTTATTTTATATTGTGAAATCTATGTTCTCAGTCCCCAAGTCTACCCTTCTCTCTTTGTAGAAGAAACTCGAATGACTTTGCTGCCCATAATTTGAAGCCAGTGGTGCTTCTACCACCATGATTGTGTTGGGTTCGGTATCCATAAATCATAGTCAATATATTTCACATTGTCCTGATAGGTTCAAGCATTCAAATGGAAGGTCTATTAAATTTCCATCCTCTTCTTATCCTCTCACCGCTCATTCACTCTTTTATCGCACTTTCACAGAATCCAAGAAATTTATTTGTAATATTATAATATATATAATTAATAAATAATATAAATGCGCTAATATATAAATAAAATTAAGGAACAAGCTACTAATGAACACCCTGACTATTAAGCAACAAACTACTAATGGACCCCTTGACTATATTTTCTTGAATATTGAATATGAAGATTGAATTGGGATATTAAGAACGTAAAACAAAATAGTTTCTTCACCTGTCAAAATGATTTCTCCTTGGGACCCAAAAGTGAATGGCAGGATTCCCATCAAGATTTTGAAGAACCCACATCATCTACATAGTATTTGATCGTCCATAATAGCGATTTTAAGTAGCAGAGGTGGTCCGATATTGAAGAATTTTGGGTCCTCTAAGGAGGAGGAGGAAGAGGACCGGTGGCATGCAAAAGAAAATGAAGAATATAGTAAAAATATTTTAGGTCCATAATTCTACTCATCCATTGAGGTAGTTGTCCCATGTAATAATTTTCTTTGAATACCCAACTGTATTAAGTTACTAAACTACCATTTTCATAACATACCATAAAAGGCCCCATAATGCTAACATGTCCCCATAATGCTAACATCTTTTCTCTTGTGTCAGTTCCATCACTAGCACCAACTTTCACCTTAACCATTTTTCTAGGCACCATGAAAAACACCCAATTTTTTACAATTATACCAATATGATGATAAAGAACCTGCATGTTTAAGGAGTGAAGAAGAGAAATTAATAATTGTGAATGTTAGGAAAAATTCATTGATACCAACTATTGGGTCAATACCAATATAAACATGTCAGCCCCTTCCTATTTTTCAGCTCAATCATTTCTTCAATATTGGAAGAGTTTTGAAGAAACCTTTCCAAATAAATGATGATTTGGAATTTAATATTAGAGAATTTTGAATCCATTGTGATACAAAACTTGATCTTATATATTTACATTTTAAGACTTCACTCCACATATAGTCATAAGACTTTACCAACATTATATTAAATTTTCTATATATATCATGGTTTATATGGTAAGCCCTTCATGGCATATTCTATATGCTCTAAAATCATAGCTTAACTATGCCAACGAGGATAAATATTATGATGATGGTGGTGGAAAAGGTGCTGTAGTTAATGCACCTTGGGATGGGGGGGAAATGAACCCTAATCCTTGGTCCTTCTTTGATTGAGTTTCATTTGGTTTGTTGCTATGGGTGGTATTCTCTTGTTCGTCTATTTTCATTCATCATGTTGTGGATGAATAGGCTCACTCACCTTTTGGATCTATACATTTTATTTGGTTTTGCATCATCTATATTGTTTTTGCTTCGGGTGGAGGTTTTGCATACTTCTAACAGTTCTCTGTTTCGATTTGCGGGTGACAAGGGTTTCCATTCGCAAGTCGTGGGTGTTTACTAGAATTTATACAATACCGTTCATGCTTAATCCTTGCAATAGCTTAGACATGTTACCTCTGCGTATAAATAATTAGCAGATCCTTCAAATCCATGTTGTAAACGTTAATGTGATTATTATTTGGCTATGGGATTCGATTGTATGGGACTTCTTGCATTAATGGGAATCCAAGTATGCGTATGTAAATATTATTTTTATGCTTAGTATAAATGTGGAGCCTTCGTCCATGTCACTAGTGGAAAACAAGATATTTGTTACCAGGAGACTGAAAATGTTTGTCACCATAGTTTTTTTCAAGGGATAAATGACCAAAAATTGATAAATTTAAGTGAAATAACTAAAAAAGACCAAGATAAATGACCACTTTTGGTCACGGGATGAAAACCAACTAAAAATGACCAAGATAAATGACCAAATTTAGTCATGGGATATCTAGACTAAAAATGACCACATAACAATTGATCATTTATTTGGTGACTTTTAGTTGTCACTCCGAGAATGAAAAAAATTACAAATTTGACAATGAATTTGTACATTTTACTAAAATCTAACATATACAATATATATTTAGAAGTCCCTATATTAACAAAATTGAATTAATGCAACCGAGCTATATGTTAACTTGGACATGACCTTGGCATATAAAAAAACCTACTAAACCTTGGCATATAATTATAGTTTTTATAACCTAATTTGGACATCAAGTTGGCACCTTGGATTATAATTATATTTTTTGTAGTCTAATTTTGACATGACCTTGGCACCTTGGAATATAATTATAGTTTTTATAGGCTTTTCACATTATCTTGGCATATAATTATATAATTTTTTATAAGGCTCGAAAAGACCACTAGTGGAAAAAACCAAAGCAATAAAACGGGTGATACAAACAATGTCGTAATTTTCAAGTTATAATTAGAAAGCCTTAGGGGGGTGTACTGTGCATAGAATGGGAGCGAAAATGTATCGACATTTTGCATTACCAGTCTATAGAGGCCAAGTTGAGTTTCAGATATTTATCATTTCCCGCTCTATGCATCATCGTGTTTTGTTTTTTTACACCTTCACTTTTAGCTGATCACCCTTCCCATTCACATGTCTCGTTTAACAAAAAATTGCACTCATGCTGACCCTTTCAACATTCGTTGAAGTTTTGACAAGCAAGATAATTTATGTCTTATTAATGAAATTCACCAAGTTTCTGTTCTCCGTTAATTCATCAATTTTACCCATGTGCTATTCAACTCATAACAAGTATGTTTAGAATGCCAAAAAATTTCCCCGAGTACCTCTTTGCATTAAAAGGTCAATGACCTTTCTTTTAATATAAACAAGAATAACCTTATAAGTAATCCCTTACCATTTCTATAAAAACAATGCATTGATAAATCCTATTTTAGATAGTGAAATCTATGTTCTCAGTCCCCAAGACTACCCTTCTCTCATTGCAGAAGAAACTAGAATGACTCTACTCCCAAGCATTTGAAGCCAGTGGTGCTTCTAGCACCATGATTTTGTTGGGTTCAGTATCCATAAATCATAGTCAATATATTTCAGATCGTCCTAATAGATTAAATCATTCATATGGAAGGTATATTAAATTTCCATCCTCCTCTTATCCTCTCCCCAGTCATTCGCTCATTTATCGCACTATCACCCAATACTAGAACTTGATTTGTAATAATAGAAATTATATAATTAATAAATAATATACAATATGCTAATACATAAATAAAATTAAGCAATAAGCTACTAATGAAAACCTTGACTATTAAATAACAAGCTACTTATGGACACCCTGACTATATTCTATTAAATATTCAATTTGAAGATTGACTTGGGATATTAAGAACATGAAACAAAATATTTTATTGACCTGTCAAAATGAGTTCTCCTTGGGACCCAAAAGCAAATCGTAGGATTCCCATCAAGTATTTTGAAGAACCCACATCGTCTCCAGAGTATTTCATTGACCAAAATAGCGGTTTTAAGCAGCAGGAGTGGTCTAATATTGAAAAATTTGGGTCCTATGAGGAGGAGGCAGAGAACCAGCGAAATGCAGAAGAAGATGAAGAATATAGTGATTTGAGTTGCTGCAGTTTTCCCAGTTACAGAGATTCCTCGAATCTCTCACATTTGTTCCCCAGGGGGTCTTGTTTGGAGAGTTATTGTAAAATGGTGTTTAAGGGCATGCTTGAAATTCGGTTAGGTGAATTGGGTCTGAGTTCTTATGGCATAGGTGTCTTCATACAGATCCCTGATGGGGATTACTTGATGCAAGTGGAGAATAAATTGGACTTTTATGTTGACAAAACCATGGCCAAGAATTTGTCTCTCATGGATGGGTTATTGGTAGCTTTAGAGCTGAGCATTCCTCGTATTCAAGTTGTTATGGATTCAGATCTCGTGTATGATCATGTAATGTATTTGGGCCTCTGTAAAATCAATATAAAAATGCATTGTGAGAACCCATCTGTGGGAACTCTATTGAAAATATTTATGTAAAACCTAGTTTGTATAAATTTATAGGAAGAAGTTCAAATTTTAAGAAAGCGCTAATCGATCAAAAGAATGTCCAAATGTGAATCATTTTGTAGAATGTGATCTGTAAGATTTGTGTAAAGGAAAACCATCAGAAAAAATCCTATGTTATTTTCCTATTTTTTTAATGTTAATTTGTTCTTGTAAAGCTCTATTCCAAACATTATTAGAACTTCATGCTTATTAGGCACCCATGTTCTCATTGTAGTTGAGGAAGTAACCACTAGTCACTTGTGAAATTTTAGTGATCACTGATTATTGAGTTATGATTTCACTCATACCACTATAACCCTCCAAATCACCCTCCCTCAATGATCCAACAAAGTCCCTCAAGAGGAAGGGAAAGGAAGTGTGAGTATTCAATGATAAAATATCATGTATCTCTTTATCAGGGATGATTTTAAGGAACCATACTTATTTAAAAGTGTATAAATGTTGGCGAATATCACCAATTCTTAAAACACCAACTATAAAATGATTGACGATATTTTAAAGAAATATTTTAATTTCCAAGGGTTTTATATCGGTTATATAATAATTTAGCAATTTTTAGGGTGAAAAAAATTTACCTCATCAAAACTGGGTGAAATAGGGCTTCAAAGAATTCAAAATGGTGAATCTTTTTTTGGAGAAAAACATGGAAAAATAGCCCACTAGGCTAAAATTCGCCCCTAAAATTATCCCTGCTCTTTATAATACCTTGATGATAGGGAATTCCTTATCCTTAATGCAATTGATATAGAAAACATGTGCCACAGACATCTATGAAAAAATTTGCTCACAAAAAGATTTTCTGAAGAAATCCATCACTAGATTGTTATCCGAAAAGACTCTGCAGAATGTGCTGTGATTTTCTTTTACTAAAAATTGAGTTATATGTAATTTGTTTTTTAATATTTATCTGATTCACATATAATAGAGTATCGGCATTGGTACATTTTTTTTTCTGAAAGGTTCAGCTGATCTATTCATGACCTACTTCTGCCGAATAAAAGACATGTAGATTGTGAGTGGGAAAATCTTTAGGTAAGTTTGCAATTATATATGTGGTTGATTAAAAATATCATGGTTAGATTTGAAAATCTGCAGGTGATATCATTGTTAATGTTCTGGATGAGAGAATAACTCATACATAGAGCATCCTCTTTATTTTGGAAATGCTTTGAGAAACACTCTCGAGGGATTGCACCCCACCTAACAAACTTCCTTTGCATTAGGTACCAAGTGAGTATTCATTATGTCAAAATTGCCAGGGACTTCTCATACATTTGAGAACCATTCCATTAGGATGAGAGTTGAGACAAATTATCATGAAAATGAAAACTTGGTGGATGGCTTAATACTATGTTGACATCATAAGTGAACCAATCCTATTGGCAAGAATACCCGGTTTTAGATATTTTCTCTGGATTTACCATGATTGGTATTGACTAGTGTAGAAACCTTATTTCAGTGTCTACTAAGATGTTAAACTGATTTATGAAGGTCTATGTTGACTAGTCGAAGTCCATAATAGAGTCATAGACTGATTAGCAAGATCTTAAATTTTCTTTTCCATGATTGACATCAACTAATAGAATTCCATAATGGTCTCTATGCTAAGTTTCTAGGCTCAATTTATAATGGTTTGGATCAAATAATTAAAATCTATAATAAGTTGTTTGCACGATTCATAAGTTGAATTTGTCATAGTTAGCTTGTCTAGTAAAAATTCATGATAGCTTTGCTGAGAATGAAAGATTAATTTATGCCATTATTGTCATTGGCTAGTTGAAATCCATAATATATAATTGTTGAGTTCTTAAGTTCAACATATCATGGTCACTGGTAAACTGTGCTTGATTCCTCTACAGACTATTTTGTTAGTGGAATATCTACATTTATCTTGAGGAGCATGCACTAAATTAAATATGCATTTAAATTAGAGTAAGTTTCAACTGAAAATGGGCTTCCTAAGGAAAATTAATAAAATAATAGTTAAAAATAATAAAATAATATTTATTAATTTTAGAGAAAAAAAAGAAAAAACTACTTTTTTGTTCGTATTTTTGACATATCTCCCTATTTTGTTACTTAAATTTCGATTAGGAGAGCTTGTTGGATGTGGAATTAAATTCCGAATCCAATGAGTACCTGCTCGACATACTTTTGATGGGCCTTAGTACCCTGAAAAAAAGAAATACTGAAAAAAATGTGATGATGATGTCATCATCACATTTTTTAGGTATTTCTTGCTTTTGGGATGGTGGGGCCCATCAAAAGTATGCCCAGTGGTACTTGTTGGATTCAAAATTTAATTCCGCTTCCAACAAGTTCTCTCGATCAAAATTTGAATAAAAACACAGGGAGATATGTCAAAAATATGAACAAAAAAAGTAGTTTTTTATGATACCTATCGCCAAATTTATATTAAAAAATTGTTTAGGAGTTGCTCCCTTTTTTTAATTTTTAAAGCATATTTTTTGGATAGTACATGATGACATGGAATTTGTATTATTTTTGGAAGGACCATTTTCAATTGAAATTTCCTCTAATGTAGACAGCTTTTAAAATACATAACTGAATTCATATTGTTGGTATTATTACATTGGCTAGATAGCCTGAAGCCGGAAGCTTGAGAAGAAACTATTGATAGGTATGCAATAAAAAAAGCTCATTTTTTGGCAAAAGAAGCAATTGACACGTCGAGAGCTTCATCCAAGAGAGTTGATCTTAGAGATGCGTATGTAATAGAAAATTGGTTGATTTCTCATGTAAATAAGGCAGCATGGGATATGGTTATAGTGAAATTTTTTAAACAATTTTTCTCTCATTGCATTGTAAGATATGTATATAGAAAGTTGCAAACTTCCCAAGTTCCAATACAGTGTCCTCAAATTGGTTGTAAGCATTACATGTCTGCCGAGGAGTGCAAATCCTTTCTTCCAGATAATTGCTTCGAAGCTTCATTGATTCAAAAAGGGTGTACTGTCCTTTCCCAAATTTTTCTGCAATGTTTGACAAGGGACAAGATGCATCAAGAAGAGCATGCTCATCCAGCCATCCTGAGGATACCATAATCATATGTGTTGAATGCACAAAATGTCACAGACTCTTTCATGCTGACTACTGTGTTCCATGGAATTTATTAATGGATTGTGAAGAATACTAGAGTCTACCAACTGATGAGAGAAACTCTAACAATGTCACATTGCATCGTCTTGCACAAAATAGACATTGGAGACGTTGTGAGGAATGCAAGAGAATGACTAAGATCACACATGGTTGCTTCCATATGACATGTTGGTATGAATATGTACTCTTCTTATATGGCTTTCAATTTTTAATATATGTTTAGTAAATTTTAGTGATTAAGAATGAATAATTCAGCTCATTGGTCAGCTTAGGATTTGTGCATAAGTTGGTTATAATTCTCGACTATATATACATTGTCCTGAGAAAACATGAACTTGAAGAGATATTTGGAATTCTAAAACATGTCTCTTTCAGACAGTTATTTTGAATGATTTACAACTTCCTAAGTTGTGTTTTCTTGGTTTGTTTTCTTTATCTTTCTTGCCTATGGATAGAGAAAGCTGATTTTTTTCAATCTTTAATCCTTTTCCTAGGTTGATATTCATGAAAATGGACTAGAAACAAAAGGAAAGGTATCAGTGGTTTGATATAAGTAATTCCAAGTCGTGTTTATTTTTCCATTTTCCAAAAATATAACATGTCAATTCCTTCACTAGAATTATTGAGTATGTTCCCATGTTTTGCATCATTATGTGTCAAGCATTTGGCCTTCCCATGCAAAGTTCCAGTTTCATTATTGGAAGAAGTGTTAGACCATGACGACTCATTTGAGAGCTATTATATTTGTTTCTTATACTATTTCTTCATGCACATTCACATAAGTTTAAACGGCTTATCAAATGCATTGCTTTATCCTAATTGGCAACTGTCATAATTGCTTTTACAGCCACACAAGTGATTTTTCACAACTTATTAATAGATTTGAAGTCTAATTGCATTTCCCCATAAGTGATTATCTCGATGCCAATGTGGATATGATGTTCAAGGATACTTTGCAATTGTTAGCTGTGTCTGTCCTGTGGATTCCATTTTAAGGACACATGTTGGTTCTTTGCTATATTCATTCTACTAAGTTTTACCACACAGAATAAAAGGATTGTAGTCATTTGCATATTGAAAAAAGCAATTTTTTTGACACATTATTGTTTTCCATACAAAACCTTCTGTATCTCTCTCTCTCGGTGATTACAAACCCCTGAATGAATGCAATACTAATTCCCACTCTAATTAACAAGTTGAGAGGACCTAAATGCATATCATGTAGATATATAAAATGGCCTTTATGAATGGGAACATTCCTCAAGTGTCTATGCAACTTTATTTTTCCAAATGGAATTTGATAAATCTCCTTTGTCCTAAAAAGATTTTGTTTGCTGGGAATTTCACTTGACTGATATTTGTAGTAAATCTTATTCAAGTTGAATGGTTAATATATTACATGAAAGTATTGGATTTGCATTTACTTACAATCGTTGTTTCGCACTCTAGTTCTGTCAAATGTATCCAATAACCTATGGCTATTTTCACAATGCAGGTGTGGGCATGAATTATTCTATGCATGTGGAGCAACGTATAGGGATAAGTGGAAAACATGCCACTGTTTGTATCGCTATGAGCACAACATAATTAATAATCCAGTGCCAAATGAGGCTCTAGTGGAGGTTTTTTTTTTTTTAAAAACTTTCAGATTCTTAAAACCATATCTCAGCTGTTGATGCAAAAATTCCTATATTGGGGGTGGGCTTAGGTGAAGGAATATTGAGTATATATTATGGTAAAGCATTTTCCCTGCTGGCCATGATATAATCTTAAATTTGAATCCATCAATGAATTTGTCGAATCACACCAAGTGTTATTTCAAGCATGCACCTATGAAATGGGAGTTAACACCCTGACAGAATCTTATACATCCTCATTCATTCCTGCCACCAATTAGATTTATTATATCTTCAAAGATGAGATGGATGGTCCCTTGTGGTTTAAGGGAGATTTTATAAGAGTTTGGGATATATTTTCTAGATACTTGTTCGATATTAGAATTCATTTCCCTTGCTCGTACTAGTAGCTCCATCAGGTCTTTCGTGGTCAAATTGTTTCCAGAAAGCATTTGGATATTTTGTCTCATGTAAAGTGAATCTTGCAGAGGAACTCATTTGGGTTGGAGGTGAATATGAAGAACACATGTATATCTATCATTGCCACTCTGAGCATTGTGTCCTATGTGAATTAACAAAGGTTCAAAGAGGAGTTCTAAGGTGTGAACGCCAAATAACAGATACTCTAGGTGAAATGGGAAAGTTGAGAAGAAGAAGAGAATATAAGGCAACAATGGAAGCCCTAGTTTGAGATCTGGCCATTTGAATCTCTACATTGATAGAAAGGGAGAATGAGTTTATAGTTTTCATGGACAATACCAAGAAAAAATTTGAGGAACTCGAAGCTACAATGGGTTCTTTACAATAATTGGTTTCTAGAATGGCAGAGTATCTTCAACTTCCCCAGGGCGAAAGAGGAAGCCATAGTATTGCAATTCCCATGAAATCTAGTTCAGAAATTTGAAGTGGGAGAAGCTAGCACATTGGTTTTAGTTGATGTGGTTATAATCCCCACTCATCATGTGTTGAATTTCTAGGATAGTCCCAAAGAAGAAGCCCCCAGTGATCGAAATTTTATGTAAATTCTAGTTTCAAATTTTAATCATGTTTCATAGAGTAGTCCTTTTGTTAAACTAGTATATGAGGAAATATACATATTGAGTATATAGGAATAAGGAAAGAAAACAATGGCTAGAATATTTTTTAGGTTACAATTTTGGATTTTGTGGAAATTTTGAACTACATGCTCTGGCCTTCATTTGCTTATTCTGTATCGTTTTGATGTCTTTTTCAACAACAGGTGCCTTTTAATACAAAAAATTTCCATTTCTATTAAAAGAAGAACTTTAACCTCCATGAAACAAATATCAATCATGTGGCATTGGCTGAAAATGGGTGTTTTACTCATGTGCTTTCTATCATCCCTAATCATGTTCAAATATTTTACTCAATTTTTCTCATGGGAGAGATTTTGTTGTATTGTAACATATCAGATGTTAACTTCTAAAATAGAACAATTTTCAAGCAATTCATAAAGAGGCTCCTAATCGAATGTCAAAAATTCATTGTTAAGGTTACTAATTATCAAGCAGGTAAAAAATGAAAGGTATAAATGAGTCTCCTTCACCTCTGCTTGGTAATTTGGAATATATGTGGAAAATGTTATGCCAGGGCTTAAAATTTGAAGCCTAATGGAAAAATGCGTACATTAGGTGAGAAATGTAGAATGTACTTCATTTTACATTATATAACGGATATTACATTTAAAATCCTATAGATACTCATAATTATTTTAGATGTACAATATTTGGCTATTGATTTTTAATGCTTTTTCCTGATGACCTAAGCTCATCTTCCTTGGTGAATAAGAAAACACTATTTTCTGACATACTTCAATTTACAGGGTATAAAAAAGTTTTTTCTTTCACCTGTCATACCTCGCATGTAGGCCTCACCTAATATCAGAATAAAAACTCATAAATTCCAAGACAAGGGATTCATTGGGAGGAAGGTGATCCCCTTTTCAAGTAGGATGAACCACTTTTTCCTTTCTCAAAGTGGAATGGATTCCCTTTAAATGTTAGTGGGTCATCCATGTGATTTCTAGCAATATATTATTAGTGGATGATTGTTAAAAACAAGGTTGCATATTAGGAAAAAAGAGAAATACAATAGTGGAAAAAGTTATGACTTAGGAGTCTAATGGTCATTAATCTATCAAATACAACAGAATAGGGAGAAACAATCTCTTCAATGATTTTACATCAACATATTTTGCAATCTTTCAGATACAGGGTAAAGCATTGACTCCATGCCAAATAAAGGTAAGCAAAAAAATGAACGGAGGAAAAAAGAACAGACTTTGCATTTTAATTATTTTTCTACTTTCATTGCTACATGTTTTCAAGCTATTAAGTTACATCGTACAAAGATGAATAGGGTGTGAAAGTATTGCTAGTTTACAGAATGGGGAATTCGTAATTACTGAATGTACCTGAAAAATGGTTGGCTATATATGCCAATCCATGGGAAAATTTCTTCGCTTAAGAATCTCTTCCTTAGCACTAGACCATGTCCTAAAGATTTTTTGGTGGGATTTGCTAATGGATGCTCATGACGTCAATCTTCATACATATTAGGTAACCCATAGTACAGAGTTCAAAATTGTTCGTCAGGAATTATGTGCCTATGGTTTTTGGCTGAAATGATTTTATGGTATGAACTAATTGGATAAAATGATTTTATGGTATGATCTGTGCATTAGATGTCTATATATAGACACAAGTTTACTTTTTTATTACAAGAGAAATGGTTTTTTTGAGAATTACTGGGTTAAGCATTGATATTTATTTCCAAAGTGACAAATCAAAATAGTGGAGAAATAACCACAATACTTGAGGATGGGAATAACTATTTTCCTTGCTTTAAGTACCATATTTTTCCCCTACCAACATATCCCTTTGTGACAGGGCTTGAATAGGTCATCCAAGTAAAGAACGATTTACAAAATTATTGCCAAATGGCCATTTATCGTGGTAGTCAACCTGTATACAAAATATTCACTATTGAATACTAGGGGCTACAAGTGTAGATATACTTTGGCATGACGTTGTGGGGTCCTATTCCTTTATATATATTCATTCTTGTCTTACTGATTGTTGCTTCACATAGTGAAATCCTTAATTCCTCTCAGTGTCTCTCTTCATATTGACATCTAGTCTTTTATTAACTCCATTTAAATTTTATATATCACATTCCTTACAATCTTTCCATGAAAACAGAGAGAAAGAGAGTTGTTTCTGTAGTAAAATATTACATACCATTAACCATGCATCAAGGGTTATCCATCTCTTGGGCTATGAAATGAAATTAAACATGGAATTGAATTTCATAGTTATATGAAATTCAATCTTTAGAGGTTATAGTTGCGATATATCTTCAAAGATTGGCTAGGTTTTGCTTATCCTATAGAATCTAAATTTACCTTGTCGTTATTTTGTATATGCTTTATGTTTGTTGGTCTTTTCAATAACCCTTATAATTTTTATTTGTTAACTTGATATATTCCTCTTATAATATTCATTGTAACTTATATGAGATTCTTCGAAATCATAGAGGTAGACCATGATTTTGCTTGCATGATAAAATCTTTTACAAGTTATGCTCTATTATGGTAAACATTGAAGACCAATGTTTTTTTTCTGTTAAGTTCAAGAACATGTTTCAGGGAAGTCACATGTATTTAGAAAGTGTTTAACCTTTCATTGCTAATAGATGCTAAGTGCTTACTAAAGCTGCAAAAATCAACTATTTTCCGAGCAATCATTGCTTGGTTACTAGTATTCACTTTTATGGTGTCTTTTGAAGATTTTTATTTCATTTTAATATTTATACTCTATATAATATGGCATAAACAAATATGACCTCAACCATGGCATATTAGTCATAAACTCATAGATGTTAATAAATAGTATCTTTTCGTTTTAATATTTTCTCTTCATTTGAAATCTTATTTTCCTGAAAATGTTATGTGCATTGTTTCGTTGTTTATAAGATGTTATTTACTACTGACAATAATACCCCTCCTATTTCACTGGATCTTAACGATTTCAACCCAAGGAATTGCTTGTAATGTTCAAAACAATTTTTTTGAAGCTCTATATGGTTCAGGTTGTTTGGCCATGCATGAAAATCCCAACATGTTTTCTCTTATGCAGCCAATGCTAGATGTACCAATCTATGTGAGAATTGCAACACTTAAGCTTTTTCGACCTCATGTAAGTGAATCTCTCCTATTAGTTATCATTTCAATGTATTCTAGGAAGGTTTTTTGAGCAAAAACTTGAAGATAAATTCACACTCAATTAATACATGAGTAGGGGGAGACATAGGATTATCTTTTTATTTCCATAGAGAGATATAAGTTTTGTTTTCTTCAGTGGGACATGGAGCCGGGTGAGTCTATTACAAGGTAACTTTGGTATATCCATGTAATAATTAATGTGTTGCACCGACTTTACTAGTATGTTTCACTATGCATGTCCATCATTTTCTTACAACATCGACGGGCAATACCCAAATTCTATTACATGATTTGGCTCAAGAACTTGATGTTAATACCTCATGTCCCCATTTTTTCATGTAATAAGCATAAAAAATTATCTAGATAAACTAGGAAGAAAAAAATAAAATTTTAAATTATTTATGATTAAATTAAGATGTTATTTTATATTAAATAACTATGCAATGGAAAATAGGAAAGTTGAGAGGGTGAGAGGGTGAGAGGGGATTGTGGTTATAGAGGAGCGGAGGGTGAGCACGATCACAATGGTTTGGTTGTGCAGGTGTGGGTGTAGTGAGAGTGTCAGAGGGGATACAAAACCCCTAGTTTCTAAGCTGGTTAGAATGGCTCCACAGGGCCAGGTACCCGACCAGGGAGAGGACAATAGTGGGGATGTGAAGAGGGATGGAGAAGAGAAGGGAAGACGATCAAGCCCAAGAAGGTTCCTTCCAAAATCCCTATCTATTCCAGGAATCTAGACAAAATATGAGAAGGTAAGAGGTAATATCGAGCTATGGAACGAGAAAGCCCTCATCAAAAAATTTGTGCGGGTTTTCCCAAGGGAGAGGGATATTATTCGATGGATCAAGACTGTGTTGAACCCGAAAGGAAACTAAAATTTTCATTTAGGGTCCAAGGGTATATTCGGAATCATTTTTTTCAATCAAGAGTTCCATATCTCTACTTTTCAACAGGGCTATACCTCCTGCCCTGGAGAGAGCGATTTAACCTGGAAACTAGAGATATGATAGTTTCCCCTATTTGGATCTGTCTGTTCCCTTTGTCTTGTGAGCGTTGGGATATGGAAACCTTGCAGGACATAGTTAATACCCTAGCGGAGTTTTTTAAGGTGGCTGAGCAAACCAAACATTATAGATTCATAGTCTTTTCACTCATTTGTGTATACATGGACTCGTCGAATGAATTACCAGAAACAATAAGTCTGATCTAGGAGGATGAATAATGGATCCAACCCATTGACTATGAGAAACTATAGTTTTGATGCCAACAATGCCATGAATATGGACACTTGGAAAGGAATTTCCGAAAGACAGTTGAAATTCATCCTGTTCCAAGAAAACATAAAGGAGGCAAACTTGATGCGGAAGGGTTTTCACAAGTCAAGTATTGGAGGAGGAGCAGGGAAGGCGTTCCCCCAAAACCTTGGAAGGAATATTTGAGAAATCCACCAAGCTCCAATAACCCGTTCAATATCTTGGAGGAGGAGGGTACAAAGGGGGGGACTCTAAAATAAAGGATCCATATGGGGAAGGGGAGCAACAGAACATGTGGAGGTAGTAGACGAAGATGAGGTAGAGGAAATGGAGCTGGGGGAGTTGGATCTGGATGTAATCGAGGAAGAATATGGAAATAATGGACATGGGTATGTTCCTCGTAGCAAATTGAGCTTCTCAAAGAGACCATTATCAGAATGCCAGCACACCATAATCTAGGGATTGCAGTAGAATCTCATAAAGGTAGAAAAAGGAAATCACTGGAGGAAGATATGAAAAGAGGAAGTAAAATAAACAAGAAATGTATCGCAGAGGTAGGTGTAAAACTCATCAAATCAGGTCAATACCCAACAATCACAACAAAATTCTCTAAGGTAAACAATTTTAGTCAATGAAGATAATTTCATGGAATATAAGGGGGTGCAACCACCCTAGGAAGTGGAAAAATCTAGCTAGAAATTATAAGTAAGAGAGAACGGATACCATTTACTCCAAGAAACAAAATGGAGTACATCAGGGATGGAAAAATTGAAGGAGAATATTTGGAAAGGTAGTAGGGTAGTGTCACTAGATGTCGCTTGTATGGCTTGGGGGACTATTGTCCTTTGGCAGCCAAATGTGGCAGACCTCAAGGAATTATGGGATAACCAGCTCTCGTAAATGGAAATTTTTTAGTTATTAGAAACATGAGTTAAGGGTTATCTGATGAATTTTTACGGACCTAGTTCCTTCCCCCAAAAATAGGCCTTGATGGAGTTTTAAGATGGATAAAAGGTGAAATAGGGGTAGGAAACTGGATAATAGGAGGGGATTTTAATATTATTACCAACCTCGGGGAGAGGAAGGGGGGAAGATGATTTCTGGATAAGTATGAGGAGGTTTTTTCCAATTTTATAACCCATAGCTCTCTAGTTGACGTAGAAACAGGAAATTGTTGGTTCACATGGAACAACAAAAAAAGGGGGGGAGGACGTTGTTGCTTCCTGCCTCGATAAATTTATGCTTTTCAAAAATATAATGCATGGAAGTGGGGAGATAATGTTGAATGTTCCTCCAACAATGATATTTGATCACTTGTCCATTTGCCTCAACTAGGACTGGTCAAATGCGATCTTGAGCAATCCTTTCAGATTTGAGAAATTCTTGTTGGAGCACAAAGACTTTAAGAATCTAGTTTCATAGTGGTTGCAGGATTTGGTCCCCCCTCCAATTACTATTATGTATCACTTTTAGAAAAACCTTAAGGCCCTTAAGGCCAAAATCCACACGTAGAACAAGGAGGAGTTTCAAAATAATTTTGAGCATATAAAACGGTTTATAAGTGATATCGAGCTTATCAATAAGATTGGGATGGAAGATGTTTGGGATGAGGACATGAACGTCAAGGAAAATAACCTATTGTATCAAATGGAGG
Source organism: Pseudotsuga menziesii (assembly GCA_001517045.1). NCBI lineage: Eukaryota > Viridiplantae > Streptophyta > Pinopsida > Pinales > Pinaceae > Pseudotsuga > Pseudotsuga menziesii. The sequence continues at coordinate 131,815 of LPNX010822886.1, forward strand.
TGAGAGAAAGGAATGAAGGAATTTTTTGGAAACAAAAGTCAAGGATACAAGGGTCACAAGAGGTGGAGAGGAACGTTAAGTTCTTCCTCAACTGGAAGATCCACAAATTCAAAAGAGCAGATGGAATTCGGGTGGAGACTAGAATGGAGATAGAGGAGGAACTTACCTAGCACTTTGAGGATATCCTCAATGAGTATGGGGGAGATACAGGGAGAGACATAGTCAGAATCACTGTGGTTATTCCTAACGCTGTAACCACAGAGAACAATCAAATGCTACTTAATCCCATAGCTATGCAGGAAGTGGAGGAAGTTGTTCATGAAATGGATTTGGGGATGGCCCTAAGACCTCATGGATTCACATCAAAATTATTCTACAACTTTTGGGATTTGATCAAGGAGGAATTCTTAGAGATTGTCGAAGAATCCAGAAGTAAGAGGGGAATACTCAAATATTTTAATACGACCTTTCTTACTTTGATTCCAAAAGAGGAAGGAGCATACAACCCAAATAATTTTAGGCCAATAAATTTGTGCAATGTGATTTACAAAATTATTTCTAAGGTGATCATGAATCGCTTGAAACCTCTCCTACCCAGCCTGATCATCCCTGAAAAACCAAGGTTTTTGGAAGGGATGCAGATTCTAGATGGATTCATCCTAGTCCATGAAGTGATCTATTCCCTAAAAAGTACTCAGAGTCCACAAAATCCTATGACAAACTGAGTTTGCAATACATGGAAAGGATGCTATATGCCTTTGGGTTTGGTCCTGAGTGGGTGGAGTGGGTCATGAGTTTGGTAACAACCACTTTCTTCAATATCCTGCTGAATGGATATCCAACCAAAGTGATTCATGTTTCTCAGGGTATTGGGAAGGGAGACCCTTGTCCTTGTTCCTCTTCATTCTGATGGAAGAAGGACTAAGCAGGGTTATCTAGGCTAAAGCCAGAAGTGGGGAGTTGCGTGGTCTCAGATTCCATGAGGGAATGGATCCCCATATGCACTAAGAATTTGTGTATGGAATAATTCTTGTACAGAACCCTTTAGTACAAGAATATCAGGCCTCCAAGAGAAACCTAAATCTATTTGATAATGCCTTAGGTTTGGCAGTTAATGCAAATAAATATCTGGTTTTTTTTATCAACACATCTCCCATAGTCCAGAGGAATATCATTTGGGTTATTGGATTTTCCAAAGGAGTGATCCCCTCTAAATATCTGGGGATTCCCCTAAGGATGAGAGAGTTGAAAAAATACTCATGGTAGCGTCTTCTAGACAAATTAAAACATAGGCTATCCAGTTGGGTACTTCGGCCCTTAAATATTCTTAGTAGATTGGTTCTTGTTAAAGCAATCTTGCAGGCTATGCAAATCTATCTCATCTTAGTTTTTTTGGCACCAAAATCTGTTCTTTGAGATATCAAGAGTTTTTAGAGGAATTTCTTATGGGGTGGTAGGGAGGAAAAGGATAAATTATTCTTGGTGATATGGGAAGGGATATGTTGACCAAAGGAGGAGGGGGGTTTAGGACTTTGGGACCTTGAGGTCATGGTTGAAATCTAGGGTGCCAAATGATGGTGTCAATGGTGCAATCACACAGTTGAACCATGGGCTATGATATGAAATATCAAATGCACTAGGAATAGACCCAAAAATCAATTGGTTCGACTTAGTGAGGATAAACCTGGATCTCCTATATGGCTGACAACAGTGAGTGGACAAAGGATTATGTGGGAGAATTGCTTTTGGGAGATAAGGGATGGGGAGAGTGAAAAGTTTTGGGACGAATCCTTTAACCAGTTCCCCAAACTAGGGTCATACCCAAGGTGGATGTGCATCAGAGCAAGAGGAATTGAGGAATGCAAAGTGAAATTCAACCAATACTAGGGAAATCCATGACCGAACAAGTAGTGACAGTGGAATTTCCAGACCAGGGATGACCTAATCAATGATGAGGATCTATGATCATTCCAAGAGGATCTCAAGATGTGATTCATTAGTGTCAGAGCTAGTCCAAATATCTTAATATGGGGTTATTATGAGAGGGGTTCATTTAGTATCAAGGAGGCTTACAATATCATAATAGGTAACCAAGAGGATAAGGAGGTGACATGGAGGAAGTTATGGGAAACTAATCCTTGACCAAAGGTCACAATATTTGTTTGGCATTTGGTTAAGGGTAGAATCCTCACAGGATAAAAACTTCATCATCGAGTGGTCCAGGGTCCATCCCAATGCGTCTTATGTCTTAAGGACAAAGAGAGTATGGGTAATCTCCTAGAAAGTTATCCTTACAATGCGTCCATCTGGGACAAATGGGATTTGGGGTTTAGGAGGAACGACAGAGGGAGATGGAAACCTCCCTAAACACTGCAACAGTGGAACCCTAATGCTTTCAAGAATGGTATCACTCACACTATTTTGGAGAATTTGTCATGGATGGATATGTGGATTATATGGAAAGAAATAAATGGGCACATATTCTGAGATAAAATTCACACAGTTGAAGAAGTCTATAAGACCCTGGTAGAAAACCTAATGTCCACTATTAGAAGCATGCAGTGGAATGGCGAGGACAGGATAATCCCATGAGAGAAAATTCATATTACAGATAGATGGGGTTTGGATAGATCTAAGATGGATGGTCTTCAGAGAAAAGACAAGGTATGAAAACCCTCAAACCCGAAATCCTAGTATCGACCAATGTTTCAGGTTTTTAAGTTAAAATTTGATGGGGATTCTAGAGGAAATCCTGGGCCCACTAGTTATGGTGGAGTCTATCATGACTCAACAGGAAGGATTTTGAAAATTTACTATGGATCCATTGGTATTGATATCAATGACTCAGTCGAGTTGGAAGGCCTGATACAGGGCTTTGAGTGCATGATTAGGGAAGGGTGGCTACCTATGATTATTGAAGGATACTCCAATATACTGATTCAGATGGATAGAAACCTTGAAAATGGGAGGAAAAGTGAACAAACCTTTTCCAGTTGGTACTTGGCAAGGAGAATTGACACCCTCCATCCCCTAGCTGCTAAACACTTAGCCATATCCTATTTTAACATCCTTCATGATGGCAATAAGGTGGCTGACCTACTTCCAACGTTTGCATGGAGGGGGGTACGGTCCATCAGAGCACCATGTTGGAGGAATTCTGGGTTGAAGGATGGGCCCCTCAACGTAGAAAGTTGGCCTCTCACGATCAAGACACAATGCCATGGGTGGAGGCCTCTACGTATGGGAACATGGATGATGATAGGGGGAAGACGATGGACCATAAATATTAGAAGCAATGCAACGTGCTTTCAAGTGGATAAAAGGACTCACACTTTTGTGCCAATCCCTCGATGCCCTATATTGGTATGACTTCAAGAGTGAGGGGATGGGCAAGGACGATACGTATCGACGAGACGATCTAGTCTTAGAGGCTGATAGGATGTTAGTTGTAGGCCTTGGTATGAAAGGGAGATGAAGGCATGATTGGGAGGACAAGAGCCGAGTAAATATTAGTTTGGGTTCACATGGCCATTTAGTTCTACCCTCTGGGGCTAGTGCAAGAGTGGGAAGAAGGTCTATGAAGGATGTTGAATCGATAGGACAACATGATTTGTGACAATGTCATTGGGGTATATGCAGGGAATTCCTATCTAGGAAAGTCTCCCTCCTTGGCCACAGCTGCTCGTTCTAGGCTCAGAGATTTTGATCATAGACATGTTTGAGTCTCTTGTTTATTTTTCCATGTATTTATTTTAGTGTTTGGCTGATAGGTGTTATGGGGTTTCTTAGTACAGTCGTCTTAAATATGTATCTACTGGGGAATAGCCACTGAAGCAAGATGCTATGTTCTGTGGGAAATGTGGAACTTTTTGGAGCAATCTATACATTCGGTTAGCAGTTAGCTAAGAGATAGAATTTTTTTGGAGTCCCTTTCATTCATGCAGTCAGGTGATATATCAGTCATGTAATCAAGTGATATTGTAGTAATATAATGTTTTATTTACAAAAAAAAAAATTGCAATGGAAAATATACAAGAGGGATTCCATTTGACAAGAGAGAAGGGAATTTAAAGAAAGAATTTAATTTAAAGAAGGAATAAGTAAAAGTAGTGAGGGGGGATGGGGGAGGGGATAAATGGAATGTAATTTTAATAATAATAAACAATGGGAAACTAACAATAAATTAATCTAACCCTAACTGGATATAACCTAATCAAGAAAGAAAAAAATAAACAAAAAAGGAAGGGAAAAATCCGAGTTAATGTTCAGGTGAAGACATGAGAATTAATGATTTCACATGAATGTGAATATACATTAGAGATATGTGAAATTTCAATTCAATGTACTAAATGGCATAATTCCAAAATACTGGAAATAATACAGTGCCTTGAGCACTGACACGTACATGTATGGTACAAACTAACTGATGTTGCGGTACATATAGAAAGATCTTCTCGAACTGAAGAAAAAAATGACAGGATGAATATTTACTAAAGTGGGGTTAAAAAATTAGAAGAGGGTTCTTAAACAGAAATGTTAGAAGAAATACTTCTCTCTCCTCTTGTGGAATCCCACCTTGGATCCAGGGTAAACTTGCAGGAAACAAGGAATTGTTTTTTGAATTCTAAGGTTGGGACGATCGTTGTTGAGTTATTCTGGGAAAGACTCTTGATTTTCTTCAATAACTACAAATATGTTTCTAGAAGGCCTTATCTTGAATTCCAATTAACAGTATTATATTATTATGATTTGTTAATGAGTAAATACTGGTGTTTCGAGTATAACAATTTTTTATTTAATACAACTCACTTTATCATTATAACCATATTCTTCTTTTGATCCATCTACAATAATTATAGCCCTAGCATCGTAACCATGGGTAAAAAAGCCCCAAATTGTTTTTATTAGTTTGACCATTGATTTTTGAATAAACCAAGGTGGTCATCATTTTTCAATACAATATGCTAAAATTGTTTATATTCACAAAGGGTCAACAGCATAGACATAATTTACCCACATTACAGTAAATATTTGAAGGTTAGTATAAGAATATACATACAATGTGTACACCTGTCAAATAGTTTCTATCTATTGGTTGTTTTTTGAAAATGTTAATGTGAATGATTAATAATGAACGAACAATATCTCCCCTCGAAAACAATTTTGATCAATAGCAGATCTACTAGGAGTATCCATAAAATATCAAATGTACATTTGATATAGAACTTTGAGAAGGAATACTTACACCCTTTGTATGTTAAATATTGTTTATATTTCTATCATACTCGAAGGTTTGGATGACCATTGTTGTTTTAATAATCCTCGATATATCTAACATGCAGGACGGGTCATCACCTATCCTAGGTTCAATATATTTTTTAATTCAATCCTAAAGGAAGGTTGGTCGACTCTTCTTTGCATGTTCAATATTTTTGATATTTTGATAATACAGAAAGGGATAATTGTTATTTCTTGTGTTCACAAATCTCAACATACCAACAATACCTGACAGGTCACTTAACCCTTTGTCAGTTCAATATTTTCTATATTTCTCTCATGAACATTAAGTTTGGCACGCTCTTCTCTTGCTCAATGTTCTTGATATTTCTATCATGTAGGAAAATATAGTTGTTCCATGTTGTATCATAATAATACCATAATAATGATCACAACAAGGGTAGTTCATCCTTGTTCTCCTCTAAACTCTTGATATTTGTAGGAAGGGTTGGTCGTTCCTTGTTTTATTCACCATTCTATATCTATGCACAATAGAAGAAGGGGAAATTGATCATGCTTGTTCTCAATGATATTGATATTTCTATAACATGGGATAAGTAAGATCCACCATGTCCCATTATATGATCAATTCCACGGGAATGAATGAGGGGTGGAAAAGTTGTTGAAGAGTGGTCATTGATATCAACATAGGAGCTAACATGGCAATGTGATGATGTGGCAGAAAATAATAACACAGATTTGATGAAGTCGAGGTTATGTGGAAGTGATGAATAATATTTTTCATGTAAATAACAAATTCCTCAATGCAAGAGTCTTCTTGCTGCCTTGTGATAGTATAATTGATTCGATTGATAGGAAAAGTTATAATCATCCATGTGAAACTACAACCAACCCAAATCAGCGGGTGTGTTAATCTCAAAAAAATATACAAGTTTAGGTTTAGAACACATTCACAATTGATTTTTCCCATGCATTTGACACCTCGTACATCATTACTCCCAATCTTACAATTATAACCCATCATTTCATGTATATTCCATGGCATGCATATGGCCATCTCACTATCATTTGAGGTTTAGACATGGACAGGATCGCGTATTGGCCATCCATAGTTTCATAAAATTACACACCAAATTGAACTTCATCTCAACCTTGCCTTTCGGAGGTGATCCAGATAGTCTCACCAACCCTTCTATTTGTTATCTTGTTTTTGTATGAGATGTTATCTCCTTAATACTTATGGTTCTAGTAGCTTCTGTGCACAACAACTCATCAATCGTTCTAAACCACGACAAAGTTCAGGTATTGGAGGGATATTCAAAGCTTCTCAAGAAATTTATAATTACTTGAAGAAATTTATGGATGGAAGAGTCCCAATTCTGTTATAGTTCTACCCCTAGTAACATCCATGTGAGAAGGTTGAAGATATAATGGAGCAACTCTCTAATATTCATCCTGAAGTTCATTAAATTTGTATATGTGTACGATAAAGAAGCTCTCATTTCTTGAGTTGGAACATATGGATCTCAACATGATTTATACAGTCTATGTTTTACAAGAAACTGGACTTAGAACTTATCAGAGAAATTAAAAGGAATCCTTCATTTTGCATTTCTTAGTAGAAGAAGATCAATTTTCAATTAAGGGTATGTTTCCATGTCCTTGCTTTCTATGCCAAAATGGTGTGCACAATGTGATTCCAATTATAAAAGATATGAAACTAGTTTGTTAAATAATACAGTTGAATTTTGTTCGTCACAAATAAACTCAATGGATTTTTGTATACACAACAATGTCACTACAACACTTGTAATGTGTTAATTTTGGTTCTCAAAAGTGCAAAATCATAACTTAAAGATGCCAAAATCAGTTTTAAAAACCACAATCTTTAACTATTGGAAGTGTAAAAAAATACAGTGTTCCCAAAATGCAAAATAGGTTCTGAAGTGCCATTATCATATATATCATATTGGAAAACTATAAAAAGTTCCAATGAAATGCAAAAAGTACCAAACATGAAACATTACAAGTATTATAATCACACAATTATTGAACATATTATAAACAAACATTCAAATCTATTATTAACAAAATGTTAATTTTTTTTACAACTTGTGTGGCATCACTCACACCCTTTAGGTGTAGAAAGCAAGGCCACAATTGATCTAACAAGAATGTGTCATTGGCATCTTGATAGGTATACATTTTTTTTATATTATAGTTGATTCATTGTTACAAGCAGGTTTTCCTTCCGAGTCACCTACAAGCAATGTACTTGTAGCATCCACGAGTAAATTTGAATTGAAAATCCAATGACACATTTCTCCAAATTTCGACATGACTCCATCTAACATCCGACAAAGTGGTTAAATTTTAAACGTCGATATAATTGTGTCGAATATCTCATGGATACAACAATCCATCATAAATATGACAACCAAAAGTCACATGATCGACAAGTAAATCCAACGATGTGCAGTCGAATTTTCGACACCTAGTTCGTCGATTAACCGACTTATATGCCCTCGAGTTTCCAAGCAACAGTTCATCGATTAAAACCTACCTAAATTTGCACCCATTTTGTTGAATAACTGACACCTAGTCTTCGAAAATGCGCCCGAACTTTGTTTATTAACTGACAATAAAATCCGATTGTGGTGTTGGTTAACCGGCATTTAGATGTTGTAAATGTGATGGAAAGTATGACAACATTTTTTCGGCTTAGGTATAGCATCCCCATTAGAGTATTGTTTGGTATACGTTGAATATCTCACGAGGTTTCCATACAAATATTCGATGTCTTTTTCATTGGTTTTATGGAGACCTCATCTCGAATATATCAATTTCTTCAAAAATGTGACGAGTCCCAGTAATTAAAAAAATTACTCTATGGACATCTTGAAATGCAAGGAGAATCAAAAGTGTACATGCCTTTGTGTGTGCCAATCTCTTTTATCATATTTCATTCTTCACTCTTGTTTTTTTTTCACAACAATTTTTTTCAAACAAAGTCTTATGCTTAATCACACGTTCAAATGTTTAATTCTAAGGATATAAAAACTAACAATGTAGTCAAGAGTTTGAGATATGAGACTCTACATATCAACCTCGATAAAAGTAACCACAACAAACTACCCAACAGTCCAACCCACAAAAAAACCCTAAGGTCTCGAATGTTCTATGCCTATGATTGCCACCCTTTGCATAAATATTAACAATACCCCAATTACGCCCATCAAGCATAAAGAAAACCCAAAGAGACCTTTCCCATCTTAGTTTTTCTTCCCTTTTACGAATACCGTGTCGACCAGCTCCCAACACCTGCCATCCAACCCACACCCAAAAAAAAAAAAAAAACCCTAAGGTCTCGGATGTTCTATGCCCGTGATTGCCACCCTTTGCATAAATATTAACAATACCCCTAATTGCGCCCATCGATCATAAACAAAGCCCAACAAAACGTTTCCCACTTTTGGTTTTTCTTCCCTTTTACGAATACCATGTCGGCCAGCTCCCAGGACCTATGGCTACACATGGAAGGTCGCGATGCATTAGACGACGGTGTAGTCAACCGATTTCATTATAAAACAGATATGCTCAACCTACGGTTACCCATCAAATTCTGAGTTTGAGCAGTACACTAACTCTTAGATATTCTCTATACGTTTTGGAAAGCTTCCACAGGTATTTTCATTCCGCGGAAATATTGTTGATAATCCTGTCCCCGCGCTGGCCCGTTTCCACGGTCAGATAAAACTAGAGTAGATTTGAGAAGAGTATAACAGCGGATCGATTCAGATGGATTGCCATAAGAAGCTAGCAACAGAAGCCAAAGAAGTTGCAGAGGAAAAAATTGCTAGCGGGCATGATGTTTCAGGTGCAATGAAGCTTGCAGTGAAGGCCCGGCGTTTGGATCCTGAACTAAAAGGCATTGATCAGTTAATCTCAGTTCTAGACGTCCTTCTGGCCGCAGCGGATACTAAGGATTACAGCGGAAAGAGGGACTATTACAGGATCTTGCAGGTTGATCCAAATGCCGAAGATAAAGTGATTAAGAAACAGTACAGAAAAATAGCGCTAAATGTTCATCCTGATAAGAACCACTCGATAGGAGCGGAGGAAGCGTTTAAATTAGTTGTAGAAGCTTTCGAGGTCTTTTCGGATAAGGGCAAGAGAGCAATTTACGATCAAGGAGTATGGCATGGTCTTTCGAACATGTCGGTGGTGAATATCGAGAGCTTAATAAGGATTATTAAAAAATTCAAGGAGGAGTGGGAGAAAAGAAAGATGCAGATGTCAGACGAGGATATTGAGAAAGTACGGACGAAATATAACAGATGGAAGGAGGAATCGCAGAAAATGATGGAGGGATTGGGAAAAAAGAGGGAGGAATGGCAGACAGAGAGGGAGGAATTGCAGAGAGAGAGGGAGGAATCCGAGAGAAAGATTGAGAAAGTACAGATGAAATATAACAAATGGAAGGAGGAATGGCAGAAAAGGACTGACGTAATGCAGAAAAGGAGCGAGGAATCCAAGAGAGATAGGGAGGAATGTCTGAAAAAGATGGAGGAATTGCGGAAACAGAGGCCGGAGAATCGGAACAATTAAATCGAGTTTATCGAATGGTTATTCAAAATCTCACCAAGATTAAAGTAGAATTATTGTGCCATTATCTCTTGAAAATAATATTAAGTAATAATATTGGGTCATCCTAATTTTACAAGATGTTAACAAAATAGGTTATTAATATGTAAATAAAATATTATATAAAAGATTTATTTTATTTAGTTAGTTTTCTTTTTTTAAAAGCAAAAAATATAATATGTTATTGAGAATTGAATTAAAGTAATATAGTTGATGAACGAGGGTTAGAAACTCTTCAAAGACATATTATAAACATTATAGGGTATACAAAAATGATTCGTAATATCAAAGAGTAATAATTATTTTTTATAGTTCAATCAAAATGAACAAACAAGAAAGAAAAACAAATAGAAACTAAAAGAAGTATCTCATTTTTTTATTATCAATGACAATGTTATCATCAAATTCCTCAAAATGCATAGCTTTGTCCATTTATCCCACTCCTTCCTTAGATAAACAATCAACAAGATAATTGAATTCCTTGAAATTATAAGAGAAGGATAACATAGAGTAAAAATCTTTTAGCTCCATAATCGAATATTGACTCCATTCTTGAACTGGTCCTGTTCTGAATATAAGAACATCGTCAACAACAAGTAAATGCAAAATATGTAGAGAGAGAGAAAAGATAATATATTTGATTCATTTTTCCAATTTAGCCGAATTTATTTGGTAGACTTAACCCATCTATGATAAGAACAAACAATAGAGGAGATAAAGGACAACCTTGAGGAATCCCTTTATTACCTTTGAAGAAAGAAGTACGATGACCATTGACAGAAATGGCATACTTTGCACTTGAAATACATGTGATAATCTAATTTTGAAATCTCAATACGGAGACCTATTTGAAATAGAAAAAGCATCAGATAGACCAAGAATCCCTATCATAGGCCTTAAATACCTCCATTTTAAATATTAAACATTGTATTTTCATATACCTAATGGAATGGAGACATTCCTCTGCCACCCCAATGGCATTGAAGATCTGCATATTTGATAAAAATCCAAACTATTCATATGAAATATTTTCCTACAATATTGGTTTAATCCTATTTGATATGATCTTTGCTATCATGTCACATATCAGATTGCATCGGGAGATAGGTCATTAATCATAGAAATAAATTGGATTATCCTACTTAGGAATACTATAAATGTAGGTTGAATTCAAATTTTAATGAACAAACCCATTCCTAAGAGATTCCTTTATCGTCCCCAGAAAATACTTCATGACAATATAGAAAAAATGAGGGAAATTTTATATAGACTTGTCTACATCCAAGGCCTAGAATCTTGGGTTCAGAAAGTTAATTTAAAACATTTTAGACGTCCTCAATAGTAACCATAAAATAAATACGAACCCCATCTTCATGACTAAACATTCATGGATATTATTTGATAACATCCAATTGATTAATCAAGTTTGAATTTTCTCCTTTTTTATATACTTTCTTGATGAAAGAAATTGCCATACCTTCAAGATCCAACTAATCTAACATAAGAAGACATTAATGTTCTTTTAACTCAAAAATTGAGTTAGAATCCTACTCTCATTACTATAGTCATGAAAAATAATGTATTATTATCCCCACTAGCTAGATAAATAACTAAGCTTTTGAGTCCATGAATCTTCTTGTTTGACAAGTGTATACCTTGTATCCTATAATGAAACCATTTTTTTCTTTCTATGTTCTCAAAATAAAGCATCATCAATAGCCTTACTGAATAAGGCATTCAACTGCAACTCAACCTAAATAAATTATTCTTGATTATCTTTTTTTCTTTCTCCCATGATTACACGTCAAATTTGAGCCTATTTACTTTATATAATTGAGTTTGAGTTTCAAAGATAAATACCTTTTTTGAATAGTCCTTCCATTTTTCATTAGCCATTTCACAAAATTATTTGTCCTCACGATAAGAATGGTTAAAATTAAAGTGGTGAATCAACTTCCTCTTAACAAAATCCATGTGAAACACAATTTGTTTCTCATCAAATATCCTAGAATATAAGGACCAAGATCTTTATCTGTGAATATTTGTACTCTAGTTTTCAGCTAATATAAAATAGTCCAACATTTTAGCTATGTCATCCTTACCAACTCGCCCATTATTCCATGTAGCCACCAAAACACTTGTAGTTACATTAATTATGTTGGCTTCCTCGAAAGTATTTGTAACAAAATCAACCATAGGATATTTTAAGTTGCATGAGCCCAAAACTTTCATGAATATTGAAACAAAGTCAACCATAGATATTTTAAGTTACCTGAGCCCCACACTTTCATGGAATACATAGTCATATTCAAATAACCTATAATAATAAGATAAAGATGATTAAGAATACCACTCAAAACCACTTTATCCGATAGTTGTTTTTGACGGAGGCACATAATTCAGTCCCTTTATCTTTCCCTCCACTAGAATACCATCCTTAGTATTGGAGTAAAATTGAGCCCTAAGGGATTATGTGGCATTAACAACCCACATGACATTCAATTATCATCCTCACCGCAACAATTCGAGGATGGAATCATATTAAAAAAAGTCACATTCTTGTACACCAGAGGAGATAATCTCTTGAAGAAGTATTACATTAGGATTGAAAAATCATTTGGAAGACTTCTTTTACCATTAGAGGAAATTTCAACACAAAATGGGCCTCCTAAAAGAATTAATAAAATAAATTTTATTAATTTTGGAGGAAGAAAAGAAAAAAACTACTTTTTTGGTTGTATTTTTGACATATCTCCCTGTTTTTTTACTCAAATTTTGATCGGGAGAGCTCGTTGGCTGCAGAATTAAATTCTGCATCCAACGAGTACCCGCTCAGCATACTTTTGATGGACCCCGCTACCCCAAAAATAAGAAATACCTAAATAATGTGATGATGACATCATCATGATGTTTTTTTAGGTATTTCTTGTTTTTGGGGTAGCGAGGTCCATCAAAAGTATGCCGAAGGGTACTCGTTGGATGTTGAATTTAATTCTACATCCAATGAGCTCTCTTGATTGAAATTTGAGTAAAAACAAGGGGCGATATGTCAAAAATACAAACAAAAAAAGTAGTTTTTTTTATGATACCTATCCCCAAATTTATATTAGAAAAGTGTTTAAGACCTATACGGTATTTCAAATTTAAAGCAATTTCCTTGGCTAACACATGATGACATGGAATTTGAATCAAAGTTAAAGGGCCCATTTTGAGTTGAAATTTCCTCTAATGCCCATTTTTTCCTTGTAACACTCCCAAATTAAATAGATAAAATATGCAAGGTAGTCCAATCTTGATCTTTCTGAGAGACTAGCAATTCCATCTTTCAATCTATAGCCCTCTTGAAGAGGAGTGTTCTCCAATATGACTTAGAGTCGGCAGAGTGGGATAATGTAATGTCCCCAATTTTTGAAAATAAAATAAAATTATAGGCTCGTTAATTATTGCCTAATCTATACATTAACTCATCTTCTGCGGAATATGTCGGTCATCGTTTTCTAATTCAAAGTGTCGTAGGATGTTCTTACCATTTCTATATCTTTTCCTATGTAGTTACTGATGTATTTATTTACGATGTTTATTTTAGTTGAACTGGCTTAAAATGATTACACTGCTTATCGATTACTTATTTATCTTGGATGTTTGTATGCTTGTTCAGTTATCTTCCTTCTTGGTTATAATTTTTGTCACTCTTTATGGAAAGTCCTAAGTTATTTTTAACTGTTAATGTGCCTATGAGACCACTTGGAGAGGTAACTGGTTCTACTTGTTGTTACAAGGTTTACTTAGTTCATGTTGAACTAATGCAAACTTATCCCTTTTGTGCAGGTTCATTTAGATGGCGAAATCTAGTTACGACAACTAAACTTGACATCGTACGGCAAGATATTCATACTATCCTATCCTATGCTATCCTAGGCTTATCAAATACTAAAGGATTAAGGTCGTGTCATAACTATTTCTACCGTTACAGTTTATGCAGAGTTGGGTTTGTAAGACCTAAATCTATCTGGTTGGAATTACTATTGTGGATTTTAGGACCATGATAAAATTTATCCGTGTGCTATTTATTTATAACATAAAAAATTGGATTGTTTAATGCCTAAGATTATGGCTTAAGTCATAAGACTTTAACAACATTATATTAAAGTTTGTATATATGTCATGGTTTATATTGTAAGCCCTTCATGGAATATTCCATCGTAATATCCTGAATTTTGGACCTAACACTTATAGGCATGTTCCTATTGATTATGTTGATTATCTTGATGTTTTATTTTATATTGGGTCAAAGACCCCATTGCATCTGAACATGATGATTCTTTTATATATCGGGTGTAAGCCAATTATTGATGATATATGTATATGCTTATTTGTGTTGGGCATGGACCCTGAAGCACATGATTAGTGAGATGTTTTGTGCTAAGTGAGGAGCTCTAGAACACTTGAGCAATTGATGAATTGTGTTGAGCGAGAATCTCTCGAGCACATTAGTACTTACCTTTGTGTTGAGCAAGAAGCTATGGAACACATGAAAAGATAATTGGAGTGTTGGGAATAAGCCCTGGAGCCTTCCATGTTCATATTGAACATAAGATATTGAGCATCATATCCTTGGCCACTGTATCCATAGGTGTATCATACAAATACATCCTAGCATTTAGTGTTGAGCGAAAGCTCTAGAATTGCACTATGTTTGTAACTCCCTGCTATAGGCATTGACTATGGGCTCTGGTAAGCGCTAGGGGTTACTGAAAAAAATTTAATAAGTTTCGAGTGAAAATGAATCGAGAAAAATATTGATCTCATTATACTTATTTTTAAGTGATTAAATGAAATTTCAAATTTCTGTATTCTCATGAAAGTACTAAAGAGATACCGCATTATATGAGGGAAATCAAATAGGCAAGGACGTTTAGAGTTTCCTAGCGTAGTAGACCTAATACACTTGTCTACTTGAACTTAATGAAGAAGTGTCATTATGTTTAGGGATCATGGTATATGATGCCCAAACACAATTATTAACAAGTGTTATAATACTATGTATTTTATATATAGTATGTATAAAAAATTAATTATGATTACATATATAATTAAATAAATGAAAGAAGGGAAGCTCCATCAATTATTATTTATTATTAAAGGATTAATAAATAGTATAATGCCTATGAAAGTTCAACTAGAAACTAGTTAAAAGTTCTGAAGTTACGTATTAATAATTACCCAAAGTAATTGAGTTTCTTGATTTAACTGTACCTTTGACTGAAAATTCTATCTATAAAGACTCATGCTAACAAAAGGATTGGGGATCTGATCTATCATTAGAGGAATCAATTTTCTTCCTATTTTCTCTCAAGTCAGTTCTTGAATAAACATTTCCTAGAACGAAAAAGGAGAACTGATCCAGATCTGATACACCAGATAGGAAACCTTACCTTAGGAGCTCTAAGCTACTTGCATGTTGGATTCCATCTTGGGGAGATCCAGATTAGAACCAGGAAGGGTTCCGGGTCATGGTTTGGAGGAACATACTAGCTCCCGAGTGATTTGGTAATCAAAATCAGAAGTGAGAACTGTCTTAAATTGTTAATGCTGGTTATTTAAAACGTGTGCAGGTTTGGCCATTAAAGGAGCTTCACGAAGAAAAATTACAGGTAGGAGTTCTTAGTATGTCAAGTTCATTTCTAGAGTAAATGGTGGTTGCTTTATATACATGCTTTTTATATATTTATAACCCTAGAAATGATGGTTCTGTCCATATCTCCTACAGTTACATTTCTTAAATTTTAACCCTAGACTCTCTATGCCATCTTCTTGATTAATTGATGGATATGTTAGATGAATGTTTTCATACGTTGTATATAGCTAGGATTGCAGCCCTAAGTTTGTTTCTATATTCATTCAATATTCAGAAATTATTACTGTAAGCTAGGTCAATGCAAACCTGCTATTTATTGCTGACCTATTCTTTATAACTCTACTGACATATTGCATTTGTCAGTAGAGACATGTTCAGATTATAGTAGATTTAATCATAGGAGCAGGATTAACGAAATAAATATACTAATTAGATACCTTAGGGTATTACTTACAAACAGAACTACTTTATAGATAAGTTTATATATAGATAAAGTCATCAGGCATAAACATTTCTAAAAGCTATCTATACTTTTAAATACAAAAATAAATAACTCATCTAACACCTTTCAAGGTATGCCATAATAAGAATATACCATAATCAAAACTTTGCATTTAAATTATCAGTATAAGAATTAAATAAATTAAGGAAGCATCATGACCATCCATGTGGTCCTTTACAAGTCTTTGATCATAATTCATACAAAATAATCCACAGTTCTATCTAGTTTCCATCTATACATAACCATAAACAAAATTACATAAATCATCAAACATTACCATAACCAAATTAAAATAATACATATTATACACTAATCATAACCTATTAGATAGCATTAAAATCATACTATAAACCCATGTATTTTAAACAGGAACAGGAATCGAATTGTGTGGGCATGCAAGCCTGGTTTCTTTTATTTATTAGAATACCACTCATCACATTAAATAATCCAAAAAGATTCAAACCCTATGGGGTTTCATTTTCATACACGCTAAGGCCACTCTATACATAATATGTATGCGGACAAGAATCTCTTTAAACCACTACCATCCTACTATGGAAAACTATGATTTCGCTATGGACTCGGCCTCACCCAACCTTTCAAAAACATAGAGTCCATTTACTAGTTAAATACAACAATGAATGGAAATGTGGGCTTATAAACCATATCTTCTACAAAAACCCACAAATTCATTGTATTAAACAACCAACAAATGCTACACATAGCATTCACCTAAGTCATGACCATGCCAAATTATGAATTACACAACAAGTATTAAAATCAACTACTCTGCTAAAGAATCACCCATACACTATTCATTAAATTATCTATAGTAATGAAATAACATCTAGACTATCACAGCCACGACGGGGAAGGCTCAAGCCGTTCACTGCTTGGTATTTCAAAACCCACGTTGTTCACATTACAACCATTAAAATATACATAACAAAGAGACCTCAAATGAAGGCGAATGCATATTTCCAAACAACATTAATAAACCATAACATAGCATATACATTAACACACAATAAGAAAAACGACACGAGTCCTTTATTAAAAATGTAGAGTATAAACATCATACATAGTATGGTAAAGTGGTGTCTCCATAGAGTCACTTTCGAAGCCAAAAAGGAAGTCTATGGGAATTCTAATCGGCTACAGTACCATTGCAAGCAATGGTGTAGCCCATGGCTCAAATGCCCAAACTAGTAAATCATTACAAACCCAAAAGTTATACACGTAACCAGAGGGAGTGGAATTTCACTCCACGACCAAGGCCATTAAAAATTGTTCAAAATCCAATTTTGTAATCATATGTCTGAAGGCAAGTTTTAAAACCTCACATCGAAACCCATAGCATAAAACCCCAACTAAGCAACAAATCTATGCCCATTCTTCTGAAGAGGGATGAGAGGTAGCAACTACAACTTTTCTCATAGGATTACCATGGCCACAATTGAAAACTATTGGATTAAACATAGTTGAAGCCATGTTGCTCCTTCTTCCCTTTCAGAACCTGCAAACACAATAGAAATTGGGAATGAGAAGTATGGCCATGTTCAGAACATTAAACCAAAACAATGTGCAGGCGTATGAACCAAATGAATCATACCTCACAGTCTGTAGGTCGCCTCCATGGTCTTTTCCATGCACAGATCCAAAGTGCATAAACCTCAAATGACAAAAACAATGCACAACCATCGTATATAATAATATATATACATACTATAACTACTATAAAAATATATATATATTATATACTATATTACAAAAATATATATAAATACTGAAATAAACAATATAATTTATATATATAATACACAAATAATACCTACATATAATATATAAATACACTATA